>OY284492.1:29587923-30187923 GCA_958336395.1 Ctenicera cuprea
TTTTGCTGTGTAATATGAATTTTGGAAATTCATACTACTTTTAAATTTTTGAATAAAATTAAATGCTAAAAGCCCCACGTTGGTGAGCCATAAATTATGCTGTGTAATATGAATTTTGGAAATTTCTTTTTATAATTTTTAAAATTCCAAACATTTGAAAAAATCATAAATTTTGTAAACTTTGAATTATTATTTATTTTTGACCCACTTTTGCTAGCTCAGTAATAAAATTAATATAATTAAATGCTGTGTGTTTTAATTTAGTTTTAAGCATTTTCATAAAAAAAAAACAAATTTCAAATAAATTTATAAGCATGGGAATTTTATTTTAAAGCAAGAGACTCTTATTAAATTTTTGACATGTAAATAATTGATTGAAATAAATTCATCTTGTACTTAATCTCAGGGATAATTTTAAATTCTTGAACATCATGTAGCTTCACTATTTTCGATGGGTTATTTTAAAAAAATTAATTGCAGGTTTCCAGAATACCACCTACTACATTTACACATAAATACATCACCATAAAATAATATTTAAAACATCTCTGTACATTTATAATAAATAAAACAAATTTCTTTATTGAAACACAACGAAAATTATTACTTAACTTTTGACAATGTTCTTCTTTGAAGTTCGGAATATTTGATGCGTGCGCTTCCACGTATCTGAATGGTAGCTAACTCATACAACCAATTTTTCTTTCCTGTCTGTGATGTGCTTGTGCACGGTATGATGTGTGCTGTCCTAACGCTGCCTGTCCAATAATATAAAACCATGTGTTCTCCAGCAAAATCTTCAATAACAGTTTTTCTCAGGTACGTAATTCTTTTTTATTAGAAATTATACTTTTCAATTGATAATTATTTTATTTTTTTATTTATTGTTAGCATTTTTATTTTTAATTATAACTGATCAACTTTTATTATTACAGATTTATTATTATATCATACGAAGAAAAAAATAATTCAATATTATCAGTCAAATATGAATCTGATCCAATGACGCCAAGATGTATTACTACACTTCAAAAACCGGAAATTCGCAGCACTGCTTTCCTTTGACACAAATGGTGCTCAGGTATCACCCTCTTATCAATTTAAATTTTATCTCACTATTATCGAAGGATTTTCCAAATTTTTATTTTATTACTTGTATCACTGTTTATTATTTTAAATTATAGTTCTTATATTTCCGTTGAGTTTTTAATACTCGCACTATTTAAAATTTCTCTTCAAAAGGACGCTTCCAAATTTCACTTTTTTTAATTTTCCTATAACTTTTTCTTATTTCGACGGATTTTTCTTAAATTTCTTTAAATAATAAAACACATTGTTACTTTCACTTATAACAACAATTTATTTTGTTCACATTAAAATTTCTAATTACATTATCAAAAATTTGGGAGCTAATCATTAACGCACCCACGCTATACAAATTCTTACCGGAAGCTCCTCTTTTTTACAAATCTGGCTGATAGCCTCGTCACCTCAGACAAAATTACCAATTATTCAATTATCACCCTTAAGTATACTTTACATAAAGATAAAACCGGAAACAATTAAAATTCTATTGTTTTTACAATATAGCTACGAAACCCTACAACTATAATCTAAATTTCACCCTTATTCAACTTATTACATAAATGTCATTATCCCAGATTAACTGGAATACATCTATTTTAAATACGCGATTCAAACATAAATCAACGTATGACAGGTACATTCAATGAAGAAAATTTTCCTTAAAATTTTAAAATTAAAATATTTTTTTCATATTTACAAAGGCACATAAATTAAACAATACCAGCTTATTAGCATTAATAATTATCAATTAATTATTCATTAATTTAAAACCATAGTCATATTCCTTAATTAACATGAACCCTAGGTTTACAAGTAATTTATATGAGGTCATTGACTTCTTATCACTTTTATCTGTGACTATATTTTATACAAAAACCGTCTGGCAATTTCTTACAACCTTGACCTAAAATACAGAAAACTATTTACATTACGATATTTTATATACCGACATACTCAAAAGTAAGGTATACGGTTTGTTTTAAATCTAAATAAACAATTAGGTTATCTAATCAAACTAAATTAAATTAACCCAACAAACACATTAATTAAATTAATTCTAAATTAAAATTATACAAGGTGCGTCAAAATAATTTTCTAAAATATTTTTTTTTTTTTATAAATCACTTATTCATTTAAAGACACACTTTTCAACAAATAACATCTCAAATAAGGATTACCCTTTAATATTATACACAGTTCGACTCATATTTTTACATAAACGATTTTATTATTGATAAATAAATTAATTCAAGTTAAATTATTTATAGTTTGCGTCAATATTAAATTGCCTTAGCATGTTTTATATATGCTATAATTTTTTATAGTCAAGTTTTACTAATATAAACAATTCTATTCTAGGAATAGTATCCTGGAAAAATCTCAATGCCACTTAAAATGCATTTAACCAATAAGAAATACAAGAAATCAAGATTACCACTGCATTACCGTCGATATAATTAAACTTCACTGAATTACAAGACCACGAAGAATCCTCTTACCTCAACAAAATTTCATACTTTTTTTAGTAATAAAAAAAATTATCAATAATTTTTAATTTTAATTTTAGAAATAAATTTTTGAATTAGAACACACAGCATAAATCCCCCTTTAATTTTTCAAAATTTGAAAACCCCTAATTATAAATTGCAAATTTTGCAAAAATTAACCACACAAAAAAAAAAACTCTCCCCCTTCTAACAATTTCAGTCAAAATTAATATTTTATCTGCTAATCCTGGAGTAAATTTCCGATAATAATTTAAAATCCCCAAAAATCCTATTAGCATTCTTAAATAAAAATAAAAAATATCCCCCTCTAACTCCTATCCTGCCTTTATCTAAAAATTTCATTTTCACCCTCTTTTTAATTTTAAATTGCGCAGGCTCTTTCATGTAATTTCTAAATTTCATCTTGACCTTCTTTTTATTTTCCAAGGCCTTCGCATTAATTTTATTATTTGAAATTTTCATTTTCACCTTCTTTTTGTTTCTGCAGGTATCCGGATATTTTTCATTAATTATTATTTTCATTTTAACTTTCTTCTTGTATTTTAATTTGCCAGGATCCTCCTTGTTGTTTAAAAATTTTAATTTAATTTTCTCTTTTTGTTTAAAATGTTCTGGCCACTTTTTATTATTTAACCACTTTAATTTAACTTTTGTTTTATTTTTAAAATTCTCTGGATATATTTTATCATTTAATGATTTTAATTTAAATTTAGTCTTCTGTTTAAAATTCTTCATCTTCTTTATTTTAGTTAAAATTTTCATTTTAAATTTCGTATTATTTTTAATATTCTTCGAGTACTTTATATTATTTAACATTTTCATTTTAGTCTTCTTTTTATTTATCATTGATTCCAAAAACCTTTTATTATTTGTAAATTTTAATTTCACTTTTGGTTGAGTTTTAAACATCATTAAATTAATTTCATATTTTGAAATTTTTATTTTAACTTTTTGATTTTTAAAAGAAATCAGATTATTTTTATATTTTGAAGATTTTATTTTGCAATTCTTTTTATTTTCCATCCACGAATAATTTTTATCTTCTGACAATTTTTCCTTTTTCTTCACTTTATTTCCTATTTGATTTTCATCTTGACTTATTTCAAGCTCTTTACGAATATTTGGGTCATTGACAATATTACTATTTTTTATTTCATATTTACTTTTAGTAAAATTTATCTCATTTTTATTTAATGATTCATCCAAGTCTGGTTCCTTATTTTCACTTATTTCGAACTCTTTATGGTTCGATTCTGCATTATTTATTTCCTCACAATCTGTCTTCTTTTCTTCATTTTTACTTTTATTTAAATTTATTTCATTTTTATTTAATGATTTTTCTAAATCAGGTTGTTCTTTCGGGAAATCTTGATGTTGTTTACAAAATTCTGTTGTATCCCCCTCTGGATAAATTAGGGTTTCACACTCCTTTCCTTTTTCATTAATAATTGATGATGAATCTAGATACTCATTAACATTTAAATACAGTTCATTGATTTCGGGTAATTCCTCCTTCATTTCTTTAATTTTAAAAATATTATTTCTTTCTTTATTTAACAATGGAAACTTGATGTTTTTATAAATTAGACAATCCTCTTCAATAATCATTTTATGATATTCTAAAAAATCACTTCCCAGCACCATGTCGACAATCATGTCCGGAACAATTAATAGTTTCGCAGATACTTTAACTTCATTGATATTCAAATCACAATCCAACCTTTCCTCAATACGACCAAACTTCATTTTATTTTCATCTATTATATTATCCCCCCCTATTATTATAATATTATTCTCCAATAATTCATAATTATTCATAACGACGTCTTCACTTATAAGTGATAATTCAATTCCCCTATTTATAATTGTTATAAATTCAATATCATTCAATCTAAGTCGTATTGATGGTAAATTAATTAAATCATTCTTTTCTGTATTATTCCATTTTTTTTCTGCTTCAACATTTAATTCTTTATTTAATTCTTTATTTATCTCTACATGACCTATCTCAACTTGTTGTTCTAATTCTTTAGTTATTTCTTCCACATTTCCATGATTGCTGTAATTTATTTCTATTTTATTTATTTCTTCCCTACTCTCTTTCATCTCTTTCTTAATATCCTCCCCTATTCCTTCTAAATTCCTATTAGTGTTTTCACTACTCTCCTCAATTTTTTTATCAATCCCTTCAAATTTTTTATTAGTATTTTCATTACTCTCCTCAATTTTTTTATCAATCCCTTCAAATTTTTTATTAGTATTTTCATTACTCTCCTCAATTTTTTTACTCAAGTCTTTATTCATTTCCATCATCATTTCCCTCATCATTTCTGCTAAATCTATACTTTCTTTCTTCTTACTAGTCTTACTTGTGCTTGCAGCACCTTCTTCTTCTTCCTTCTCAACATCTTGTTCTTCTTCTATTTTCTTTTCTGGTTCCATTTTAGATTTCTTACTCCTACTCCTCTTTTTCTTTTTAACTACTTGGAACTCTTCTCCTTTTTTATTACTTAAATCGCTGTTGTCCCAGAATGTTTTCATTTACCCCACATAAATTATTTTATAACCCCAAATATTATTCAAATAAACCTCAACTTTATTTATAAAAAAATATTACCCTTTAATTGTACATAAATAACCCAATCGAGCCCCACGTTGCCTGGCGACATAAATTATGCTGTGTATCTGGGTATTTGAAAATATCCAGACATTTTTTTTATTTTAAAATAATTAATTAATTTAAAGTTTTTAATAGAAAAATAAATATAAAAAGCCCCACGTTGGTGAGCCATAAATTATGCTGTGTAATATGAATTTTTAAATTTAGCAAATCCATAAAAATTCTGAAATTTTATTATATTTTTGGAATACATAAAAGCCCCACGTTGGGCGCCATAAATTATGCTGTGTAATATGAATTTTGGAAATTTATACTACTTTTAAATTTTAGAATAAAATTAAATGCTAAAAAGCCCCACGTTGGTGAGCCATAAATTATGCTGTGTAATATGAATTTTGGAAATTTCTTTTTATAATTTTTAAAAATTCCAAACATTTGAAAAAATCATAAATTTTGTAAACTTTGAATTATTATTTATTTTTGACCCACTTTTGCTAGCTCAGTAATAAAATTAATATAATTAAATGCTGTGTGTTTTAATTTAGTTTTAAGCATTTTCATAAAAAAAAAACAAATTTCAAATAAATTTATAAGCATGGGAATTTTATTTTAAAGCAAGAGACTCTTATTAAATTTTTGACATGTAAATAATTGATTGAAATAAATTCATCTTGTACTTAATCTCAGGGATAATTTTAAATTCTTGAACATCATGTAGCTTCACTATTTTCGATGGGTTATTTTAAAAAAATTAATTGCAGGTTTCCAGAATACCACCTACTACATTTACACATAAATACATCACCATAAAATAATATTTAAAACATCTCTGTACATTTATAATAAATAAAACAAATTTCTTTATTGAAACACAACGAAAATTATTACTTAACTTTTGACAATGTTCTTCTTTGAAGTTCGGAATATTTGATGCGTGCGCTTCCACGTATCTGAATGGTAGCTAACTCATACAACCAATTTTTCTTTCCTGTCTGTGATGTGCTTGTGCACGGTATGATGTGTGCTGTCCTAACGCTGCCTGTCCAATAATATAAAACCATGTGTTCTCCAGCAAAATCTTCAATAACAGTTTTTCTCAGGTACGTAATTCTTTTTTATTAGAAATTATACTTTTCAATTGATAATTATTTTATTTTTTTATTTATTGTTAGCATTTTTATTTTTAATTATAACTGATCAACTTTTATTATTACAGATTTATTATTATATCATACGAAGAAAAAAATAATTCAATATTATCAGTCAAATATGAATCTGATCCAATGACGCCAAGATGTATTACTACACTTCAAAAACCGGAAATTCGCAGCACTGCTTTCCTTTGACACAAATGGTGCTCAGGTATCACCCTCTTATCAATTTAAATTTTATTTCACTATTATCGAAGGATTTTCCAAATTTTTATTTTATTACTTGTATCACTGTTTATTATTTTAAATTATAGTTCTTATATTTCCGTTGAGTTTTTAATACTCGCACTATTTAAAATTTCTCTTCAAAAGGACGCTTCCAAATTTCACTTTTTTTAATTTTCCTATAACTTTTTCTTATTTCGACGGATTTTTCTTAAATTTCTTTAAATAATAAAACACATTGTTACTTTCACTTATAACAACAATTTATTTTGTTCACATTAAAATTTCTAATTACATTATCAAAAATTTGGGAGCTAATCATTAACGCACCCACGCTATACAAATTCTTACCGGAAGCTCCTCTTTTTTACAAATCTGGCTGATAGCCTCGTCACCTCAGACAAAATTACCAATTATTCAATTATCACCCTTAAGTATTGATGTGTTTTATGGATTTTACCAAAAATCCTAACATTTTAAAAATTCTGAAAATTCTGTAAACTTTGAATTATTATTTATTTTTGACCCACTTTTGCTAGCTCAGTAATAAAATTAATATAATTAAATGCTGTGTGTTTTAATTTAGTTTTAAGCATTTTCATAAAAAAAATAAATTTCAAATAAATTTATAAGCATGGGAATTTTATTTTAAAGCAAGAGACTCTTATTAAATTTTTGACATGTAAATAATTGATTGAAATAAACTCATCTTGTACTTAATCTCAGGGATAATTTTAAATTCTTGAACATCATGTAGCTTCACTATTTTCGATGGGTTATTTAAAAAAATTTAATTGCAGGTTTCCAGAATACCACCTACTACATTTACACATAAATACATCACCATAAAATAATATTTAAAACATCTCTGTACATTTATAATAAATAAAACAAATTTCTTTATTGAAACACAACGAAAATTATTACTTAACTTTTGACAATGTTCTTCTTTGAAGTTCGGAATATTTGATGCGTGCGCTTCCACGTATCTGAATGGTAGCTAACTCATACAACCAATTTTTCTTTCCTGTCTGTGATGTGCTTGTGCACGGTATGATGTGTGCTGTCCTAACGCTGCCTGTCCAATAATATAAAACCATGTGTTCTCCAGCAAAATCTTCAATAACAGTTTTTCTCAGGTACGTAATTCTTTTTTTATTAGAAATTTACTTTTCAATTGATAATTATTTTATTTTTTTATTTATTGTTAGCATTTTTTATTTTTAATTATATCTGATCAACTTTTATTATTACAGATTTATTATTATATCACACGAAGAAAATTAATTCAATATTATCCGTCAAATACAAATCTGCACCACTGACAACAAGATGTATTACTACACTTCAAAAACCGGAAATTCGCAGAACTACCTCTTTATCATAAAATGGTGCTCAGGTACGCCATTTTTATCACTTTATAATTTATTGAATTTATTTGTCGAAGAATCTTTCAAATAGTTCTTTAATTACTTGTATCACTGGTTATTATATTTAAATTTTAATTTATTTTCCCATTGGAATATTTAATACTTGCACAAATTAATATTTTTACAATAAAGAAAGGACGCTTCAAAATTCTACTTATTAATCTTCCAATAACTTTTATATTATTCAACGGATTTTTCTCAATTTTCTTTAAATAATAAAACACCTTGTTACTTTCACTTATAACAACAATTTATTTTGTTCACATTAAAATTTCTAATTACATTATCAAAAATTTGGGAGCTAATCAAAACCAACCCACGCTAACCAAATCTTACCGGAAGCCCCTTTTTTTACAAATCTGGCTGATAGCCTCGTCACCTCAGACAAATTACCAATTATTCAATTATCACCCTTAAGTATACTTTACATAATGATAACACCGGAAACAATTAAAATTCTATTGTTTTTACAATATAGCTACGAAACCCTACAACTATAATCTAAATTTCACCCTTATTCAACTTATTACATAAATGTCATTATCCCAGATTAACTGGAATACATCTATTTTAAATACGCAATTCAAACATAAATCAACGTATGACAGGTACATTCAATGAAGAAAATTTTCCTTAAAATTTTAAAATTAACATATTTTTTTCATATTTACAAAGGCACATAAATTAAACAATACCAGCTTATTAGCATTAATAATTATCAATTAATTATTCATTAATTTAAAACCATAGTTACATTCCTTAATTAACATGAACCCTAGGTTTACAAGTAATTTATATGAGGTCATTGACTTCTTATCACTTTTATCTGTGACTATATTTTATACAAAAACCGTCTGGCAATTTCTTACAACCTTGACCTAAAATACAGAAAACTATTTACATTACAATATTTTATATACCGACATACTCAAAAGTAATGTATACGGTTTGTTTTAAATCTAAATAAACAATTAGGTTATCTAATCAAACTAAATTAAATTAACCCAACAAACACCTTAATTAAATTAATTCTAAATTAAAATTATACAAGGTGCGTCAAAATAATTTTCTAACAAAAATTTTTTTTTTAATTCACTTATTCATTTTAAAAACACACTTTTCAACCAATAACATCTCAAATAAGGATTACCCTTTAATATTATACACAGTTCGACTCATATTTTTACATAAACGATTTTATTATTGATAAATAAATTAATTCAAGTTAAATTATTTATAGTTTGCGTCAATATTAAATTGCCTTAGCATGTTTTATATATGCTATAATTTTTTATAGTCAAGTTTTACTAATATAAACAATTCTATTCTAGGAATAGTATCCTGGAAAAATCTCAATGCCACTTAAAATGCAATTAACCAATAAGAAATACAAGAAATCAAGATTACCACTGCACTACCGTCGATATAATTAAACTTCAATGAATTACAAGACCACGAAGAATCCTCTTACCTCAACAAAATTTCATACTTTTCTTAATAATAAAAAAAATTATCAATAATTTTTAATTTTAACTTTAAAAAATAAATTTTTGAATTAGAACACACAGCATAAATCCCCCTTTAATTTTTCAAAATTTGAAAACCCCTAATTATAAATTGCAAATTTTGCAAAAATTAACAAAAAAAAAATCACTCTCCCCCTTCTAACAATTTCAGTCAAAATTAATATTTTATCTGCTGATCCTGGAGTAAATTTCCGATAATAATTTAAAATCCCCAAAAATCCTTTTAGCATTCTTAAATAAAAAAAATAAAAAATATCCCCCTCTAACTCCTATCCTGCCTTTATCTAAAAATTTCATTTTCACCCTCTTTTTAATTTTAAATTGCGCAGGCTCTTTCATGTAATTTATAAATTTCATCTTGACCTTCTTTTTATTTTCCAAGGCCTTCGCATTAATTTTATTATTTGAAATTTTCATTTTCACCTTCTTTTTGTTTCTGCAGGTATCCGGATATTTTTCATTAATTATTATTTTCATTTTAACTTTCTTCTTGTATCTTAATTTGCCAGGATCCTCCTTGTTGTTTAAAAATTTTAATTTAATTTTCGCTTTTTGTTTAAAATGTTCTGGCCACTTTTTATTATTTAACCACTTTAATTTAACTTTTGTTTTATTTTTAAAATTCTCTGGATATATTTTATCATTTAATAATTTTAATTTAACTTTAGTCTTATGTTTATAATTCTCAAAATATTTTGTATTAATTAAAAATTTCATTTTAAATTTCGTATTATTTTTAATACTCTTCAAGTACTTTATATTATTTAAAATTTTTATTTTAGTCTTCTTTTTATTTATTACTGACATCAGATAATTTTTATAATTTGTATATTTTAATTTTACTTTTGGTTGATTTTCTAATAGCATTAGATAACTTTCATATTTTGAAAATTTTATTTTAACTTTCCGATTTTTAAAATAAATTTGATTATTTTTATATTTTGAAGATTTTATTTTGGTTTCTTTTTTAATTTCTATCAACGAATAAATTTTATTTTCTGAAAATTCTTCTTTTTCTTTTACTTTACTTTCTATTTGATCTTTATCTTTACTTATTTCAAGCTCTTTATACTTGTTCATGTCATTATCAACATTACTATTTTTGATTTCACTTTGATTCAATTCTGCTTTATTTATTTTGTCACAATCTGTATTCTTTATTTCATTTTTTCTTTCATTAAATATTATTTCATTTTTATTTTCTGCTTCTTCCAAGTCTTGTTCTTCTTTCGGGAAATCTTGATGATTAAAATTTTCTACTTTATCCCCCTCTAGATAAATTAGGGTTTCACACTCCTTCTCTTCTTCATTAATATTTGAGGATGATTCTGGACACTTTTTAAAATTTAAACACAATTCATTGATTTCGGGTAATTCTTCCTTTACTTCATTACTTTTAAAATTATTACTCTGTTCTTTGTTTAACAATGGAAATCTGTTGTTCTTATAAATCAGACAATCTTCTTCTATAATCATATTATGATATTCCAAAAAATCGCTTCCAAGCACCATGTCGACAATCATGTCCGGAACAATTAATAGTTTCGCAGATACTTTAACTTCATTGATATTCAAATCACAATCCAATCTTTCCTCAATACGACCAAACTTCATTTTATTTTCATCTATTAGATTAAACCCCCCAAATATTACAATATTATTCTCAAATAATTCATAATTATCAACGACGACGTCTTCACTTATAAGTGATAAATCAACCCCCATATCTATAATAGTAACAAATTCAATATTATTCAATCTAAGTCGTATTGATGGTAAATTCATTAAATCATTCTTTTCTGTATTATTCCATTTTTTTTCTGCTTCTACATTTAATTCTTTATTTGCTTCTTTATTTAACTCCACATGACCTGTCTCCATTTCTTGTACTAATTTCTCCTTCGTATCCTCCACTTTTCCATAATTGTTGTCTAATTTTTCTTCTAATTTATTCACATCTTCATTATTTTTATTTGTATCCTTCAATTCCTCACTTTTCTCCTCAATTTTCTTATTAGTATTTTCATTACTCTCCTTCCCCCAATCTTTTATATCTTTGCTCCACTTATCCAAACCTTCATTTATATTTTCATCATAATCGTCCATTTGTTTATTTAATTCTTTCATTTCTTTCTTCATATCAATCATCATATTCATCATCATCGTCATCATTTCAATTTTTTCCCTCTTCTTGTCTGAATCCATTTTTTATTTTCTACTTTTACTCCTCTTTTCTTTTAATTATTCATAAATATTTTATACACTCAATTATTATTTATTTAAACATCAACTTTAATTAAACAACTTTTTAACCCTTCCATTATACATAAATAACCCAATCGAGCTCCCACGTTGATTCGGCGACAAAAAGATGGCCCTAATTTAAGAACCATAAAAATTACAGCACGTTGCCAGGCATTAAAAAGAACGCCCCACGTTGCCAGGCGCCAAAAAGATGATGTGTTTTATGGATTTTACCAAAAATCCTTACATTTTAAAAATTCTGAAAATTCGGTAAACTTTGAATTATTATTTATTTTTGACCCACTTTTGCTAGCTCAGTAATAAAATTAATATAATTAAATGCTGTGTGTTTTAATTTAGTTTTAAGCATTTTCATAAAAAAAATAAATTTCAAATAAATTTATAAGCATGGGAATTTTATTTTAAAGCAAGAGACTCTTATTAAATTTTTGACATGTAAATAATTGATTGAAATAAACTCATCTTGTACTTAATCTCAGGGATAATTTTAAATTCTTGAACATCATGTAGCTTCACTATTTTCGATGGGTTATTTTAAAAAAATTAATTGCAGGTTTCCAGAATACCACCTACTACATTTACACATAAATACATCACCATAAAATAATATTTAAAACATCTCTGTACATTTATAATAAATAAAACAAATTTCTTTATTGAAACACAACGAAAATTATTACTTAACTTTTGACAATGTTCTTCTTTGAAGTTCGGAAGATTTGATGCGTGCGCTTCCACGTATCTGAATGGTAGCTAACTCATACAACCAATTTTTCTTTCCTGTCTGTGATGTGCTTGTGCACGGTATGATGTGTGCTGTCCTAACGCTGCCTGTCCAATAATATAAAACCATGTGTTCTCTAGCAAAATCTTCAATAACAGTTTTTCTCAGGTACGTAATTTCTTTTTTATTAGAAATTATACTTTTCAATTGATAAATATTTTATTTTTTTATTTATTGTTAGCATTTTTATTTTTAATTATAACTGATCAACTTTTATTATTACAGATTTATTATTATATCACACGAAGAAAATTAATTCAATATTATCCGTCAAATACAAATCTGCACCACTGACAACAAGATGTATTACTACACTTCAAAAACCGGAAATTCGCAGAACTACCTCTTTATCATAAAATGGTGCTCAGGTACGCCATTTTTATCACTTTATAATTTATTGAATTTATTTGTCGAAGAATCTTTCAAATTGTTCTTTAATTACTTGTATCACTGGTTATTATATTTAAATTTTAGTTCTTATATTTCCCATTGGAATATTTAATACTTGCACAAATTAATATTTTTACAATAAAGAAAGGACGCTTCAAAATTCTACTTTTTAATCTTCCAATAACTTTTATATTATTCAACGGATTTTCCTCAATTTTCTTTAAATAATAAAACACCTTGTTACTTTCACTTATAACAACAATTTATTTTGTTCACATTAAAATTTCTAATTACATTATCAAAAATTTGGGAGCTAATCATTAACGCACCCACGCTCTACAAATTCTTACCGGAAGCTCCTCTTTTTTACAAATCTGGCTGATAGCCTCGTCACCTCAGACAAATTACCAATTATTCAAATATCACCCTTAAGTATACTTTACATAAAGATAACACCGGAAACAATTAAAATTCTATTGTTTTTACAATATAGCTACGAAACCCTTCAACTATAATCTAAATTTCACCCTTATTCAACTTATTACATAAATGTCATTATCCCAGATTAACTGGAATACATCTATTTTAAATACGCAATTCAAACATAAATCAACGTATGACAGGTACATTCAATGAAGAAAATTTTCCTTAAAATTTTAAAATTAACATATTTTTTTCATATTTACAAAGGCACATAAATTAAACAATACCAGCTTATTAGCATTAATAATTATCAATTAATTATTCATTAATTTAAAACCATAGTTACATTCCTTAATTAACATGAACCCTAGGTTTACAAGTAATTTATATGAGGTCATTGACTTCTTATCACTTTTATCTGTGACTATATTTTATACAAAAACCGTCTGGCAATTTCTTACAACCTTGACCTAAAATACAGAAAACTATTTACATTACAATATTTTATATACCGACATACTCAAAAGTAATGTATACGGTTTGTTTTAAATCTAAATAAACAATTAGGTTATCTAATCAAACTAAATTAAATTAACCCAACAAACACCTTAATTAAATTAATTCTAAATTAAAATTATACAAGGTGCGTCAAAATAATTTTCTAAAAAAAATTTTTTTTTTAATTCACTTATTCATTTTAAAAACACACTTTTCAACCAATAACATCTCAAATAAGGATTACCCTTTAATATTATACACAGTTCGACTCATATTTTTACATAAACGATTTTATTATTGATAAATAAATTAATTCAAGTTAAATTATTTATAGTTTGCGTCAATATTAAATTGCCTTAGCATGTTTTATATATGCTATAATTTTTTATAGTCAAGTTTTACTAATATAAACAATTCTATTCTAGGAATAGTATCCTGGAAAAATCTCAATGCCACTTAAAATGCAATTAACCAATAAGAAATACAAGAAATCAAGATTACCACTGCACTACCGTCGATATAATTAAACTTCAATGAATTACAAGACCACGAAGAATCCTCTTACCTCAACAAAATTTCATACTTTTCTTAATAATAAAAAAAATTATCAATAATTTTTAATTTTAACTTTAAAAAATAAATTTTTGAATTAGAACACACAGCATAAATCCCCCTTTAATTTTTCAAAATTTGAAAACCCCTAATTATAAATTGCAAATTTTGCAAAAATTAACAAAAAAAAAATCACTCTCCCCCTTCTAACAATTTCAGTCAAAATTAATATTTTATCTGCTGATCCTGGAGTAAATTTCCGATAATAATTTAAAATCCCCAAAAATCCTTTTAGCATTCTTAAATAAAAAAAATAAAAAATATCCCCCTCTAACTCCTATCCTGCCTTTATCTAAAAATTTCATTTTCACCCTCTTTTTAATTTTAAATTGCGCAGGCTCTTTCATGTAATTTATAAATTTCATCTTGACCTTCTTTTTATTTTCCAAGGCCTTCGCATTAATTTTATTATTTGAAATTTTCATTTTCACCTTCTTTTTGTTTCTGCAGGTATCCGGATATTTTTCATTAATTATTATTTTCATTTTAACTTTCTTCTTGTATCTTAATTTGCCAGGATCCTCCTTGTTGTTTAAAAATTTTAATTTAATTTTCGCTTTTTGTTTAAAATGTTCTGGCCACTTTTTATTATTTAACCACTTTAATTTAACTTTTGTTTTATTTTTAAAATTCTCTGGATATATTTTATCATTTAATAATTTTAATTTAACTTTAGTCTTATGTTTATAATTCTCAAAATATTTTGTATTAATTAAAAATTTCATTTTAAATTTCGTATTATTTTTAATACTCTTCAAGTACTTTATATTATTTAAAATTTTTATTTTAGTCTTCTTTTTATTTATTACTGACATCAGATAATTTTTATAATTTGTATATTTTAATTTTACTTTTGGTTGATTTTCTAATAGCATTAGATAACTTTCATATTTTGAAAATTTTATTTTAACTTTCCGATTTTTAAAATAAATTTGATTATTTTTATATTTTGAAGATTTTATTTTGGTTTCTTTTTTAATTTCTATCAACGAATAAATTTTATTTTCTGAAAATTCTTCTTTTTCTTTTACTTTACTTTCTATTTGATCTTTATCTTTACTTATTTCAAGCTCTTTATACTTGTTCATGTCATTATCAACATTACTATTTTTGATTTCACTTTGATTCAATTCTGCTTTATTTATTTTGTCACAATCTGTATTCTTTATTTCATTTTTTCTTTCATTAAATATTATTTCATTTTTATTTTCTGCTTCTTCCAAGTCTTGTTCTTCTTTCGGGAAATCTTGATGATTAAAATTTTCTACTTTATCCCCCTCTAGATAAATTAGGGTTTCACACTCCTTCTCTTCTTCATTAATATTTGAGGATGATTCTGGACACTTTTTAAAATTTAAACACAATTCATTGATTTCGGGTAATTCTTCCTTTACTTCATTACTTTTAAAATTATTACTCTGTTCTTTGTTTAACAATGGAAATCTGTTGTTCTTATAAATCAGACAATCTTCTTCTATAATCATATTATGATATTCCAAAAAATCGCTTCCAAGCACCATGTCGACAATCATGTCCGGAACAATTAATAGTTTCGCAGATACTTTAACTTCATTGATATTCAAATCACAATCCAATCTTTCCTCAATACGACCAAACTTCATTTTATTTTCATCTATTAGATTAAACCCCCCAAATATTACAATATTATTCTCAAATAATTCATAATTATCAACGACGACGTCTTCACTTATAAGTGATAAATCAACCCCCATATCTATAATAGTAACAAATTCAATATTATTCAATCTAAGTCGTATTGATGGTAAATTCATTAAATCATTCTTTTCTGTATTATTCCATTTTTTTTCTGCTTCTACATTTAATTCTTTATTTGCTTCTTTATTTAACTCCACATGACCTGTCTCCATTTCTTGTACTAATTTCTCCTTCGTATCCTCCACTTTTCCATAATTGTTGTCTAATTTTTCTTCTAATTTATTCACATCTTCATTATTTTTATTTGTATCCTTCAATTCCTCACTTTTCTCCTCAATTTTCTTATTAGTATTTTCATTACTCTCCTTCCCCCAATCTTTTATATCTTTGCTCCACTTATCCAAACCTTCATTTATATTTTCATCATAATCGTCCATTTGTTTATTTAATTCTTTCATTTCTTTCTTCATATCAATCATCATATTCATCATCATCGTCATCATTTCAATTTTTTCCCTCTTCTTGTCTGAATCCATTTTTTATTTTCTACTTTTACTCCTCTTTTCTTTTAATTATTCATAAATATTTTATACACTCAATTATTATTTATTTAAACGTCAACTTTAATTAAACAACTTTTTAACCCTTCCATTATACATAAATAACCCAATCGAGCTCCCACGTTGATTCGGCGACAAAAAGATGGCCCTAATTTAAGAACCATAAAAATTACAGCACGTTGCCAGGCATTAAAAAGAACGCCCCACGTTGCCAGGCGCCAAAAAGATGATGTGTTTATGAATTATTAAATTCATAAACAATTTTAATTTTAAATTAATATTAAATAGCCCCACGTTGATTCGGCGACAAAAAGATGCTGTGTAAATGAATAAAAAAAATTCATTTACAATTTAAGTTTTATATTAATTTTTAAATATGAAAAGCCCCACGTTGGTTAAGCCAAAAAGATGCTGTGTAAATAAGAATTTTGAAAATTTCTTTTTATAATTTTTAAAAATTCCAAACATTTTGAAAAAAACATAAATTTTGTAAACTTTGAATTATTATTTATTTTTGACCCACTTTTGCTAGCTCAGTAATAAAATTAATATAATTAAATGCTGTGTGTTTTAATTTAGTTTTAAGCATTTTCATAAAAAAAATAAATTTCAAATAAATTTATAAGCATGGGAATTTTATTTTAAAGCAAGAGACTCTTATTAAATTTTTGACATGTAAATAATTGATTGAAATAAACTCATCTTGTACTTAATCTCAGGGATAATTTTAAATTCTTGAACATCATGTAGCTTCACTATTTTCGATGGGTTATTTAAAAAAATTTAATTGCAGGTTTCCAGAATACCACCTACTACATTTACACATAAATACATCACCATAAAATAATATTTAAAACATCTCTGTACATTTATAATAAATAAAACAAATTTCTTTATTGAAACACAACGAAAATTATTACTTAACTTTTGACAATGTTCTTCTTTGAAGTTCGGAATATTTGATGCGTGCGCTTCCACGTATCTGAATGGTAGCTAACTCATACAACCAATTTTTCTTTCCTGTCTGTGATGTGCTTGTGCACGGTATGATGTGTGCTGTCCTAACGCTGCCTGTCCAATAATATAAAACCATGTGTTCTCCAGCAAAATCTTCAATAACAGTTTTTCTCAGGTACGTAATTCTTTTTTTATTAGAAATTTACTTTTCAATTGATAATTATTTTATTTTTTTATTTATTGTTAGCATTTTTTATTTTTAATTATATCTGATCAACTTTTATTATTACAGATTTATTATTATATCACACGAAGAAAATTAATTCAATATTATCCGTCAAATACAAATCTGCACCACTGACAACAAGATGTATTACTACACTTCAAAAACCGGAAATTCGCAGAACTACCTCTTTATCATAAAATGGTGCTCAGGTACGCCATTTTAATCACTTTATAATTTATTGAATTTATTTGTCGAAGAATCTTTCAAATAGTTCTTTAATTACTTGTATCACTGGTTATTATATTTAAATTTTAATTTATTTTCCCATTGGAATATTTAATACTTGCACAAATTAATATTTTTACAATAAAGAAAGGACGCTTCAAAATTCTACTTATTAATCTTCCAATAACTTTTATATTATTCAACGGATTTTTCTCAATTTTCTTTAAATAATAAAACACCTTGTTACTTTCACTTATAACAACAATTTATTTTGTTCACATTAAAATTTCTAATTACATTATCAAAAATTTGGGAGCTAATCAAAACCAACCCACGCTAACCAAATCTTACCGGAAGCCCCTTTTTTTACAAATCTGGCTGATAGCCTCGTCACCTCAGACAAATTACCAATTATTCAATTATCACCCTTAAGTATACTTTACATAATGATAACACCGGAAACAATTAAAATTCTATTGTTTTTACAATATAGCTACGAAACCCTACAACTATAATCTAAATTTCACCCTTATTCAACTTATTACATAAATGTCATTATCCCAGATTAACTGGAATACATCTATTTTAAATACGCAATTCAAACATAAATCAACGTATGACAGGTACATTCAATGAAGAAAATTTTCCTTAAAATTTTAAAATTAACATATTTTTTTCATATTTACAAAGGCACATAAATTAAACAATACCAGCTTATTAGCATTAATAATTATCAATTAATTATTCATTAATTTAAAACCATAGTTACATTCCTTAATTAACATGAACCCTAGGTTTACAAGTAATTTATATGAGGTCATTGACTTCTTATCACTTTTATCTGTGACTATATTTTATACAAAAACCGTCTGGCAATTTCTTACAACCTTGACCTAAAATACAGAAAACTATTTACATTACAATATTTTATATACCGACATACTCAAAAGTAATGTATACGGTTTGTTTTAAATCTAAATAAACAATTAGGTTATCTAATCAAACTAAATTAAATTAACCCAACAAACACCTTAATTAAATTAATTCTAAATTAAAATTATACAAGGTGCGTCAAAATAATTTTCTAAAAAAAATTTTTTTTTTAATTCACTTATTCATTTTAAAAACACACTTTTCAACCAATAACATCTCAAATAAGGATTACCCTTTAATATTATACACAGTTCGACTCATATTTTTACATAAACGATTTTATTATTGATAAATAAATTAATTCAAGTTAAATTATTTATAGTTTGCGTCAATATTAAATTGCCTTAGCATGTTTTATATATGCTATAATTTTTTATAGTCAAGTTTTACTAATATAAACAATTCTATTCTAGGAATAGTATCCTGGAAAAATCTCAATGCCACTTAAAATGCAATTAACCAATAAGAAATACAAGAAATCAAGATTACCACTGCACTACCGTCGATATAATTAAACTTCAATGAATTACAAGACCACGAAGAATCCTCTTACCTCAACAAAATTTCATACTTTTCTTAATAATAAAAAAAATTATCAATAATTTTTAATTTTAACTTTAAAAAATAAATTTTTGAATTAGAACACACAGCAGTATACTTTACATAAAGATAAAACCGGAAACAATTAAAATTCTATTGTTTTTACAATATAGCTACGAAACCCTACAACTATAATCTAAATTTCACCCTTATTCAACTTATTACATAAATGTCATTATCCCAGATTAACTGGAATACATCTATTTTAAATACGCGATTCAAACATAAATCAACGTATGACAGGTACATTCAATGAAGAAAATTTTCCTTAAAATTTTAAAATTAAAATATTTTTTTCATATTTACAAAGGCACATAAATTAAACAATACCAGCTTATTAGCATTAATAATTATCAATTAATTATTCATTAATTTAAAACCATAGTCATATTCCTTAATTAACATGAACCCTAGGTTTACAAGTAATTTATATGAGGTCATTGACTTCTTATCACTTTTATCTGTGACTATATTTTATACAAAAACCGTCTGGCAATTTCTTACAACCTTGACCTAAAATACAGAAAACTATTTACATTACGATATTTTATATACCGACATACTCAAAAGTAAGGTATACGGTTTGTTTTAAATCTAAATAAACAATTAGGTTATCTAATCAAACTAAATTAAATTAACCCAACAAACACATTAATTAAATTAATTCTAAATTAAAATTATACAAGGTGCGTCAAAATAATTTTCTAAAATATTTTTTTTTTTTATAAATCACTTATTCATTTAAAGACACACTTTTCAACAAATAACATCTCAAATAAGGATTACCCTTTAATATTATACACAGTTCGACTCATATTTTTACATAAACGATTTTATTATTGATAAATAAATTAATTCAAGTTAAATTATTTATAGTTTGCGTCAATATTAAATTGCCTTAGCATGTTTTATATATGCTATAATTTTTTATAGTCAAGTTTTACTAATATAAACAATTCTATTCTAGGAATAGTATCCTGGAAAAATCTTAATGCCACTTAAAATGCATTTAACCAATAAGAAATACAAGAAATCAAGATTACCACTGCATTACCGTCGATATAATTAAACTTCACTGAATTACAAGACCACGAAGAATCCTCTTACCTCAACAAAATTTCATACTTTTTTTAGTAATAAAAAAAATTATCAATAATTATCAATTATATATATATATATATATATATATATATATATATATATATATATATATATATATATATATATATATATATATATATATATATATATATATATATATATATATATATATATATATATATATATATATATATATATATATATATATATATATATATATATATATATATATATATATATATATATATATATATATATATATATATATATATATATATATATATATATATATATATATATATATATATATATATATATATATATATATATATATATATATATATATATATATATATATATATATATATATATATATATATATATATATATATATATATATATATATATATATATATATATATATATATATATATATATATATATATATATATATATATATATATATATATATATATATATATATATATATATATATATATATATATATATATATATATATATATATATATATATATATATATATATATATATATATATATATATATATATATATATATATATATATATATATATATATATATATATATATATATATATATATATATATATATATATATATATATATATATATATATATATATATATATATATATATATATATATATATATATATATATATATATATATATATATATTGCTGTGTAATATGAATTATAAAAATTCATATTTCCTTTTATAAAATTTGAAAAGCCCCACGTTGGGATATATAAATTATGCTGTGTAATATGAATTTTGGAAATTCATACTACTTTTAAATTTTTGAATAAAATTAATTGCTAAAAAGCCCCACGTTGGTATGATCATAAATTATGCTGTGTATCTGGGTATTTGAAAATATCCAGACATTTTCATAATTTTTAAAATAATTATTTAATTTAAAGTTTCTAATAGAAAAATAAATATAAATAGCCCCACGTTGATGAGCCATAAATTATGCTGTGAATTATGAATTATAAAAATTCATAATTAATTTAAAGTTTTGAATATAAATAAATATAAAACGTCCCACGTTGGGATAGGCATAAATTATGCTGTGTAATATGAATTATACAATTTCTTTTTATAAATTTTTTTTAAAAATTCCAAACATAAAAAAAAATGTTAAATTTTGTAAACTTTGAATTATAATTTATTTTTGACCCACTTTTGCTAGCTCAGTAATACAATTAATATAATCAAATGCTGTGTGTTTTAATTTAGTTTTAAGCATTTTTATAAAAAAATAAATTTCAAATAAATTTATAAGCATGGGAAATTATTTTCCAAAGCATGAGACCCTTACGAAATTCATAATATTTAAATACTTGATTGAAATAAATTCATTATTTATTTTAAATAATCTCAGGGATAAATTTAGTTTCTTGTACATGATGTAGCTTCACTATTTTCGAAAGGGTTATTTGAAACATGGACATAAAAGTTTCCAGACTACCACCTACTAAATTTATACATAAACACCTCACCATAAATTAAAATTGAAAACAATTTTATACATCTTAAAATAAATAAAACAAAGTTCTTTATTCAATGAGATCTAAAATTATTAACTTAGCTTTTGACGACATTCTTCTCTGGAGCTCGGGATAGTTGATGTCTGCATTTTTTTAACATCCAAATCTAATGCGCATTTCTCTGGAGTGTTTTGGACCCAACCAACTGTTGTAACTTGTGTTCATTTCTCGTGTGCATTCCAACCAACGACGACACGTGCTGTTTTTAAAATTGTATTTTCTATTTAAAACACTGGTAAGTTCATATTCTTCTTTCCTTAATATTTTTTTTTTTATTGATATATTATTTATAATCACTGTTTGTTGTTTCAAAATTAGTTTTTCTTTATTTTCTGTTAAATTTTAATATTTGGAATATTTTGTTTAATTTTATAATAATTAATTATTTTCACTTTTAATCCCTAATTAAATAAACTTTTTTTTATCTTTTAGCGTAGATATAAAACCACGAAGAATATCATCTGATTCGGAGAGACGCTGATTCTAAATTTATACTGACGCCACAAATATTTCTCAGGTAATGACGCTTCCAATTCACCTTATTTCAAATCGCTGATAACTTTTTAATTATACGGTAAATCTTACTTCTTTTTCTTTAAATAATAAAACACATTATTGTAATTAATTTGGTATACTTTTAATAATTTTAATTAACCATTTTAACACTAATTATGTACATTTATCGAGAGCAATTAACAACGTCACCCACGCTAACAAATTTCTTACCGGAAGCTCTTTTGAAAAATCTGTCTGATAGCCTCGTACCCTCAGACAAATTTTACAAATTATACAATTATAACCCTTAAGTATACTTTACATAACAATAAACCGGAAACAAATATAATTCCCATTGTTTTACAAATTTTAATCTCGACACCAGCAACCATATTTCTCAATAATTTCCAAATTTCACCCCTAATCACCTGTTACATAAATGTCATATTCCAAATCAACGGTAATATATCAAAATCAAATATGATAAAAACTGGCAATCCCCAGCACTATCTATTCCATACCAATGTGTAATTACACGGTAATCTCACTCATGAAAATTTTCCACTTATATTATAATTAAATACAATTTTTCATTTTAAATGACACCCAATATAATCTAATGACTTTATCATTAGATTTTACAATTTGTAATTATACAATAAACACATTTTTACATATAAGTCCACCTCAATAATTTCTATGAACTCCTTGATTTTATCTAAATTAGGTCACTGACTACCCCATATAAGTATTAAATAAAATAAAAACTGTCTGGCTAAATTATCACCTTGACCTATTTATGCAACAAATACATTTATATTTAAAAATTAATATTATAATGTTTTTCAAAATCAATACATTTCTAATAGAATTCTTAACTCCTATTTAACATAACGACACTCTTTTAACACAAATAACATCTTAAATAAGGATTTCTTTTTTAAGATTATACACAGTTCGACTCATATTTTTACATAAACGATTTTTATTGGCAAATAACTTACTTCAAGTTAAATTATGCATAGTTTACGTCAATATTAAATTACCTTAGCATATTTTATATATGCTATACTTTTTCATAATCAAGTTTTACTAATATAAACAATTCTATTCTAGGAATAGTATCCTGGAAAAATTTCAATGCCACTTCAAATGCATTTAATTATTAAAGAAATACAAGAAATCAAGATTACCACTGCATTACCGTCGCTATAATTAAACTTCAATGAATTACAAGACCACGAAGAAAATCTCATACCTCAACAAAATCTCATACTTTTATAGTAATAAAACCATTAGTAATTATTTTTAATTTTAAGTTAATAAATAAATTTTTGAATTAGAACACACAGCATAAATCCCCCTTTAATTTTTCAAAATTTGAAAACCCCTAATAACAATAATAATTGCAAATTTTGCAAAAATTAACCAAAAAAAATCACTCTCCCCCTTCTAACAATTTCATTCAAAATTAATATTTTATCTGCTAATCCTGGAGTAAAATTTCCGATAATAATTTAAAATCCCCAAAAATCCTCTTAGCATTCTTAACTATAAAATATCCCCCTCTAACTCCTATCCTGCCTTTATCTAAAAATTCTTTCATTTTCACCCTCTTTTTTAATTTTAAATTGCGCAGGCTCTTTCATGTAATTTCTAAATTTCATCTTGACCTTCTTTTTATTTTCCAAGGCCTTCGCATTAATTTTATTATTTGAAATTTTCATTTTCACCTTCTTTTTATTTTCCAAGGTATCCGAATATTTTCCATATTTTATTAATTTCATTTTAACTTTCTTTTTGTATTTTAATTCCCCAGGATCCTTCTTATTATTTAAAAATTTCAATTTAATTTTCGCTTTTTGTTTAAAATGTTCTGGCCACTTTTTATTATTTAATAATTTTGACTTAACTTTTGTTTTATTCTTAAAAATCCTTGGGTACATTTTATCATTTAATAATTTTAATTTAAATTTAGTCTTCTGTTTACAATTCTTCATCTTCTTTATTTTAGTTAAAATTTTCATTTTAAATTTCGTATTATTTTTAACATTCTTCATGTACTTGATATTATTTAAAATTTTTATTTTACATTTAGTTTTATTTATTACTAACATCAGATAATTTTTATAATTTGTAGATTTTAATTTTACTTTTGGTTGATTTTCTAATAGCATTAGATAACTTTCATATTTTGAAAATTTTATTTTAACTTTCCGATTTTTAAAATAAATTTGATTATTTTTATATTTTGAAGATTTTATTTTGGTTTCCTCTTTATTCTCTATCCATGAATAAATTTTATTTTCTGAAAATTCTTCCTTTTCCTTTACGTTATTCTCTATTTGATCTTTATCTTTACTTATTTCAAGCTCTTTATATTTGTTCATGTCATTATCAACATTACTATTTTTGATTTCACTTTGATTTATTTCTTCATTATTTATTTTGTCACCATCTGTATTCTTTATTTCATATTTACTTTTATTTAATATTATTTCATTTTCATTTAATGATTCCTCCAAATCTGGTTCTTCTCTTGGTAAATCTTGATGATTAAAATTTTCTACTTTATCCCCCTCTAGATAAATTAGGGTTTCACACTCCTTCTCTTCTTTATTAATAATTGAGGATGATTCTGGACACTCACTAACATTTAAAACCAATTCATAGATTTCGGGTAATTCTTCCTTTACTTCATTACTTTTAAAATTATTACTCTGTTCTTTGTTTAACAATGGAAATTTGATGTTTTTATAAATCAGACAATCTTCTTCTATAATCATATTATGATATTCCAAAAAATCGCTTCCAAGCACCATGTCGACAATCATGTCCGGAACAATTAATAGTTTCGCAGATACTTTAACTTCATTGATATTCAAATCACAATCCAATCTTTCCTCAATACGACCAAACTTCATTTTATTTTCATCTATTAGATTAAACCCCCCAAATATTACAATATTATTCTCAAATAATTCATAATTATCAACGACGACGTCTTCACTTATAAGTGATAAATCAACCCCCATATCTATAATAGTAACAAATTCAATATTATTCAATCTAAGTCGTATTGATGGTAAATTCATTAAATCATTCTTTTCTGTATTATTCCATTTTTTTTCTGCTTCAACATTTAATTCTTTATTTAATTCTTTATTTATCTCTACATGACCTGTCTCAACTTGTTGTTCTAATTCTTTAGTTATTTCTTCCACATTTCCATGATTGCTGTAATTTATTTCTATTTTATTTATTTCTTCCCTACTCTCTTTCATTTCCCTCTTCATTTCTTCACTACTCTCCTCAAATTTTTTATTCATTTCTTCCCTACTCTCTTCAATTTTTTTATTAATATTTTTCATTTCCTCCCTACTCTCTTCAAATTTCTTATTTGTATTTTCATTTATTTCCAACATCATTTTCCTCATCATTTCTGCTAAATCTGTATTTTCTTCCTTCTTACTAGTCTTACTTGTGCTTGCAGCACCTTCTTCTTCTTCCTTCTCAACATCTTGTTCTTCTTCTATTTTCTTTTCTGGTTCCATTTTAGATTTCTTACTCCTACTCCTCTTTTTCTTTTTAACTACTTGGAACTCTTCTCCTTTTTTATTACTTAAATCGCTGTTGTCCCAGAATGTTTTCATTTACCCCACATAAATTATTTTATAACCCCAAATATTATTCAAATAAACCTCAACTTTATTTATAAAAAAATATTACCCTTTAATTGTACATAAATAACCCAATCGAGCCCCACGTTGCCTGGCGACATAAATTATGCTGTGTAATATGAATTATAAAAATTCATATTTCCTTTTATAAAATTTGAAAAGCCCCACGTTGGGATATATAAATTATGCTGTGTAATATGAATTTTGGAAATTCATACTACTTTTAAATTTTTGAATAAAATTAATTGCTAAAAAGCCCCACGTTGGTATGATCATAAATTATGCTGTGTATCTGGGTATTTGAAAATATCCAGACATTTTCATAATTTTTAAAATAATTATTTAATTTAAAGTTTCTAATAGAAAAATAAATATAAATAGCCCCACGTTGATGAGCCATAAATTATGCTGTGAATTATGAATTATAAAAATTCATAATTAATTTAAAGTTTTGAATATAAATAAATATAAAACGTCCCACGTTGGGATAGGCATAAATTATGCTGTGTAATATGAATTATACAATTTCTTTTTATAAATTTTTTTTAAAAATTCCAAACATAAAAAAAAATGTTAAATTTTGTAAACTTTGAATTATAATTTATTTTTGACCCACTTTTGCTAGCTCAGTAATACAATTAATATAATCAAATGCTGTGTGTTTTAATTTAGTTTTAAGCATTTTTATAAAAAAATAAATTTCAAATAAATTTATAAGCATGGGAAATTATTTTCCAAAGCATGAGACCCTTACGAAATTCATAATATTTAAATACTTGATTGAAATAAATTCATTATTTATTTTAAATAATCTCAGGGATAAATTTAGTTTCTTGTACATGATGTAGCTTCACTATTTTCGAAAGGGTTATTTGAAACATGGACATAAAAGTTTCCAGACTACCACCTACTAAATTTATACATAAACACCTCACCATAAATTAAAATTGAAAACAATTTTATACATCTTAAAATAAATAAAACAAAGTTCTTTATTCAATGAGATCTAAAATTATTAACTTAGCTTTTGACGACATTCTTCTCTGGAGCTCGGGATAGTTGATGTCTGCATTTTTTTAACATCCAAATCTAATGCGCATTTCTCTGGAGTGTTTTGGACCCAACCAACTGTTGTAACTTGTGTTCATTTCTCGTGTGCATTCCAACCAACGACGACACGTGCTGTTTTTAAAATTGTATTTTCTATTTAAAACACTGGTAAGTTCATATTCTTCTTTCCTTAATATTTTTTTTTTTATTGATATATTATTTATAATCACTGTTTGTTGTTTCAAAATTAGTTTTTCTTTATTTTCTGTTAAATTTTAATATTTGGAATATTTTGTTTAATTTTATAATAATTAATTATTTTCACTTTTAATCCCTAATTAAATAAACTTTTTTTTATCTTTTAGCGTAGATATAAAACCACGAAGAATATCATCTGATTCGGAGAGACGCTGATTCTAAATTTATACTGACGCCACAAATATTTCTCAGGTAATGACGCTTCCAATTCACCTTATTTTAAATCGCTGATAACTTTTTAATTATACGGTAAATCTTACTTCTTTTTCTTTAAATAATAAAACACATTATTGTAATTAATTTGGTATACTTTTAATAATTTTAATTAACCATTTTAACACTAATTATGTACATTTATCGAGAGCAATTAACAACGTCACCCACGCTAACAAATTTCTTACCGGAAGCTCTTTTGAAAAATCTGTCTGATAGCCTCGTACCCTCAGACAAATTTTACAAATTATACAATTATAACCCTTAAGTATACTTTACATAACAATAAACCGGAAACAAATATAATTCCCATTGTTTTACAAATTTTAATCTCGACACCAGCAACCATATTTCTCAATAATTTCCAAATTTCACCCCTAATCACCTGTTACATAAATGTCATATTCCAAATCAACGGTAATATATCAAAATCAAATATGATAAAAACTGGCAATCCCCAGCACTATCTATTCCATACCAATGTGTAATTACACGGTAATCTCACTCATGAAAATTTTCCACTTATATTATAATTAAATACAATTTTTCATTTTAAATGACACCCAATATAATCTAATGACTTTATCATTAGATTTTACAATTTGTAATTATACAATAAACACATTTTTACATATAAGTCCACCTCAATAATTTCTATGAACTCCTTGATTTTATCTAAATTAGGTCACTGACTACCCCATATAAGTATTAAATAAAATAAAAACTGTCTGGCTAAATTATCACCTTGACCTATTTATGCAACAAATACATTTATATTTAAAAATTAATATTATAATGTTTTTCAAAATCAATACATTTCTAATAGAATTCTTAACTCCTATTTAACATAACGACACTCTTTTAACACAAATAACATCTTAAATAAGGATTTCTTTTTTAAGATTATACACAGTTCGACTCATATTTTTACATAAACGATTTTTATTGGCAAATAACTTACTTCAAGTTAAATTATGCATAGTTTACGTCAATATTAAATTACCTTAGCATATTTTATATATGCTATACTTTTTCATAATCAAGTTTTACTAATATAAACAATTCTATTCTAGGAATAGTATCCTGGAAAAATTTCAATGCCACTTCAAATGCATTTAATTATTAAAGAAATACAAGAAATCAAGATTACCACTGCATTACCGTCGCTATAATTAAACTTCAATGAATTACAAGACCACGAAGAAAATCTCATACCTCAACAAAATCTCATACTTTTATAGTAATAAAACCATTAGTAATTATTTTTAATTTTAAGTTAATAAATAAATTTTTGAATTAGAACACACAGCAATATATATATATATATATATATATATATATATATATATATATATATATATATATATATATATATATATATATATATATATATATATATATATATATATATATATATATATATATATATATATATATATATATATATATATATATATATATATATATATATATATATATATATATATATATATATATATATATATATATATATATATATATATATATATATATATATATATATATATATATATATATATATATATATATATATGCCTTTTTAATTTCTAAATTTTCTAATTTATTTAATTTATTTAAATAAATTAGAAAATTTAGAAATTAAAAAGGCAATGAGAAATAATAAAAATTTAGTTAACGACCACACCGATTTAGGTAATTCACCACTCCTTGACCCACAGACCCTTCAGCCATAGAAACACATGTGGTAACACTTAAAATCTGGGCGGTGACGATCGAATTTCTAGAAATAAGCAGTTTGTACATCTTTAGATTTTTAGTTAGGTAGTTAGTATTGTAAACTCCTGAAGATAACCGAGATGGTTGAAACTCGAGTCGAGTAAATAAATAACAACAATTTGTGAAACAATTTACCAAGTGTTTTATTTTTATTAATATACTATTAATTTTAAATAGTAAAATAAATGATTTAATTTCTACATGTTCTTTCATGTGTACGCAAGATAGAAAGGTGATTAGAATAATCTGCTACCTTATGGCGAAGAGTAACTTGCGTGCAGTTCGGTGGTGTTATTAACAGAGATTAAAGTGACTCGGGATTATCGCCATTGTTGCGTACAATTGGAGTGCAGCCTAATACGATTATTTGCAAATTTAAAATACGACACGGAAACTAAATAACAAGAATTCTGAAAACAGTATTATTTATAAAATATCATGTTTTGCAACAATAATTTAAAGTTTTTATATTTTTACAAGCCCCCTAACTTTTCGACTGACAACGTAAGGATACGACCTTTTATTTTATTCTGTCATACACTCGTTTGCAAAAAACGATTGTAGGAAAAAGCTCAAAGTTACCAACAAGCTTAGACTTTCAATGCTAAAATAAATAACTAAAATGCGTTGGTCGGCAACAAAGTTTTATTCCTTTTTTTATCAAAGGATTTTTATGACATTTTCAGCAGGTTTGTTTACAAAGGATTTTGTCCTAGATTCAAAATCATCATTTATAGAAGGAAAATTTAGCCGCTTTTAAATTATATATTGCGGGCCCGCCACCGTGTACTACGCCAAAGCTCATTTTGTTTGTTAACTGATTTTACAATAAATAATTTTTTTAAACGAGATATTAGATAGCACACATAATAAAATAACTTAAATAAAGTAATAAGTATCTCCGTTTGACGTAGGTAGCGTTAGGTTAAGGCGTTAAAGTATCGATTACATAAAAATTAAATTCGCAATATGATTATAGTTTTTAGGGTCTGCTGGCATGTAAAAAATGCAGGCAACCCTTTATACAGCGAACACATTGTCACAATCCTCAAAAACATTATTTTACAACAAGAAAAACCGAAAATATGTCCAGATATCATCGCGATGGTATCTGGACATATTTTCGGTTTTTCTTGTTGATATGATAATGGATTTTTTGAACACCAATCGACGTTTAACAAGCATTGGCAAACAGTGAAAAAATAAAATTAAACCTTTTTTTATCTAATCGGCATTGTTAGCAATTAACGCTGTCCAAAATTAGAGCCATGTATAAAATCCAATTATTAAAACGTGTAATACTTATGTAGATTGTCACTTATAATACCACAAATAGTCAAAGTTATGTCGACTATTTTTGCGGTGATATCACGAGAGTTCATTGCGCATGCATACGATTAGTCCCAAGCGCAAGGGACATGTAATATACACTGTGTCCATAAAGTAACCACCCCCCCCCCCCCCAACTAACTTTTGAACGACTTAATATTTTTCTACAAAATTTGGTGTGCTGTAATGGGAAATTAAATACTATTTTTCAGACCATATTAAAATTTTGTATCATCCAAAATCGCGACTGGGCGCTATTTTGAATTTTTTTTAAATAGAAAGGGGGGTCGAGTGACACCTCATTTGAAAGGTCTTTTAATTCTGCGTCTGATCCTAGAGTTTCAAAGAAAAATATTTAGCCATAACAAAATCGCGGATTGTAAACCAATGGACTCACTCAGTTCAAAATTGTTTTGATTTTCTTATCCAGTAGTCCACTTTTTGATTTGCAGAACTAAATTTTCCCAGAAATATCTCAGGTGGCTTGAAATAATATGGAAAACGTTATGCTCCAACAAGACGGTGCGCCGCCTCATTATTATAGGCCTGTTTCTGATTTTCTCAACGGACATTTTTTTGGCAGATCGATTGTTAGGCGGGGGCCTGTAGAATAGCCGGCTCACTCCCCAGATTTAACTTTCTTAGATTTTTTTCTATGGGAATATCTGAAATCGAAAGTGTACAGAACCCGTCCAGAAACAATTGAAGAACTGGAACAACGCATTACAGAAGTCTGCAGAATTATCACTCCAGAAACTTATGAAAATGTAAGGTAGGAATTTCATAACCGACTTTTTATGTGCCAAGAAGTGAATGGTAAACATTTCGAACACTTAATTTAATTCATTTAAGCTTTAATTCTTAGTTTTATTAAATAAACTTCTTAATCGTCAAACATTGTCATTTTGTTATGGCTGAATATTTTTCAAATAAGGTGTGACTCGACCCCCCTCTTTATTTAAAAAAAAATTTTAAAATGGCGCCCAGTCGCCATTTTGGATGAATCAAAATTTTAATATGGTCTGAAAAATAGTATTTAATTTCCCATTACAGCACACCAAATTTTGTAAAAAAATATCAAGTCGTTCAAAAGTTAGTTGGAGGGGGGGGGGCGGTTACTTTATGGACACAGTGTATATCACCGTAAAAATAATCTACGTAATTGTAATTAAGAATGGTATTTGAGGAACTATTCAATAAACCAAATCATTAATGTTTTCTAATAAAAACTTCATTTGTTTAAAATAGTCACTTGTCACTCCAGGAAGATATATCCACTCCCCATTTTTTTTATTGGTCAAGAAACGCCAAATTCTAAATTTTCATTGGTCAATTTTTGACAGATGACAGGTAAATTAAATAGTCTAAAGACTAGCATCATGGCAATAAAAAGTTGATTATCCCGATAAAGTCATTTGAGTCTGTGAAGTAAGCCTTGAAACTATTTAGTCAATATACAGGGTTATTTAAAAGTAAGGAATAAAATTCGTATTTCTCTAGCACGAGTTAAATAAGCCGTGGACTTAGTTAACAAAAAATATATTTATTTTTCAACACTACATTTAATATGTTAGAGTACATATACATTAATAAGCTAATCAGCATAGTAACATGCGGCTTAAATAATAATATAAGACTAACTTCTAAAACTAAATTCACATGCTTATATGATGAAGGGGCCCACGCTGGAACAGCCGTTATTATCAGAAACACTATTAAACATTATGAACTACACAAGTACAAGCCAAAGCATCTACAGGCTACTGTTACGGGCTAAACGGGGTTTTTCAGCACCGTAGAAAAAGGGTGTGCCTGGCGGCTAAAGGCTCTGAGTCGGAGACGGTGTGGTTCGAAGCTTAGGGTCGGAAGGGGTTCCGTACTTGCAAAAGGGGTTGTCGAAATCGAGTTTAGGGTATGTTAAAAGGGCGCCAGCTGCTTTGATGGTTGAGGTAGGGGAATGGAGTGAGCGGTTCTTTGTCCCGGGCGGAGAAGCAGGAAATCCTCCCTGGGCGGCTCGTAGGTTTTTGACGTGACTTACCTTAGGCCTTTTCCCACTAGATCAAGCAACACAATATATGCTTACAAAATATGAATAAAACTTGATTACGTAGATAAAGAATAAGTCACGCTATAGTAGTTTACAAAGTTAAATATATTGAATAATATGGTTATTGGTATGTATAAAAAAAAAGGTTGAATAAAATATTAGAACAGCGTATCTCAAAAGCAAATTGTAGAACAAATAATTAAATATATGCATAAGTAATGTGGCAACGTTGCGTAACTTTTCGACGTTCCAAGCTGACAAGCTTTTCCTTAACAAAACAAGGTATTCACTTATTGGCCTGGACCTCGAGAACAAAAGGAAAATGGTAACTCTAAAATCAATTCATATAACATGCAACAGGTACAAATTATTGAGTCCAGATGGGCTGGCTTCTCCTTGTAGCACAAAACACAATGAAGTATAAAGTTACTTACAGTAATATTGTTCACCTGGTGGAAAAGTAGGCCTTTAGTTATTGACGCTAAGGCCGTGAGGGGATTACGTACTTCCAGGTAGAACTTGTTACAACGGGAATTTTGGATGCAGCTAGAACGGGACGACAGACGGTAGCGAAGCGGTACTCAGCGGTAAAACGTAGGCAGCTCGGAAAATCAGCTTGGGGTTCGTGGTGACTTTGGATCCGTCTTAGACGATAGAATTCAAGCAAGAAACGGCAATTGAATTCAAATATGTAGCTCTTTTTTTCGTTTGTGAACACTTCAATGTTGCGTGAAGATACCGACTAGGTCGGGCGCAATTTTGCGGTAATTGACGTGTTACACTAAACAATGAGCGGTCACCCACAAAACTTTGCGTTATTCCCGGCGTTTGCTAATTATTTTACATGACGGTACTCAATCATGAGTTCGAGACGATAAACGGGAGCGTGTGATCTACACGTCTGAACGTTACAATAGCTGGAGGCTGTGTCTTCGCTACCCTGGACGGGGGACGGTTAAAGTTAAGGCGCCTAGGCGTCGAAGGTTATGCGCGTGGAAGATATTCTAGAATATACAGGACCGTACCGGGATAAACGCGAAATCATATAACACTACCACAGTGGCAATAGAAGATTGTAAAGGACCTCTGATACTCTCGGCAGTATATTGTCCTCCACGGCACAATAACAAACTAGAGCAATACGAACACTATTTCCAAACCCTAGGTGACAGGTTCATTTCTGCTGATGACTACAACGCGAAACATACGCAATGGGGATCGCGGATAATCACAACCGAAGGAAAAGAATTGCTAAAAGCACTCAACAATAACGGAATGCACTATATCTCCACAGGTGAACCTACACACTGGCCATCGGATCCAACAAAAATGTCCGATGTACTTGACTTCTAGATCTTAAAAAGCGTAAATCTAAGCTACTTCAAGGCTGCATCTGCATCCTGTCTTGACCTCACAGGTGAGCACTCGCCAATCATACTAACCATGGGAACACGAGTGATCCTCAGTTCGAAGCATCCTAGTCTCTGTAACAAATACACGGACTGGAATTTTTCCAGAGAGATAATTGATGAAACCCTACCGCTTGATGTATCCCTAAAAACAAAAGAAGACTTATTTACTGCAGTAGAATTATTTAATCAAACCATTCCGCACGCTGCTTGGACGGCGACACCACCAAGCAGAATATTGCTTGCATTGATTGTTCTATCGTAGTTAAGAAAATGATAGCCGAAAAACTTAGACTACGTAGAAAATGGCAAACTACCAGGCACCCCGATGATAAGAGAAGACTCAACCGCGAAACACAAGAACTAAAATAACTTCTATGGGACATCAAAAATGAATCGGTGCAAAGTTACCGCAGCACTTGTCTCCAACAGAAGCCACAGAATACTCAGTCTGGAGAGCGACAAGAAGATTAAAGCAACCGCAGAAACATGAAACACCATTGCGCCTTGCAAACAACACTTGGGCGAGAAGTAATGAAGAAAAGGCACTTGCATTTGCCAACCACTTGGGTACAGTTTTCGCTCTGTTTTAATTTAAAATCACGCTAGAAGAAGAACAAGAAATCACCAATTCCGAAGTTCAAACCTACTCAAGTCCGGACCACGCTCGTGACAGAACTAAACGCAAAAAAATCGCCAGGCTACGACCTAATTACGGCAACAGTGTTGAGAGAACTACAGGAAAAAGGGTTTATGTTTATCACCTACCTCTTCTATACAGTACTGAGACTAAGAAACTTTCCAGAACAATGGAAAAATGCTGAAATTATCTTAATACCCAAACCTGGCAAACCACCTACTGACCTGTCTTCTTACAGACCAATTAGACTTTTGCCGCTCCTGTTCAAAGTTTTTGAAACATTGCTCTTAAGGAAATTACTACCTATCATCTTAGATAACAATCTCATACCTGATCACCAGATTGGATTTCGGAAGAATCATGCGACCATTGAGCAAGTTCACCGCGTGGTTGACAAAATTACAAAGGACTTTAATGACAAACGCTACCTACTGCTCGGCCATTTTCATAGACGTAGCCTAAGCCTTAGACAAGGTGTGGCATCAAAGGCTCTTATTCAAAATCAAAAGAAAGCTACCCCCAGACTATTATGAAATTCTCAAGTCTTACCCAACCGACAGGCACTTTTTAGTCAAATATGAAGATAGTCGTACGCCCCTATTCCCTACACACGCGGGTGTGCCCCAAGGCAGTGTGCTGGGTCCGATATTATACCTGCTTTTTACAGCTGATCTTCCCACCACTAATTCCACTATGGTAGCCACATTCGCAGATGACACTGCAGTACTTTCTTCTCACTCTGAACCTAACATGGAAAGTCACCATCTTCAGCAACACCAACAAGAACTACAACTCTGGTTAAACAAATGGCGTATAAAGGTAAACGAAGGAAAGTCAGTTCATGTGACCTTTTCTTTAAGAAGAGATACCTGCCCTTCTGTTCTGCTTAACGGCGCACCAGTACCGCAAAACAAACACACAAAGTATTTTCATGAAAAGGAAGCAGCTGGGTCTTAATGTTCAAAAAATGTACTGGCTCTTAGGCCGGAAATCTCAACTGTCCATTGATAATAAAATTCTGCTCTATAAAGCCACAATAAAGCCAATATGGAGTTACGGCATACAACTCTGGGAAACTGCTAGCAACTCTAACATTGACGTTTTAAGGCACTTTTAATCCAAAGTCTCACGATCTATGGTAAACGCTTTATGTTTAGTCTCAAATGAAGTTATTCAACGTGACTTAGACATTCCTTCAATCACAGATGAAAACAAGAAACACAGTGTCCGTTATGCTAACCGTCTTAGTATTCACCCAAACGTGCTAATTGAGCCCCTTCTAGAAGAAGACGACATCCAGCTTAGACTCACAAGAATAAAACTTTCTGACCTTCCACACCTCTATGTGTGACAGTTAGTAGTGCGCGTTGTGCTCGTAAAAAGTTTAGCAATCTCAACAATACAAATCTATTATGTTTACTAAAAGGAATCCCACGTTGGTTTGTTTCCTATATGTCTGTTCTATGTATGTATCTTCCTATATTGTCAAGTCGCCTACTGAAGGTCTCTGTGAGGCAGATTGTAGTTAATAAATTAAATTTTAAAAAATGATTATATCTTTTTATTATCTAGTTGCAAAAAAAGCGGTGTAATACTATCCTACGGGAACTGCACAGATAAGCACTGGTTAAGTGGTTAAATACATAACTCCTCGCGTGGTAAAAGGTATTTCAATGGTTTCAGAAGGAAAATTATTTAAATTTTAGATGTAACTAATTCAATAGGTGCATCTATGTTTTGTGAATAGGTGTATTTTGCAAATCTTTTTTTGAGGGAGTTACGTTTACAAACGACATATAATATAAAGCTTAAAATTAATAAAGCAATCATAACAACGATTACGATTGAGATAATGGAAGTGGGGTAGTAATCTATACCACTAACAGAGTCAAGTTTATCTTGCTGTTTATTGATCTGGATTTGGTCAGCAATTAGCTTTTGGGTGTTTATGAGCACTAGGTCTATTCTCAAAATATTAATATGAATAATAACATCAGTGTTTAATTGATCAATATTAGGTATTTTTAAATTAGTTAATTTTGTAGATGTAATTTTATTATGAAATAATAGGGTATTGTGATTTACAATCGCATTGCAATCTGGTGTTTAATGTAGAAGTAGAGAAGCAATTACACCTTTTCCATAAATTTGGTTGGGGCATTTAATATCTAAAGTACCTTTTGAGGGTGTAGTTATCAAACAGGTAGAGGTATCGATCTGAGGTATCTTGATCTCAGTTAGATCAAATAAATAAGGTTTGCAAGTTTGACTATTGTTGAACGATAACAATTGTGTTTTGCACAACTTATCAATAGGAATTTTAAAATGGTTGTTTTGATAACAAAAATAAGTATTTAGGGTGACTAATTTACAAAAATTAACATCTATGAATATACTTTCATCAATACTAAATAGTAGCGTATTGTAAGTTGGTATGATCATTCTATATTGATTTTTACTAATAAGTAAAGGAAATAAGATTAATTGTATTAACTGATATTAGTTGTTTTTGGATATTAGAGAGATCTTGAATATAAAGGTTATTCTATCGTATAATTGATTCGTATAAATGTAAATACTTGTAAGTAGCTGGAACAGGTATAGTCAAAAAATTATCTGATAGTTCATCTAAATAATTTTAGAATTAACTTAAAATTTTGAGTTAGGTCTTCATTGTCTAATAGGGACATATGCAAATGTTGATTTTGAGCAAACGTTAATGCATTTTGGAGTTCGATCCATATATGGATAAATAATTGTAATGAGAAGATAGCTTCATTTAGTATGTTTCTAGTCGAAACAGTAGCTACTGCTTTGTTAAGTTCGTTATTTTGCAATATAATTTTGTTCAGATTGGTATTTAATAGATCTTGATTTTAGGGTAGCGGGTGGTCCTCCTATACGAACCCAGTAGAGGATAGGCCACTACAGGATCTAGCAAATCCTGCCCTTACGCAAGCTACTAATCTACTTCCAATTCCTGTTCCGGGAAAAATTAGGCCCCTAACCTTCTATACAACCCCCCCTCCATTACCTATCCTTACCCATCCCAAACCCATGTACCAAGACGCACGGCCAGCGCGGTACATTATAACTATACACTCCCTCATGATTGTTCCAAACAAGCAAAAGCCCTTAGTCCCCAGCAACCCCCAATTCGTCTATCATGACAGCGATAGGATCACGAGAAAGGCAAAGGGTGTTAAGAATCCCTGGGATAGATCAGGCTGTCAAGGAAAATACGACCCGGCAAGGAAAAGGACTATTCTTATCTCAACATATAATGTGCGAACCTGCTCAACTGACGAAAGACTAAATGAATTACAACATGAACTATATAGAATCAAGTGGGATGTCGTCGGACTAAGCGAGATGAGACGAACAAAAGAAGACCTGATAAAGCTAAAATCGAGACACCCGCTGTTTTATAAAGGACAAGAAAAACACAAACTTAATAGAATAGGATTTATGATAAACAAGAGAATTGCTAATAATGTGGTACAATATAAAGGCGTATTAGAGAGAATGGCCTATATTACACTAAAACTCAGCAAGACCAAAACTCTCAAAATCATCCAAATATATGCCCCCACTAGCAAACACGACGAAGAGGAAATAGACCTATTCTATGAAGGAATAAATGACTGCCTTAAGAACGACAAAACATTATACACACTCCTAATAGGAGATTTTAACGCAAAAGTAGGTAAAAAACTGGAGGACAGAAAACACTCAATGGGCGAACATGGAATAGACGAAAGAAATGAAAAAGGTGACCTTCTGGTCAATTTTGCTGAATGTAATAACATGTATATAATGAACACTTCCTTTAAAAAGCGGAAAGAACGAAAGTGGACTTGGAGAAGTCCAGACTACTCTACAAAAAATGAAATCGACTACATTCTCTCAGACAACAAACAAATAGTACAAGATGTTAGCGTCCTAACATCATTTTCCACAGGAAGTGACCACAGGATGGTACGAACAAAAAGACATATAAACCTTCAAAAGGAAAGAGCAAAAACATTCAGAGATAAAACAAAACAAATTGACACGATCAAATTAAAAGAACACAAACTCGAATACCAAGATTTTGTCTCAGAGGGAATACAACATAACATCACAACCATAGAAGAAAACGGACTGGATCGACACACGGAAGAAATAACAAAGATAATTCTGAAGGCAGCCGAAGAAATAGCGACAAAAGACAAATCCTCAAATGAAGGACCAATCAGCACAACAACAAAAACCCTAATCGAAAGCAGAAGACGCCTAAACATAAAAAAAGGCATAGATAAAACCGAACTTACAGAATTGAATAAAACTATAAAAAAGGAACTCCGAAAGGACAAAAGAAAACATAACACCAGAATAATACAAAACGCAATCGAAAATAACAGGGGGCCGAAAGCAATAAAAAAACGAATAAACCTTGGCAAAAAAGAAATGAACAAAATCCAAAACAGAAGAGGTGATATAATAACGAACAAGAATAAAATACTGGAAGAAATTACATCATTTTACTCTGAACGATACGAATCGAAAGTAAACCCTACCAATCAACAGAAAGAACAGCGTGAACAAAGTATAAGAAACATAGGATCAGAGGAAATTCCCAAGATAAATATAGAAGAACTCGACAATGCCCCAAAAAACTTAAAAAGGAATAAATGTGCTGGCCCAGACAATATACTGGCGGAAATGTTACAAGAAGGTGGACTCAGACTGAAACAAGAACTGTGCAGGATCTATAATGAATGCTTAGAACAGGGAAATATACCAAAAGCGTGGCACTTGGCCGAAGTTATTCTCATACATAAGAAAGAGGGCAACACAAAAATAGACAATTACAGGCCAATTAGCTTACTGTCACAGCTATATAAGCTCTTCACAAAAATAATAACGAACAGAATAACAAATAAAATCGATTTTTACCAACCCTGCGAGCAAGCCGGTTTCAGGAAGGGATTCAACACTTGCGACCATTTACAAACACTCGAATACAACATCGAAGTATACATCGCCTTCATCGACTACGAAAAGGCTTTCGATTCAGTGGAAATGTGGGCAGTGTTAAAGTCCCTGACTAACTGTAGAATAGACAGCCGTTATAATACATTGATCAAAAACATATATAAAACTCTAAGATGTACATTAAAATGTTCGAAGCCTCACGTCCTATAGCGATTAACAGAGGAGTACGCCAGGGGGACACCATCTCCCCAAAACTGTTTATAACAGCACTCCAAGATGCCTTCAATCAACTAGATTGGTCAAATAAAGGAATCAACGTAGGTGGCCGTTATCTCAATCATTTACGTTTCGCAGACGACATTGTATTAATAAGTAAGTCGCAAGAAGAACTACAAACAATGATCACTGAACTAGATGAAACATCAAAAGCGATAGGACTAAAAATGAACATAACCAAAACAAAAATCATGACAAACACAAACAACAATATAAACATAACATTAAATGAAAGAGACCTTGACATAGTGGACAGTTACATATATATCTGGGCCAAAAAATAACAACCGCAAAAGATAGCATCAAGGAAGAAGTAACGAGAAGAATCAAACTGGCCTGGAGTGCATTCGGAAGACTTGGCAACATTCTGAAATCTCCTGAGATTCCCAACAACCTGAAACGCAACGTATATAACCAGTGCGTCCTACCCACCCTCACATATGGAGCGGAAACCTGGAGTTACACTGCCACCAACATAAAAAGAATGGCAAAAACCCAGAAAGCACATGAACGTATCATGCTGAATATTAAACTTTCAGATAGAATAAGAAACTCCAACATAAGAAATCAAACAAAGCTGATTGATGTCACCCAAAGAATAACCCAAATGAGTGGTCATGGGCTGGACATATTGCACGAACCAAAGATGATAGATGGACAAAACGCATAATGGATTGGCGCCCAAGACAGACAAAACGGAGCGTAGGCCGACCGAACACACGATGGAGAGACGACATCGTGAAAGTGGCAGAAACAGGATGGCAGCAAATCGCACAAGACAGACATAGATGGAACAACAGAGGGAAGGCCTACATCCAGCAGTGGATGAATATAGGCATATCGTGATCGTGATAGATCTTGATTTGTTTTAAGGGTCTGTATACTATTAATAGTGTCATTATGAATTTGTGGCTGTTAAAGTAAGATTTGTTTATGTGCGTCATTGGTTTTTGGTAATTTAGAGATAAAATTTTCATATCTTTCGCCATCTGATGCAACTAAATTCTCTGTCTGAAATTTGAAAACTGAGCCTACAAGCCTTCGATTTGGTGTAAAAGTATTTTCTGGCAATATTTGTTTGATCAATCGATCAGATTGTTCTAACTATTGAGATATGATTAGCAAGACGTTCTTATTTTATAAAATTTGTATAGTCATAAGTAGGTTAAATTTTAAAGTACCGGGTGTCCCAGAAGTTACTGACCCATTTTAATTGCAAATATCTCCGAACTCAGAGGCGATAGAGAGATGCGGTTTTCACTGAATAATTTCTTTTTAAAAAAAGGTTTTTCGGTATAAATGTTTATTCAGTAAAGTCTTATATAGGGTGTTTTCAAAAAAAAAGGTCGTTTTCAATTGCAAATATCGTCGATTTTTTTAATGGAACACCCTGTATATTTTGATACTATCTGAAAGATGAACTCTTCCTCTTTCCGAAAATGTACAATTTGTTCCAGTTGAATTGAAAAATGAGTGAGTTATTTGGTTTTTAACGATAGGCTTACGGGTGTTAATGTTAAAAGCTTGCTTTGGAATTTTTATAATGTCAGTGAATTGACACAACGAACTGTCAAAGTATTTTTTTTCAATAATGGTCCGATTTACTTTAATTGAAAAATCAAAACCGGTGTTATTGTATGCTAAGTATGAATCGATTGTTGATACTAAAAGAAGATTTCGTGCGGTATTTAGGAAAAATCCACCTTCAAAAAACAGCATAAAAAAGTGGCACTGCATTTCTGCAAAGTGGCTCTCTGGAAAAGAAGAAATATCAAACACGTGATGCTGATGGTTTTTTAAATAGACTTCTGCGTATTCAGGAAACATTAGAAGAACACAATAATCGAATATCTATTCGCAAAATAACAAGTACAACTGGATTTTCTAATTCCGAAGTTCAGAGATGTATGAAGATATTAAAATTAACTCCTTATAAAATTCAAATGCACCAAAAAATGTATGAAAGAGATTTTCAAAAAAGACTTGTTTTTTCGCAGATTTTACTAGATTTACTGCTAAATTCCAAAGCATGCTTTTAACATTAACACCCGTAAGCCTATCGTTAAAAACCAAATAACTCACACATTTTTCAATTCAACTGCAACAAATTGTACATTTTCGGAAAGAGGAAGAGTTCACCTTTCACATAGTATCAAAATATACAGGGTGTTCCATTAAAAAAGTCCACGATATTTGCAATTGAAAAAGACCGTTTTTTTAAAACACCCTATATAAGACTTTATTGAATAAACATTTATACCGAAAAAAACTTTTTTTAAAAAGAAATTGTTCAGTGAAAACCGCATATCTCTATCGCCTCTTAGTTCGGAGATATTTGCAGTTAAAATGGGTCAGTAACTTCTGGGACACCCGGTATAGTAATTATTGATTATTGGAGAGTAATCGATCGACTTTATTAGGGTTCATTCGCTTTCTTTAATGTATGCATTACCTAACATTAAGGAATATAATCCAAGATTGTCGGATATGTCCGTGATTGTCAAACAGAAGAGGTACCAAGTAATAAGGACAGTGTTTTTGAATATAAAACAGCCATAATTTCATTAGAGTATCTCTTAAAAGTCTTATTTGTTTCATGGTGTTGTACTAAATATTCAGCATGATCTAAAATTTTTTTAACTTTAAAGGGGCCTTTGAATTTAGGTGTTTTCTTATTTCGTCTATCATTGGTGATAAAAATCTTTTGATCGATTTTGAATTTAATTGTTTTCTTATTCTAATTAATCTTATTATTTCTCCGCTCTTTAGTTTCGATTTGTATGTCTTGTAATTCTTTATAAAATTGTGTCATTATAGTCTTATGATCGTTTGTGTAAATGTCATAAAATCTATCACTACATAAGTCGTAGGGATTTAGTCCGTCCGTGTATCCAAAAAGTATTTCATAAAGGGTAAATTTTAAATTAAAATGTATGGTGTTAGTACAGGCCAAGATACAATAGTTCATTCTTTCTTTCTCTGTGGTTTTACAAGTAACCGATAACGTTCTATTTATGTTGAGTTCAATCGATGATGAAAAACGGTAGTGAAATGGAAATTAATCTTACATAATTTTTAAAAAAATTTAAAAGCGTTTGTGTCAAACTCATGGTCTGCGACAAGAGTTTTTGGTACTGCATAACTAGTCATAAATGTAAATATGGCATTTGCAATGTTAATGCTATTATTTAATTCTAAAACATACGCCTGAGCAAATTTATTGAAAGCGTCTTTGATTGTTAGAAATTTTGTGTTGTTAATATCTAAATAAATACATTCACAAGGTCAATTGTAAGTGTAGGTTAATTGAAGGGCTAATTTGTTTGGTTTTCTATTGTATTTTTGTAATTTGCACGTATCGCAGTTGTTAATAAAAGTCGTTATCTTTTTATCAATATTTTCGAGTAGTACATCCTCTTGAGATGTTCTGTTGTTTCTGAAATTTATTTATGATTATTTTTCCCTAAATGATAATCTTGTATTTACATTGTAATCGGTTATCAGGGTTAGTAGGTGACTTGTCTTAAACACTTGTGAAATTTGTGTGTGTTTTCGTTTGTAATTTTGAGAATAAATTTCGAAAATGATTCAAATATACTTTCATTTTGAAAAATACAATAGAAATGAGATTTTGGTTCGCAGAAATGAAGGAGTAAGATAGTAAAAATTTCGGTTTCATTTTGAGGTGTTACAAATACCGAATAGTGGGTAACTCCGTCAAATTTCAAAACTTGAATTTTTTTGGTAATGTGGCGTTTAGGAATTCAATTTGATTTTTATAGTACTGTAACAGTTTTTTCCACTATATCCATTACGGGTGTAGACGATTGTTAAGTGTGAATAGTATTGACAAGTGATTCGTTGTCGTTGTGATCTGTGCTATTCAAGTTTCTAAAACTTGTTGCATAATATACTATTGTGATGGTCGTGGAAAAAGTGTAGTATGCAATTTGTTTTATAAACTTCTCTAGACACTCGTTTTAATAAACACTCGCTCCGCTCGTGCCTAATAAAACTCGTGACTAAAATACAGTTTCTAAAACTTGTTGCATAATATACTATTAAAAATTAAGGAAAAAAAAACTATGCTTTTTACTATAAACAGCGCGTTTTCTGGCATTTACGTGATTTTAACTATGCCTAGCAATTACCTCTAGTTAAAAATATATTTTTATTCTTTGCATACTTTTGATAACTTTCCAAATAAAGCTATTACAGTCATTTTTGTCCGACATCCGAAGCGGAATTTGTAATCCGGTGATGGGCGTGACGGCGGCGGGCGCTTACCTTGCTTTGGTGCAGTTAGTCGCTGCTTCTATGGGTAAGTTACGGTACGGAAAACCGCTGCAGTCACACTGTTGCAAATTCGGCAAGTATTAATATCTAGTACGGGAAAGTCTACTCGAAGTCCACACTTCAGCTTTTTTGTATATATTGTAGTATGTAATGTTTGGTTAAGTTGGTAAAGGTTAAGCGTAGTTCCAGTGAATGAAAAATGTCTCAAAAATCATAACATAGTTTTTTAATCTTATGAGCTTCTTCTTGTATTAAATGATCGACTTTTATATTCTTTAAATTTTCTAGCAAAATTTTATTTTTAGATTGGGGATTAAAATTTATATTATTAATTTCAATATTATTTATTTCGTAATCTTCTAAAAATTTTGAATTTGATTCGACGCATTAATAAGAGTTGCATAAAAACAGTTATTGTGGACTTTAACCAAAGCACGTGGTGCCATACAATGTTTATTAAATGATTTGATTGCAAATCTTTGCACTGTTATTATTAACGGTAGGTAATTTAATTTAAATGTTAAATTTCGGGAAAATCTAATTGCGTTTTATAGGCTCTAAATGTTGATGAAATTTGGAAAAATTGCATTCGTTACGTTATCGTTATTCTTGCCGTATTTTTGAACTATTGTAGTAGAATGGAACGATAGTAGTGCCCGTTTGCACATAATCCAGCAAAAATCTATTTGTGTAGGCAAATCGTATAATAGATTCGAACCAATAAGGACTACTTACTCTTGGAAGTTAAATACATAGCACTTATGATTGCCTTCTTCGTTAAATAATGCTGTGATAGGTATGTTAGCTACTTTATTATGGTGTGTTACACGGTGTGACGTCACAATTTAATAATTTTGAGTTTGGACTGAATTTGGAAAATGTTGTTCAATAAATTTGGGTGAAATAATTGTTGTAGTACTACCAGTGCCAAGTAATAACTTGTCGCCTGTAGATGATATGATTATATAAAGTAGATTTGATTTGAGAGTGTTTACATTAACTGCTTCAATTAATAACACTATAAAATGTTTACACTTTTGTGATAATAAAGGTAAATTAGATATACTAGAAACTTTTGAAATTCACAAAAAACATTTAAAAATTGTACCATTAATGAATGAGCAAATTGATCTTTTAAATTCTCCTCTATTGGACATTTTGGAATAAGAAATCAAGTCATCTGAAGACGATTAACGAGATCAAGTCACCAAGTTCTATTGCTATAACAACACTAACTGTTTGCTTTCTAATATAACCTCTGACAATGGCATGTAAACATGCCGAAATACGTATAAGGTTGAAATAAATAAATATTGTTGAAGTAATTAAGTATTTTATATACCTATAATCAATAAATATGGACTTCAACGAGGTAAAGCTAGAATTTATAAATCAAATTATGTTATTGGGTTTATATTTGTTTTAATAAACTATTTACTTTAATAAAAAAATATATCGTAAGTAGTAAGAAAGTATAGAGGTCCAGAACTTCGGTAGATTGGTTACTGGCTTACTGCGGCGATCTCGATGATCAGATAGTCTGCAATATAACAAATTGCCTCCCGTAGACTGGGTTGTCGGGAACTGCTTTGCCTGTGGCGGGGTGAGTCCTAGGGTTCAGCTGTGTTGGTTACCAGACGATTTGTTCGTACAAACGGAACAAAATTTTTGTAATGCCCTTTTGCTCAGTATCCGTTACGACCGCACCAGTTAAATAAGCCTTGGACTAGAATCACATGATTATATCTTATTATCTAGCTGCAGATGAAGCGGTGTAATACTATCCTACAGGAACTGCACAGATAAGCACTAGTTAAATACCTAACTTGCGTTAGTTTTTGAAAACATGCTTGGATACTTAAATGGATTTAAATATAAATAATAAAATATAACTGTTTATAAATTATTGTTTATTGTTTACAATACTGCGTTGTTTGCCAAATACAACGTGTTGTACATTGTCAATTTAGCGAAATCTAACAGAAAAAATGTCCTCAGTTATCAGAAAGACAGAGAAATGCAATTTTGATGATGCTGGAATGTGCTGACAAAATTAAAAATTGGACTAAAAGAAAACACGTCTAACATTGGTTGTGAATTGTTATGTCTTTGGTTACTTGATATTAACGTCTTAATAACAAAATCTAGAAGAAGTTTATTTTTTCTTTAAATCGCTATAACTTAAAAACCAACGATCCCAGTTCGTTTATGATAGTAGATTTGAATGCAGTTTTTTGCAAGAGCCCACACAAAGTATAGGTCGCTATTTAAAAAAAATTAAGTGAAGCTGGCTGACGGTGCGGAGGTTGACGTTGGAAAACAAAAGATATCTCATAAAATATGAAAATCAATTTAAGTTGTTGTTGTTGAGTTTATTTGCTCTACACTTGTTATACAAATTATAAATCTACAGGTTATATGTTACAAGTTATATTGTAGATGTAAATTAATTGATTTAATAAGCCACATAAACAAAGCTTGTGTGTGGCTATACTTGTGGTGGCAGTAAAAAGCAATAATACATTGTTGACAGCAGTATCAGTTAAAAAAAAAACAAAAAAAAATAAATATTTTAGGTTTGGCATTCCTAATCCAACACTTAACCTTTTTTGTGAAGAGATGTGAATTGTTTATCTTTTTTAAATTTTGTGCCAGTTGATTGTATACAATTATACCCGTATATTGTGCATGTCTTTGTCCAATACTAGTTGATTTTCTTGGTAAATTTATATTTTGGTTAACCTGCGTTCTAGTTGCATACTGGTGATTTCTATGTTGAGTTGAGTGTCCGAGCATTTTTTCAAAAACCAACTCGCTGCAGAAATACGAATTTTGTTCTTTACTTTTGAATTACTCGGTATAACATTCACGTTGTTTACTGTTGATACTTGCTCTATCATTTACCACTGTATCGCAAATAATGGATAGCTGATTGTGATAAATGAAATAATCGAGTACGTTGTGATATCAGTGGTATATCCTAGCTGTCTATGAAAGTTTGTCTGTAAATAGATATATTTCTAGATCGATTAATAAGCACAATAATCACATATTTACGTAACTATTGCTAAATCGGTAGGTTTTTAAAGTAATTAAACAATGTTGTTAGTTCCCTCAGAATTACGTAGAATAATTTACTCTATAACAGAGAGAATTTAGTTAATCAACTCTCTTTTCAGAAAAAAAATTTTTTCTCTATAAATAATATTATTCTTTTATTTTTGAAACGTTGCGAGTTATTTTTAGAATAACAAATAATTTAACTACGTTTAATACAATTGAGATAAGGATGAGCAATCACCGGGAATTTACCCAGTTTTTCTTTTATACTAAATTCAGTCAATACTTGTCATAAATCTAACCTGTTTGTAGTATTAGCAACGAACTCTTTTCAGTAGTAATAACCCAAGGACATTGATAATTGTTCGAAAAAATTTTATAACAGATTTCGAAAGCATGTTGCTTGGAAACAGACCGACGCCGTAGGCGGAGGTCTGTTGCCTATAAGCAACAAGCTTGAGGAAGTTGTTATAAAATTTTTGAACATTTATCAATGTTCGAGGGTTATTCGGATAGAAAATTTTTTGCTAATTATAGAAAAAAGCTTTCCATACAAGTTTTTTTACTGTAAACAGCATTTTTGGTATATTTGATTCGATAATTTCATCAATCTTCTCGTTAGTATTACAACCAAATCGTGACATTTTTAAATTAATTAATATTTGAAACGTCAAAATCGAAATAAATCAAAATGTATCCATAGCAACGTACCTAATAGAGTGAAAACAGCCCATGGAATCTGTTTTCAGTACACTGTTGTTCTGATTGGTTGTGTTCAATCAGATGACCTCAAATTAACTAATTTCATTGGATTTCTACTTGAGCAAAAAATTTTCAATGTAATTACATACGGCGTCATTGTTTCACAATACAACTACTACTGCTACTACTGTTTTGATTGTTCCGATTACCGTTTTTCAAAAAGGAACACTAAAAAAAGAAGATAATTTATTAACATCAACAGATGTACCTGAATACTAGATTGAACCTAACAAACTTAAACACTCAACATGTTTTGTTGACCTATTATACACTTCGGTGAACATTGTTGGAGATTGGAAATTTTTGTGACAAATAAAAAATTATTTGATAAGGTTTATCTACCACTCTGATTATAAGCAATTAACTTTTACATATAATATGCGAATTTAGTAAATTACAACATTATTAAAAAGAAACAACCATCAGCAGTCGTCTTCAACTTTTCAGTAGGCAAGAAATTGTAAACGATGAAGAAAATTGGGATAATTTTCAAAATATTATCCATTGTTCTGGGTGTATGTAAAGGTGCCCAACAGTGCCAACCATCTCAAACTACGGCAAGTGGTACTCATGCTCCATCACAAATTTGTTCTGGCGATTTAATTTTCAAAGACAACTTTGACAAGCTTGACTTCAAAAAATGGGAACACGAAAATACGTTAAGTGGTGGTGGCGTAAGTAATTTTTAATTATTTGTAAACTCTAGCTTTACTTTGTTGAAGTACATATTTATTGATTATTGATACATAAAATACTTCAGTACTTCAACAATATTTATATATTTTAACCTTATACTATTTCAACATGTTTACATGCCATTGTCAAAGGTTATATGAAAGAGTAAACAGTTAGTGTTGTTATAGCAACAGAACTTGGTGACTTGATCTCGGTAATCGTCTGCAGATGACTTGATTTCTTATTCTAAAATGTCCAATAGAGGTTAATTTAAGATATCAATTTGCTCATTCATTAACGGTGCAGTTTTTAAATGTTTGTGAATTTCAAAAGCTTGTAGTAATCTAATTTACGTTTATCATCGCAAAAGTGTAAACATTTTATAGTGGTATTAGATGTCATTAAATAATTGTGTTCTAGTAAGTGTTTTAGCGTAATTGGATTTATGTGGGTTTTTGTATTTGTAACATACCTAATATCAAAATTTTTAATTGTTTGGCCTATATAAACCAAATTACAATGCGAACAAATTAATTTGTATATGCCCGATTTTAGCAAACCATCTGTTTTTGATTGTGCATTAAACAAAGCGTTTAAAATGTTTTGAGTTGTTTTAAAACTTACTTTATATTTATTTGTTTTGTTTATAATTTTTCAGATTTGTCACTATAATAGTATATTACGCAACAAGTTTAGAAAAGTGATGTTTTACTAAACGAGTATGGCTGGTTTGAGTACGAGCGAGCAAAGCGAGCGAGTAACTTAAAAAGCCATACAAGTTTAGTGAAAACACTTTTCTAGCGAGATTGCGTATACTATTTTTTAGCATTTCATGTGAAAATTTAATTTTGTTAGTTTTTAATACAAGTGACATTAATAACTGTCACAATTACTGGCAATGAAAACAAAAAAATAATAGTAGGTAGGTTGTTTCAATAACATAGTAACCTAATTACAGCCAATTTTGCGATTGGAGAAATCCGTTGCTGTGCTGTAATGGTTGCTATGCTGTAAAGTACCACTTTACAGAACGATTTTGAGTATAGAAATATAGTCAGTTACAATATGATATGCGAAAAAGTATTTTATCTACCTATAATCAATTTTACATAGTTTTTGTTTATGCTATTACAATTTGAAATTGTTATTTTTAACCGAAATCATTATTTCTAGGAGAATACTAAACATAATTATTCTCTCTAAACAGAAATCAATATATAACTATTGCCATGGAAAGCGCTCTCTTGTTATTCAACATGGCGAATAAAATGTCCACCGTAGCGTAAAACAGCGTATTATATTTCAAATTCTGTGAGACATTCGGTAAAAATTTAAGCGGAATTGACTCAATATAAATACGCTGTTTAGAGCTGACGTTGGTATCCGCCATGTTGAACAACAAGGAAGCGGTTTCCATGACAACAGTTATTTACTGTATCCTCTTTAGAGTTGGCTACGTTCAGTAATGTGCATAATGAATAATTGCAGGTATCACTAAATTCAGTACGCCACAGCGCAAATTTCAGTTGTTGCATAAATTACCTCGTACTATAGTTTTTACGAAAATTGGGAATTTTCAGATGTTATCTTAATCTCGTTGCAGAATTGGGAGTTTCAATGGTACACAAATAACCGATCTAACAGTATCACAGAATAAGGAGTTCTCAAAATCAAGCCTACTTTAACATCGGATCATATTGGAGAAGCAGCGTTGACCTCAATGACGTTGGATATCAACGGAGGAGCACCAGCAGATGCGTAAGAACTATTTAGTCCAATAACAATGTCAAATTCTATTAAACACACTTTTAGTTGCACAAATTCACTATACTACGGTTGTGTGCGTACGGGAAATTCACAAAACGTTCTCAATCCAACAAAAAGTGCCCGAATTCGTACAGTTCATTCATTTTCATTTATGTACGGACGCATAGAAGTTAGTGCTAAACTTCCTGCTGGCGATTGGCTGTGGCCAGGTACTATTTATTTCTTAAACTTTTTAAATAATAATTAAAATCTCGTATATAAAAAATCAAATAACGACTTTGTAAAAAACAGAAATAAGTTTGATATTTAGAAAGAATCATAGATCTATTTCAGCAGGTGGTTGGCCAACATCCGGAGAAATTGACATCATGGAAAGTCGTGGTAATCGTGACCTTAAGAAAGATGGCATTAATATAGGGCTACAACAAATGGGAAGCACCCTTTACTGGGGACCTGACCCAGATCATAACGGATACCCTAAAACGCATTGGGAGGAAGACAACTCAGATGGATTTAACAAGGAATTTCATAAATATGAACTTATATGGACTCCTAAAAATTTGACTTTTAAGCTTGATGGTGAAGTCATGGGCAGCGTAACGCCCCCAGCAGGAGGATTTTGGGAATTAGGAAACTTTAACGAAACTGGATATGAAAATCCTTGGAAGAGTGGCACAATACTCGCACCTTTTGATCAAGAATTTTATATTATAATTAATTTAGCTGTAGGCGGAGTTTCGTTCTTTCCCGATGATGCTATAAATGTTGTTGGAAAAAAACCATGGTTAAATACTTCACCCAAGGTACTAGTAAAACAATAAACTGAATTGGATATAAATAATTGTAAGCATTTTTTTCTTTTAAGCTTTTTTGGTAAAATTTAATAGTCAATTTCTCTTGAAAATTTTTATCACCAAAACGTAAGTTACTGTATTTATTGGCAATCACAAATGTTGCAGTCTGATTTCGAAGGGTCAATTTAAGAGTAGAAAGCATTTGGTATAGCAAAGAGAAAAGAAATCAAATATTATGTACTTAATAAATTTCAACGCATCTTTTATTTAAAAATATTGTTAGTTAATAACATGTCCTACCTTTTTTAGGCTTCGACGGACTTCTGGAATGGAAGAGAACAGTGGTTGCCGACTTGGAACTTAAGGCAAAATGAAGATTCCTATTTGCAAATAGATTACGTTAAAGTTTATGCACTGTAAATTAATCATTTCACTTACTTTCTATGAAGGTTGTAAAACCAATCAAAAAAAGTTTAAATAAAACGATATAACTTCAAAACTTATACTGTTATGAAAGCGAATGCAAATTGGAAAACACTATGGTAATTAAAAAATGTCAGTATGACATTAAACAAGCGCAGGATCTCATAAACAAACAAAAATTCTTAACGTATATTTCAAACTGTTTTATCACGGAAATAAAACTATCTGCAGGGGAAGAAAATAATTGTTTTATATATCTACACTTTACAGCTACTACAGTGCAGTGGTTTTGAAATTTTTATTTGACCATAAACGGAATTGTTCCTTTTTTTTCAAATTGTATCTCAATTGTATCTCACTACCAAAATATTTAAGGAAGTGTGTTTATAGCAGTGGCGGCTCCTAAAAGAAGCAACCTTCCTAGCAAGCACGCAAAGCAAACTACACCAAACAATCTCTTATTTATGACCTAACACACTCCACTTTTCGGAACCAAAATATCGTTTAAGTTTTACAACGGCATAAAAACATTGTTGTTTCTAGAAGGCAGCAACGGTCTTTTAAACAAGCGAGACACAACATAAAAAGCTGCCATGACAAGTGGGTATGTATGAGGCGCCGTCACAATATTATTTTTTCACGACCGGGAGTAGAAGTCGGTTTCTATGGCATCAAAATTGTGACAGAAGTAAAGCATTTACTCTCTAGGGACGAAATAAGACAACAATTTCCCTAGGAAAGTTTTTATTTTATTTCATATTTTTTTGTAAATAAATGTTTATTGTCCTGGTACGTTGCATGGAAACATCTCAAAGGCTTCTAAATATTGTAATTTCTCCGATTTATTATAATTCCTTATTTATGAAATTAAGTGTTTCTACGCCCGACCGTGGATACAATAGTATATACAGATACACCTCGGGAGAGACCGCCATTTTTCCCTCGGGCTTTAAATTACACCTCAGGATAAATAAGACGTTGCTCTCCCCTAGTGTATAATGTACTATTATTAAATGAAAACTGTTTTTTAGGAGAGAATGTATTTTAACAAAAAAAATGAAAAATATTTCAAACGCAATTTATTTCAGAGAAACGTTTTTATTTCTTTCTTAAATAAATTTTTCTTAAAAAATATTCTTATATAGAATGTATTTCTCGCTTGAAAAAAGTTCTCTCACAAAAACATTTCTTTCACTACTAAAAATTTCTCTCGCAATTACGGTTTGCGTATGACACAAAGAGATGGTCGCATTATTCAATCAGTCAATATGTCGAAATTAAAGTTTAAGTAGAGTACATCGGCCTCCTACCCCGTGTGTAAAGTAAGTTTAATTTTAACATATTTACTGATTGAATAAAGGGACCGCATATGGCTCGAAACTTGCCATTAAGTTTATTCAATTTTTTCCGCTTTTTTAAGGATACTTTCAGGTCTTTCTGGCGTAATTACATTTTCACTAAAATTGATTCATCTTAAAAACCGCTAAACTTGGGAACTTTACTCGTAAAATGATTTAAGAAATCACCTCCCAAAGTTGGTTGGCGTAATTTTGCAACACCCCAAAAAAAAAACTATAAGTTCTCGTATGTAGACACACCACAAGAGTAGTGCTACTGTAAAATTAAGAGGTTTGAACAACTACTTATAATAACTATATAGTCTTTTAGTTTTAACTTGAATTTCTATACAAATCAAATCGAATTAGGTGGGTTCTTTAATTCGCTCATATTTAACAATATTTTAAAAACTTGTAATTAGTTGTTATTAAACACTTTAATTCTGTAGTGCTAAACGAGGAAAATATTTTCTAATTTGATTTCTTCTTAACGTTTTAGAACAATACAACTCGTGGATGATATGAAAATATGCTTAAAAGGAGTATACTTTTAAAGCAAACTAAAAATTAATGTCTCTGCTCCTGCACTATATGTCCATTATTATCTTTATGCGGGACTTCACAATTTTTCGACAAACCCTTTCATTAACTACTACGTAGTATTTGTGAGGTAGTACCTAATATGCGCATGTACTACCAAATGTTATAATTATGAGTTATAATTATAAATTAGTTGAAAATTTTAATCGGTGTTATTCATAGACGTCAACGAAATACCGTCACAACCGGTTCTTCTTGAAGGTCTAAAATGTATGATGTTTATTCAACAATTATTTCTTCTTTGGCTTAGCCATGATGTATAATTCTTCAGGTATTTATGAATTAATCGTGGCAATCTTAGTGTATTCATATTCAGCGAGTGCAAGTGAGTTTAGCATTATTTTTTTTTAAATATTATGTAGGATAACTTTGAGAAATCTGTAAAAAATAGACTCTAAATTGCTGGAGCCAAATTAGGTCGAACTAATTTTGAGTGGACTTAACATCGATTCGCATTGTGATGACGTTGGTAGCACAAGCATACAGTGACTTGATGTAAAAAGAAAACATATTATTTTTATACCACGTGACTGCGTAAATAACTACAAAACCAGTAGATGTAACAAAGAACCGACACGATTGTGAAACGGCAACAATGACGATCGACCGTCTAGTAGGTGGCGCTAGTCCGCTACACGTTACTATATTTCTTCTTTTCAAGTCTATTAATCCTGTGCGAAATGGTTCTACAATTAGAGAAAGTAACAGAGTTTTCAGGTAAACTATTTTTTTGGTTCAAAAAGGAAGTGTTTAAAGCAGCACAACAAGATATAATTAAATGTGACAGCGATTGCACAGCCTCTTGCGGAGATGTTGTGCTATATTGTTATTGTTGCCATTTGAGAAACTTCAAGTCGTGTTGGTATTTTAGTGTATTTACTGGCTTTGAACAAGTACTAACAGTGTTTCAAGTAGTGTTATTTCATCGCAGATACGTAAAAACATTGCTACATAATAATGTGTATAGTTTACACATGGGGTTGAGAATATATACAGCCAATCTCGAAAGAATGATGCATGAGATCACTGGAAGTGAAAGTCGTCAGGAAATATTTCAATTCATCTTCGTGTCATACACCACACATTCAAATTTGGCTGCGTATATCCCTAACACTAATTACTAGAAAAATATTTTGTCGGTCGTTATATTTTTGAATTTGGGGCAGTTTCTTCATATGAAATTGTTCACGTATTTGTTTTATTTTGTATAATTTTGCTACCAGCCGGCGCCTTCTAAAATTGCTTACATCTGTTCAAGTAATCTTGCTAGAGTTAATCTAAAGTGTTGGCTGCAAATTTTACAGAACTGTATGAACCCATTTTTGATCATATGACAGAGTTCAAACATTTTTTTGTATAAAATTTCATTTTCTTTTATCTATTAAAAACAGTTACTTATATATTAATTGTATAAGTATGCATTAACACCTCTCAAAAAAAGACTTAGCACACAATTGATTATTACTAACATTAACAGCATTACGTGGCTAGCCTAATGTAAGTGTTAATCTACCAAAATTTACCATAGTGGTTTTTACTTTGGAGTTTCAATTGATTCTATAAAAAAATGGGCATAGTTAAAGCATACTTATAAAATGCATATAATATTAGATTTATAATTTACTTTTTCGATTGTTTACGTAGTATTTTTTATCTCTCACTTTCATTTTCCATTAATATAGTGAGGAGTTTGGAACAATATGTCAAACAATTAAGTCATATTATATAAAAAACAATTTCAGAACTGTTTAGAAGCTTATTGGTACCACATTCTTGTCTCTGTAAATATTCGGTCTGCCGGATAATATTAAACAAGGAAGAGTTTTTGCCATGCTGCACGGATTGTATATAGTTGTCAAAAAAAAAAGTAGATGTTGAATTGATGCAACCGCTACTTCAAAATTAAGTCTACTTTAATTATATCATACATATAGTATATCACTTAAAAATGAGATTGTAGTTACTTAGCAAAATACCTAGAGACAACTTAAAACGGAGAACATAATGATTTACACAAATTTGTTGTACCATTTAGTATACTTCATTCACTTTTGATATCAATTGTTAGTGTCAAAATTAAAACTGAAACCATCGTTTATCGTGTTATTCATATTTTTTAATTTTAATTTGAACAAGGGGATATGTTAGCTTATGCCATAAATGTCATTTTAATAATATAAAGTGTATGTTGCTATGGTAATTAACCAAAAAGATTTTTCTAAGTGCTAACACAAAAACAAAAATAAAATACTACTAAGGACATCTTATGATCGTCCGTCCATACGTCCTCCATTTGTCACAATAATGGACGTCCCAAAGACATCCTCAATAGATATTGATAAGACATCACCAATGAATATATATAAGGCGCTCTATACGGATGTACATAACTGGATGTTATTCAGATAATTTTATAAATTATATTGAATTAATTTTTGTTTTAGAATTATTCATAAAAAATGAATTTGTTTATTTTGATTAAAAAAATAGTAGTATACTAGGTATTCATCATATTTTTTAATTATTAATAATAGAATCTTATTTATACAAATCAATTTCAGTATTTCTTTTTGCTTCTAAATCGACTCTTTTTTAAGAACGCGGTAGCCACGTCTTTTCAAATTTCATAGTGGTAGAGGTATTCATCTCTTTAAATCTCGCACTTAACAATAAAACACTATGTAGTGTGTATATTCAGGCTAATACAGCTTAATAAAAACAGAAACATAAAAAGAAATAATCAGAATAAACTATAAAATATACTATTTAAACACCTCAAGCTACTATCAAAAATCAAAATCGCAAATTACCCAAAGAAAACCAAAGCTGGGCGAAGAGTCGAGCGGCGCATCAACACCTCAACAGCGCATGTGAAAACTTCCGTCCTACACTTTATGCTAAATTACATTTGAAATTTTGTATTTACGATTATTATTTACTGCTGCTAAAAGAATATCAATATTAATGTCCAGCACACGAACGTAAGACAGAATCTTATAGGACGTCTTTGCATTATGTTTTATAGATATCCAATACTGGATATCTTATGGACATCTGTTTTATATCCACCGACAACGTGCGAATGGGTCTTGAATTTATAACAGATGTTCATGAGGTAGCCTGTGCTGTCTGGGTTAGTAACAAACTTCAAAATTGACGATTGATATTAAAAGTCAACGAAGTATAGAGTACAAATACAAATGTCACTGGAAATTTTTGATCCAAATATACAATCAACCAAATCTTTCAGACTTTACAAGCCCTTACAGTACACCTTAGAAAACCTTGACAAAAAACGTATTTTTTCTATAATTTTAATCTTAGTTTGATGTCAATTACATTTTTCATTCATTGTTTGTGAATTTATTTAACTGTAATTATTTCAATCTTTTTTTTAAATATGTAACGTAAATTTTTAGCCCAGGAACCTTGTGTAACACCCAACGATGAAACTGCACAATGTGTGCCATTACAATCCTGTCCGGTATTACTCGAAGGTGTTAAATCTTTAAACAGCAGTGTAATCGACTTTGTCAAAAAATCTGTCTGCAAAACTGAAGGAAATGATCGTTATGTATGTTGTGGCGCGTACTACTACTTGAAAATCAACACTTGTGTAACACCAAATCAGGAAATTGGGAAATGTGTGAAACTAGAATCCTGTCCAGTGATTTTCGACGGTGTTAAGTTTTTGAACCCGGCCGTTATTGATTTTGCTCAAAAATCAGTTTGTAAAATAAACGAGAATCAAAGCGAAGCTGGACTTGTGTGTTGTGGCACATCGTCCTATTTGATTCCTAACGTAACTTTAGCAGAAAAGATTTCAACAGATAAAGTGCCGGCGTCGACGACAATGAAACCACCTTCCAAACCACTTTTATCAGACAGAAGATATTGTGGATATCAACACACAGATGACCGATTTTATAACAGTGAAGACACGGCTATTGACGAATTTCCTTGGTTAGCTTTGCTGATACACGAAAACGACACTGTTAAAGAGCAGCAGCATTGCTTGGGAGTATTAATAAACAACAGATACGTTCTTACAACTGCTATTTGTGCCAATAACACCAACGCTGAAGAAGGCTTTAAACTGTAAGTTCAATAAATTGCATACGCTTGAAATACTATTTCCATTTTAAAAGCTGCAATTTGAAAATTCAATAGAGATAATCAGTACTGGGCAATAAATTTGATACTAAAATAAAATTTTGCAGAGATTTGGAAGTAAGAGTTTATTGAAAAACAGTTTGTGCACTATGAAATATTACTATGATAAATTAATGTACAGTACGTTTGCTCAAACCTGAGAAAAAGTCGAACCTCCCGCAGTAGTTTAGGGAGGGGTGGAGCAAATGGTACATTCCACACGGAAAGGTAAACATTTTTAACTAGAGTGCATAACTACAAATTATAACTGATTTAAGGAGCTCCATGATGCGTGAGGAACCAAATAGAATTACGTGGCTTTTATCAGGTTTGACCGCGCGTATTGTACATATTTTTGGATTATCTGTTGAATTACACACGCTGTAAACACCTGAAGGCTAGCAAACAAAGATGACAATAATAAGGAAAACCCTTTAGTTCTCACAAGAACAATTATTTGTACGTTGAGGTGTACATTTCGACTGCTAGTAGTTCATCAGTGAACCAAAACGTTAGAAACAAACACTACGCCGAAGTGGAAAAATACTGACTCTGCTATCACGAACCGTAAGTTACTTGTCTGCTTCGAAATGTATATCTCAACGTACGAATAATTGTTCGTGTAAGAACTAAAGGTATTTTCATCATTATCGGTATAATTTTCCTTACAGTCGCTTATTTTTTCTTAATTTAAACAAACATGACATCTATTTTATTTCAGTTTTCAAAGCGCGGCTAAGCTTACTGCAGAATTATTAGTGAGTTGTTGAGAATATGAGAGGACGTTCTTGGCTGAAAATTTAGCTTATGTGTTACATTCCGAATTAAAAATAATAGCTTGTTTTCCGCGGTCTAATTTAATATTAACGTTAAAGGTAAAACGTTAAAGGCTGTAAAACATATTTCAAAAAGTTTCTTTATAAATTTACTGCATATAGCGAGCAAACCACAAAAAATAAATCAGAATAGAACTTGCCCAGCATGTGTCACGTCTAATATGTACAAAGCGATAAAGAAAACTTAACGGTCGCCTATGAAACAAGATAGGCATATCGATGGTTAGTCTGCAAATCGTGGAGCTATTATCACTAGTTGCGTGGCTTGTTACTTTACCGTAATTACCTACTCATATTTAACATTTTTAAAGAGTCGCTGAATAATGTAGTGCTGGACTGTTACTCAGCCTCCCAGGGTTCGATTCCCGGGCGAAGAAACATCGGCTTTTTAAAAATCAACATCGGCATGCTCCGTTGGAAGGCAGTGGACAACCACCAAAGTATTTTAATGCGAGTTGTCTTGCCTATAGCTTGTTAAACCTTTTTTGAGGATTAGCGGTCTTTAGCTTCACTTCTCACATCTGATATTGTCCTAGTAAAATTTTCTCTAGAGGGGAAGTGCATGCATTTCCTTAGTTAGAAACCCACGTAAAGTTGTAGGTTCCTACTGCTCTGTGTTACTTTAAGCAATGCACGACGACTCATTCCAACCCAGACTCCTATTTTCTGTAGATGAAGGGGAGCTTCAATTGTGACGTGTGAATTAATATACCCATTATGGTGAAACCAGGCTTCGTCCGTAAGAAAGGTTAAATTTAACTGCTCATCATTGAGATTATCCAAAAACCAACGACAAAACTCAACTCTTTTTGGATAATCCTGTTCTAAAAGCCCATGAGCAGAAATAAATCAATAAAGATGCAGATGCAAATCTTGTCTCAATATTCTGTGGCACGTACCGTAACTTAAATCATCAACTTGCTGGCATAAATGTCTAATTGGTGTTTTTGGAGCCTCGTCGATTCGTTGTCTAACAGTTTCAATAAAAGCAAATACTCTCTTCTTTGGCCTACCAGACCCTTCTTTCCTTTCAACACTTCCAGTTTCTCGAAAATTGCTGACCAAATTTTTTACCGAGTTATAAAATTTTCGATATGTAATATTTTCATTGGGATACCTCTCTCGGAATTCCACAAAACAAGAAGGAATCGAATAGGTCCAGTCTCCGTCAACTTGAAAGCCGTTCCGAAAGTAAGATTCAATAATGAATGCTTTTTGAAATGTATTAAAAATCATTTTAACAATCTGCCAGATTCGTATAAAAAAATGACAACTAATTATTATCTGACATTATAAACATTCCCTTCGTCTAGCAAAGACGTGACTTGATTTCACAGCCTGCTGAGGCTCAGTTTTTTTTTGGATCTCTTGATATTTAGAAACCGTACGATTAAGATTGGCATTGGGCTCTGTAATTGTTTTCTGAATATAGATAAGACGTGACGTATTTTATTTGGATAATACCCAAAAACGACTATCATCAAATTATAAAATCGATTTTGCGATTCTCACGAATAAATATTCTTTGTAATTAGAAAATACTTAATATCTAATTTCCAAAATTTTTAAACATTTAAAATAATTTTAAAATTTTTAATATTTGAGATTTTTGAAGCAGCGACTGTATACGAGAAAATTCCCGTGGCGGTTCTCCAAAAGCTTTTTTAACTTCGGGAAAAAGAAAAAAGTCGTATTGGCTAAGGTCAGGCGAATTTGGAGTATCAAACCTATACCTTTGCGTTAATTCTCAATTGTTTTTATTATTTCGAATATATCTAAGTTACGGGATAATTAAGAGTATCCTGTATTTTCTTCCTATCTGTTTACATACATTACATTTATCATTTATCAATCTTATTATTTTTTGATATAAACAAGTAATACGCTTTATTCGTTTATATTTTTGGTAATTCCGACGTGATTTTCTAAGATTCTCGACGTGATTCCCTAAAATTCTCAACGTGATTCCCTAAGATTCTCAACGTGATTGCCAGATTCCCAACGCGATTTCTTACGATATTCTACGTTCTAATGATTTTCATTTCATCTGTACAGATTTCAGCTGCTCCAACGTTAGGCCTCTGACACATGACGATTTATTCCTTATACGCTATATTACTCATATGTTTAGATTGTTTGATCATTTGAGCATCTAGCAATGTTTCAGTTTTACCAAAATAGCGTCTCTTTGTTCTGACTCGGTCTGATATGAAGATCGTCTCATGTTTGATACAATCTAGTTATTTGAATGACACATAAAGTTTGTGGTATTCATCACATACAATTCGCTGGGGTCATCTCTCCAAGCTTACTTCCCCGCGTCCTAAAAGCAGCGGTTCTTGGGGCGCACACAATAGTTACACCGGGGAGTGGGTTAGGTGTCTGGGCCCTCTACTAGGCTTTCCTGGTTAGCAGGATGGGCCTGAGGACGCGGTCTTCGGGTTTAAGTCGGGGTAGGTTTCTCCTTAAGGTATGATGTGTACCTCAAACTCGCGCAGATTGAACACGTTTGCTTATCATGCCCGAAGATGGCCCGGAGTATGCTATTCCAATCTGGGTAATAACGGTAGCGTGCCGGCTTGCTGGTGTTGGATTGATTATTTTTCATGGAGAGGAATAGTCGTCTCCGGATAGCTTGTATTAGTCATATTCCTCTTGTCGAATGAAAGGGCTTAGAGAAGAGCTGGTTGAGTGGTTGTCTTTGCCGATCTGGCGAGTTAATTTATGACCGAAATTTTCTGTTCGATCTTGAAAAACAACTTGCTTCTTCTGTGCACACGCGCTGTTTATATACTATTTTTTTGTTAAACAACACTAGTTGAATACAAATAAATGTCAGACCACACAAACACAAGGTTCCCGCCTTTTTGCAAACCACGGGGTGAATTTCTTATTTTGCTTATTACACATTTGTTAGATTGTAGTTGTGTAAGACCTAGCTCTACTGGACGCTGTTTGACTGTGAGAGGAAACATTGGGCTGGAGTTTTTCATTATTTTGCAGACATCACAGCGTGCGGATATAAAGCTACTGTGAGGCGAGTCGTGGGGGCCAAACTTGTCAATCATGTCAAATTAAAATTTAATCCTGAAATAGTACGTCTAAATACGTTCTCGCGCTTTGAAAGCTTTACGAAAAGCACAATGAAAAGTTTAATCTACTGCTATACAATTTTATATAATACGAGTGTACGAGCTAAAATGGGAAAACTTAGTTTGCATATTAAGCAAATGAGTTTCAAAAATATTACCCTATAAGGGTTATAACAAAAAATTGGACCGGTCTATCATGTTCTCATATGCCTTTTCCGCTTACTGTTGATTAGAAATCTTAAATTTGTTATTATTAATTAACAGAACATCTGTAAGATTGGGTGAATACAATACCAACGCAACCACCGACTGCGTAGTTTATACAGATTACGATGATTGCTCAGAACCTGTACTGGAGGTAGCTATTGAGGAGATTATACTGCATCCCAATTATAAACTCGATATCGTAGGATTACAGTTTAACATAGCATTGATCCGACTTGCCAACAAAATTACTTATTCCGGTATGATCGCTCCTATTGAAATATGAATTAAAATAACACTTTGTTGTTACTTGCAGACTACGTGAGGCCAATTTGTTTACCAGACACCGATGTCAGAGCCCAAATAGGTAGTGACCTCTTAACAAGTGGTTGGGGAACCACAGTATGGGGTAATTGTGTTATCTTAAGTAATTTTGTTAAAGAAATAATAAATCAATTTTCTAGGGGAGAACTTAAAGAACAAAGCTAAAATTAAGAAAAGAGGAAAAGGTGTTGTGGTACCAATGAAACAATGCATTGAGAAATCAGAAATTGAGAACCTACAAGATTTTGTAAGCGAAGAGTACTTTATATGTTTTCGTGAAGGTGCAACTGGATCTTGTTCTGACGATGGTAGTGCTCCTCTTATGTTGAAAAATGGATTTCAGTGGCAATTGGAAGGAATGTTCTCTTTTCCAACTGCGCTAACATGTGGAGAAGGTGCTGTTAATCTTTACGCAAATATTACGACACATTTAAACTGGATTATTAATACTGTCAGACCGTAATCCGTAATTATACTGCTAGTACAACGTACAGTTTACGGTAGAAAATAAAGATATGCAAAAGCTATTTTACTTTATTATGTAAAGTTAATATAGTTTATAGTTTGAAATGATAAGTTCTTTAATAAGTAACGTATTAAACAGTGAAATACTTATCTTATTGAGGTATGTTGATAACGGCTCCAACAAGTTCTGTAAAATGTGTTTCCTCTGTCTAAAAACCGATATTCAACCACTGTTGGTATTTGGAAATTTTAGCTAATATTCGTACCCTGTAATCATCTATTTACATTCTATTTTACTTAAAGTTGAAATAAAACCTGTATTTTATAAGAATACATTTTACGGTACCTCTTGGTTATTGACCAAACTATTGTGCAACTCATCTGAAAACTGTTTGCAATTTGATTGCCACTACACGTCCTATATTTACTGTGTTCGCATAGTGCTTGAACTTCATTAAACACACTTTCAGCACTCGTATTGCCTACTTTTAGGTTTTCTCCCCCTTTCTTTATTTTTAATGGAACCAATCTCTTCACGATTAACTTTCGACACGCACGTAATGGTCGTTGTACCATTTCACAAATTATTATTTTTTCTACGTAACTTTCTCAAACCAACTGGAAGACTTTACCCACATTCCCTATAACATCGAAGCATAAGGCTCGTTTCTAACCTACTTTTTAACTTTACAAAATAAAAAAATCTGTTACCTTCACAGTAAAAACTATTTCTTTGTTCACCAACAGGAAGTGGCTTTTAAACAAAAGAATGTAGATTATACCCCACTATTTGCCGAATACAATTAGATTTTTGATTGAGGTTACTCTACTTATTAATGAAATAATACCAATTTTAAAACTATACTTACAGTTTAATAAGCCTGTAGTATGTAGAACATATTTTTAATGTGAGTAAGCTGTGTAGGTAACAAGAGGTTAGAAATAAAAGTATTTAACCGTAAGAGGAAAAATGATAAAGTTTTAAACGCTATAGTTAATTGCATTAAAAATATTAAGCTACTCGGTAAAATAGTAATAATTTTTTTTAACATGCCAGAACAATCTTCTAATTTATTGGGACGGTTTAACGATTTAACTTCTTACCATTTATGTAGAAATATAACTGTAAACAAAAATTGTATTGGACTAGTCGTAGTATTATATAAAAACTATCTCATACTTTAATAATAAAGTCGTTTATATCTTCAAACATATTTTGTATCTTCTCCTTCTACCTCCAACAGTTACTCCAAGATCAAAAATTCCTGTTAGGTGTTTAGTTAGGTAGTTAAGAAGGGATTGACTCATTGACCTGTTATAAAATTCTATTGTAACTCTACCATTATAATATTAATATTTTTTTAAGAGAATCTTAGAGTTGCGGACGCAACTCCAGGATTCCCCCTTCCCCGCTTATCCCGTCTTAGCACACTAAGTGCTATACACGAGTCTAACATGCGCAACCCCAAAAAGCCCCACACAATTACCGAGCTCGTCTACGTTGCTCAGAATTTATAAAATGCGGGCTGAAACAAGACCGAACTCGGGTCAATCGTATAAAACTGCGAGCTCTTAACTCGTAGACCTACCGCGACCGCCTCATATTATTTGTACAGCAGAAGTGCATTCGTAAAAAGGAAACTATAAAGTAAAATTGGTGTCTATTTTATACTGTATAATGATATAATAAAAATATTTATATTTTATATTTTATTTTATTTATAAATACGTAAAATAATAGAAATAAATATGTGAATACATTTGCTATCAATGACATGTTAAATAAACGCTTTAGTTGTTTTCTTGCTGGGTGTAATCCCCAAATGACGACGCAATCTAAGCCGAAAGTGAATTGTAATATTGACAATTCGAGATACCGCGAAAGCCTTAAAGAATACATATGAGTTAATTTTTTCTAAAAATATTTTTTTTGTTTTGTGTTCTGATGTTTTTTGTTTAACATTATAGTTTTAATAAAGTTCTTATAAAAGGTATCTTGATTTGTCTACCAAAACAAGTTTAATTTTATTATATTATATTTAATACAAATTAACAAAGTTAATTAAACAGTTATTAATAAAGTTCTTTTACATATTTAGTTAAATATCTCTTTAAACTGTGCAAATAATTGGTTGCAGCTTTGGCTTCTGGTGAAATTCTTTTAATAAAAATAATTTTGTGTGTACGATTTTGTTAATTGAGGTAATACAAAACCCCAACAATTCCTGGTATAATTATGAGCATCGACATATTAATTTAGTTTTTCAAACATATATTCTGGTAGTAAATTATTATTAGCTTTAATATCAACGTATTAAAATAAATACATTGCTTGACATCCAACATCAGATTTATACTCCTATATTTTGAACACTGCAAAATAATTCTCATGGTTCTGTTTTAGTGCTTCTGCAATCTTCGTAAATCTCCATCATGACATGGAAATAATATGCTAGAACAGTAATCAACATGAGAGGTAACAATGGTATTATACACCTGAATTTTGGGCCAAATGCTGTTTTTTTTATATATTAAATAATATTAAATTTATTATCTATAATTACTTTGATAATGGTATGTCAACATGTCGAAATACGTATAAGGTTAAAATAAACAAATATTGTTCAAGTTATAAAGTGTTTTATTCATACTATCTATAATTACCCCTAAATATTTAATTTGAGGAACCTTTTCTAACTCTAAGTCTTTATCTTTATTTTAACTGGTTGATTTTCCTGGGTTTTACTTGATATAGCCACAAATTTTATTTTTAAAATATTCAATATAAGTTTATTTTTTGAAAACCATTTAGCTATAATTTAGAAATTCATATTGATTGTATTAATAGCACTTCTAACATTCCCACTAGATACTGAAATAAAAACTAAATTGTTAAAGTACTATACAAACAACAGTGGACCCAAGACGGACCCTTGAGGAACACCTAAGTTATTACAAATTTTCACTACACTTTTATTTATATCAAATTCACTTTTCTACTTTGAAAGCTAGGTTTAATGTTGTTTTACAGAATCCCAACTTAGTATAACTTAGGTGTTATTTGATTCCAAAAACAACTGCAATTGCTTTCTAAAAGTAACTTCCAAAATTTGTTGATACACCGGTAGTATATTTACAATTGCAACGGGACTTTCTAAATAGGCACAATCTTAACTTTTTTTGGTGATTCGGAAAATATTCCATTTCATTGTTTAAATGCACAAAAGTATTTTCTATTACTGGTAAACATACACACGCAGGCAAACACAAAATTTTAAAAAAAACTTATTTTTTGCTTATTCAACGTTGTCATTATTATTATATGACCTGTTAAGTATGAGAAAGTACCGCTGAGGTGCTGCCTTATTCTTATGACTGTGAACATACATTGTTAAATTTGTAGTTCTAATTAGTATTATTCATAAATAAATATCTATTACGATACCAAGAAAAGATATAAATTTTTCCATATATTACAAACTAAATGGACATTCTTGATCAAAAATAAATAAGTTTATAGGTCATTATCTTTCGTCAGTCATTAGTTCGTCTGCAGAGTTTTGAAGCATACACTGATAAATGGGAGCTATAATTACTTTCTTTAAACTAATTTGCTTTTGTTCACTATTGACTACACAATACAACTTCCAGAATATGATAGGCTTAGTTTATTCACAGTTGGTGTAAACTAAAAACAAGTTTGGCCACATGCCTTATATCAGTTCTTGTTATCACTTCTAATGGTTTTGGAAAATTAAATTGTCCCCATAGCTACATCAGTTGTAAAGAATGTCTCGTCTTGAAATGTTATTGAGTGCGTTCTATGTATTATTTTCTGGAACTATAGTTAACGCACAATTTGAAATTCCTGATGTCTTCGTAGAAGTTTTAACGCCGAAAGGCCTCCGAGTATCAATTCCAGGTAAAATAAAGTATAGTAAGAAACCTAATTTTATTTTGTCTTAGTTTTTGTACAGGTTGTTTTTAACTATTTATGAAATAGGTACTATAATAGTAAATAATAGTAAATAACAAAAACACATCGTTACAGAACAACACGCTCCTAAAGGAGGGGCGTGCAAGTACTTTTGATGGGTAACTTTTAATGATTGCCTTAGTTTTTGGAATTTTGTATTCTGACACTGTTTATTTAACCTTGGTTTTACTTTCTCATACCTTCGGTATAGGGAAGTATTGATATCATGAAAATTTTCGAAATCTAAATTTTAACAAAAATATAAGTTTTGAGGTTCAAGGAAAAGTGGGTGGGTGTGTTGGTAGGTGGATAGGCTTGTGACGCCTCTAAACACGAAAGTACTGAACCGATTTTGATGAAATTTTAAATTAAAAGGTATATCAAAAACTTTAGTTCTAGTTAAGCTTTTCAAAAAAATCCGAAACCGTAAACGGAAGGTAGACATGGTTTTTGGTAGCGTGTTTTTCCAAAAATAAATTTTGGAAATATAAACATGGAATCTAAGAGAAGAACTTAGGGCAAATTGAAAACTTCTTTATCGAACCCTCTAACTTCAAAATGACGCGGGCGGCCGCTACAATTTTTTGAAAATCTCGACTTTAACGCCCATTTACTCCAAAAGTAGTTGTCTGATCGAGACCAATTGCACCTTGTTTGAGAGTTTTTTAAAGGTAGTATACGATGAAATAAAATTAATTTAAAAATTTTAAAACCATTACAATGTAGGTGCTTCAAAATTCTGAAACTTTTCAAAAACTGTCTACATAATTGTTTGTAAAACTTTCTGATTCACAAAGCTTGCAGTGAACTATAATATTTTTTTTCTAGTTTCTCAAATTTCCAGCAGTTTTTGAAAAAATTTAAATTGATTAATTATTTATTCAAAAACGCAAACGCCGATCGTTATAAGTTTGTATCAGTTTGATAGACTGGTTGAAGTACTTTATTACGGTTTGCAAGAATTTTTAACTATTTTAAAAATTAAGAAAAAAAAAGACTTTTTAATATCAACGCGTTGTTTTCGCCATTTTCGACATTTTCATTATAACTACGTTTATTAATCAGCTCTAGTCAACAAATTATTTTTTTATTCTTTTCTAACATACACAATTTACTGATAATTTCACTTGCAGTTTTTATGTTTGCAACTGACAACAAATTTCAATAACAGGTTAAATAAATATAGCAGATAACACTAGAACTACACTTATACAAACAATTATTAAATAAATGTTTAAAACATTTGACACCATTGTAAAACATGCTCAGAAGCTCGTCTAAAATAAACTCTCTAATCTGTGTGTTATTAACTGTGTCATTCATTTGTTTACAACAATGTTTCTGAAATTTTCGTGTACCTAATGTATCTAAAGGCCAAAGTAAATAAAAGTAGTGTTTTGTTTTCCTTTAATCAGTTCATGGCCTACTACAATTTTATCAAAATAAATTAAATGACGTGGTCTTTCCATAGCTCACTTATGAAATTTGTATTTACTGTAATAAAATGCTCAAAACTTAAACAAAATGCAAAGTGTGACACATCGTTGAAATTAGAATTAAAAACTCTATTCAAATATGAAAAAATTTAAAATTCCGACCATGAGAAAAAGAAAATTTGACAGTCGAAAATGAGCAATGCTAACAGGTATACCAAATCTGATCAAAAATTTAGATTCAGCATAAAAAAGTGTCCTAATAATGCGTTAACTAGAAATATGTAATATAAATGACAAATAAGTTATAGGCAAAAACAAAAAATCTAGAATTTCAGTTTTTTTTTGGTTTATTCAGAAACTAAGCAAGATAGCTCCAATTTATTTTCAGATTATTAGTGGACATAAAATTCCACAACTTTCCTCTAATTTACCATCGTCGTATCTCTTCAAATAAGCGAGATCCTCATAGTTAACACGCAATTTGATGCATCCTGTATAGCTTGCTTTCTTAAAAATCTAACGGTCGGTGAAATGTACAACGTTATAATTATGAAATTTACACCTTTGCAAATACGTTAAATATTAATATCTAGTATGGGAAAGTCCACTCAAAGTCCACACTTCAGTTTTTTTTTATTATGTAGAACAACCGTAAGCTTTTCGTATGGGAGTGGTTCACGAAACATGTTTGGTTTTCTTTTTTAAACTTTTAAAATGAGCCCGTAATAAAAAAATTTAACATGAAAGTTATCCATAAAAAGTGCTTAATCCGTGTCCACTTACGGAGAATGTAACTCCGTAACGAAAGCGTTTTCAGACCCACGGTTATAGAAACTTGTTTACTTATTTTTGTGCCTAGAATATATTGTATAATTCTGGGCATAAATTATTCAGAGACCTTGTATAGCAAAACTTTTAATTAAATTAAAATTAACTATGTATTTATTCAAATTACGTTTTATATGCAGATTTAGAAGGAATTCATTTATTTTCATTCCATGGACAAATCAACCATGAAATGTATGGAAGGGAAGACGGAACATTTTCAAAAGACATTACCAAACCAGTAGATGGACGTTGGACTTTTCTGGACAAAACTGCAAGATTAAAAGTCGGTGATACACTTTACTATTGGGTTAAAGTAGATTTCTACGATGGAGTACAAAGACATGGATATTACAAAGATAATCAAAGCTACACTATTACTGGTAAGGCTTCGGAAAATGTTCTGTTATTGTAACAAAACGTCGATTTAGCTTTTGTTTACTAATTTCGATACTATGTATATAGAGAGAGAGTAAACATTCGCTGTATCACTACTACACATTTAGCGTAATTAATATTTATTTTCAAATTTAAAAGAAATTAGTCATCGTTTCGGAGGCGACAGTAGTACCACCAACGCATATACAACTCCCACAACAACTACTACAACTTCCACAACAAGCACACCTTATACAACAAAAACACCCTATACAACAAGCACTTTTTGGCCTACAGCAAGCACAACTCAAAAGCCTACTATGATAACAGCAACTACAACAACCGAAAACCCGAACTGCAAACATACACCCACTTTTGTTAATGGAAAACGAAGTTGCCAAGGAAAGCTAATATTTCAAGAAACATTTGGAGAAATATCCGAAAAAAAGTGGGATGCGGAAACTAGATTCGCTGGCGATCCTGTAAGGAAACTGTTTTGTGAAGTTACCTTTATGTTTTGTATATTATTTTCTTTTTAGGACTATGAATTTGTAATTTACCGCAATGATTTAGAAAATTTGTATCTCGAAAACCGGATGCTGCACATCAAGCCAAGTTTAGTTGAAGATGAATATGGCGCTAATTTTGTTGTAGAATCAGAAGGATTGAATTTAGGTGAAAAGTAAGTAATTTTTGTGTGGTACATTCCACATTTTAGCCAACTGTGCTGACTTATAAAGTACAGGGTGTATTATAACATGAGGGACGCACTTTCCGCCTCGGATTAAAAAATGAAAACAATAAAAAATGTTCCGATAAACATAAGTCCGGAAACGCTTCCTTGCAGAGGTACAACCCTCAATCTGATAACGTTTTTGTCCATAAATTTTATAGTAGTTGCACAAAAATGTTGAAATTTTATATCTGAGCATTTTTATGTAACTTAGCATTTCTACTAAATTTTGTTTGAAAAAGTGCACCAGAGGTATTCCATATGAGAAGAGGGATTTACACAATATTTTCTTCTAAATATTTTAGATCTTTACAATTTTTGAATTTTTGGTTATAAAATCTAGTTCTCCATAGAAAAATTGCACAAAAAAGATACTCTTGTTGTTTATTCTACATTTAATTCTAGATATAAAAGTATTGGCGTACGACAGTGGTTCTCATTAAAAACTTTGATATTCTTATTAGTTTTAGTAGGAAATAGTGAGGGAGAGTGACATTTTTTTAACGCTGTAGAAAAGAGATTGGGTTTTGCTTTCGTAGCTTACTTACTCTGATTTTTAATTAAAAAAAAAACAAATATAGAAAACACCAAAAACCATAAAAATTCTAATATTTGGCATAGAAAACCCTATAGCAAATTGAAAAGAAATTTAATTCTACGTTTGATAATGTTAAACAGTACTGGGTGTTGCATTTGAAAATTCAAAAAGTTATTTCATTTGAAGTTTTGTAAAACTGACATTAAATTATGAACAACCTATGTAATAATATGCTGTTTTTAACATATCGCTGAACACTTTATAATGTGTTAATACTCTATGCAAAATAGCAATAAACGTTTTTGTTATCTAAATTAATAGTTTTTTGCACGATCGGTCTTTTTTGTTTACTTACTACATTCGTTGTCAGGACAGTAAGCTGCATTTACTGGTTGCCTAACAAAACAGCAAGTAATTTACTAACCGTTCTAGAACGGTGAGTAAAATTCATATATATTTACTGTAATTTAATTAAACAGCAACAAAGAATGAACAAATTATTTATTAATATTGAAATTAAAGGTACAATTATTGCAATTGCTGAATGTTAAACCGCTTGTTTGTGCAGTATTTGTATTGATAGAAAGTTTTAGAATTAGAGGCCAGTGGTTGTGGTACTCCATGTTCAGCAAATTGTATCTTGTTTTGGAGAGAATCTTCTACATAACTCTCTGCTACCGTTGAACTTCGCCACCCTCCATGTCTTTTCAGCCCTATTACATCTACCCCTTTATTAGCTAGAAGTGTTGCCGAAGTGCGTCTAAATGAGTGACCATAGTATAACTAGCCAGGTCTTGCAGTTCTAACTATTGGGCACTTTTTGATGGCCAAGTCGCAATCGTTCCTTTTCCCACTACTTGATTACTGCATTTCCTATTGTGATATTTTAAAAATAAATGCTGGCTCTTTGCTTAGCTTGGCCGAAGTTTAATGTATTTCCGACAATTTTTTAGATAGTGAATTTGCTCATCATGTTTGTTAATAACAGTGAAAGTACGTTGAATGTTTGTTTTTGTATTTGGATTTTTTATAACAAGGTAATCTTTACAATCTTCAATATCGTTTATAGTCATGTTATATAATTCTTCTCTTCTACAAGCTCCTGATATTCCTAATATCATTCCTACCTAAAAATACAAATAAGCATATTTGTAGCTTGCATATTACAAGTAATATAAACGTGGGTACCTAAGAATTAAATATTCTTTATCTGGTGCTTCATTTAAGAATTTGTTTATGCATTCTGTGGCCAACATTTTTTCTTTTGAGGTAAGCTTTCAAGGTGGTAAACTTAGATATAGCAATGGAATCATAAAGAAAAACTGTGCTGTTCAACATTGAATACTCTGCCCACAGACTTCCCGGAGCTTTTAGTTTCTCATGTCGTCGAACAAAATAAACTAATAAAACTTTTAATGTTAATGTAACAACTGTGTTTTTCCTTGCACCAGTTTTTAATAATCCGATATGTATTTTCATAGCGAAGCTTGGATTTCTCCGGGATTATTGCCGAATATCCAATGTCCCAGGATCGTTCAATTTCGTTGTTGTCGTCCTCGGAATCACTCATTACAAAGAAATGCTTGTAATTTCACAAAGAACGCAACCACACTGCAATACACAATAACTGTCTAAAATTTAACAGCACCCTACGCACACCTTTGTTATTCACCTTGAACAATACCTTGTAGACATAATAACTATGGTTACCGTAGCTGTCGCAGTCAATTTGTAAAAAAATAAGGTAGAATCACAAATCATATGAGATATAAATCATTTTGAAATATAGCTATTAAGTCCATTTTTACTTTCCTATACTTTCAGTATAGGGAAGTATTGATTTCATGCAAATTTTCAAAATCGAGATTTTGACGGAAATACATGTTTTGGGCTTCCAGGATCCTAAAAAAGTGGTTTTTAAAAAATGTCTGTCTGTGGGTGTGTGGGTGGGTAACGCTCATATCTCCGGAACGGCTGGACCGATTTCGATGTGCTTTGGAATGAGGAGGTATATCAAAAATTCATCGACAAAATAAGCTTTTAAAAAGAATCCGAAACCGGAAGCGGAAGTTAGACATGTTTCTTTGGTAGAATTTTTTTCAGAAACTGAATTTTGGAAATTGGAATAGTGGAAATTATAGAAGGCCTTAGAAAAAATCAAACTTTTTTTACCGAACTCTCTAGCTTCAACATAGCGGCCGCTATGAATTTTTGAAATTTTCGACTTTAACGCCCATTTACTCAAAAACCAGTTGTTTGATTGGGATCAACTACATCTTGTTTGGTAGCCCCTTAAGGGTACTATACCATGAAATATCATTAATTTTGAAAATCGCAAAACGATCTCAATGCCACCACTCCAAAATTTTTAAAATTTTCAAAAAAAAAATCTCAAAAACTGCCCACACGTTTTTGTTTAAACTTTTTAAGCTGATAGAGATAGGCATCTGCTACAATTTTGTTTTTTGCTCATTGTTATAATTTCACTTTGACGCCCTCTGTGAATTTTTGAAAATTGAAAATTGGTACCCTTTTATTTATTTAACGGGGAGCAATAAAATATTTCTGTTAATGTGAAATAGCTCACCATTGATAGCAAAATCCGAATATAATAATATTTTTTCGATAATTTCATATCTAGGGGGGCTACTGTTTCCCCTCCCCCCAAATTTTTTCGATAAAAAATTAAAAATCTGGTTTTTTGTTTTGTTTGCTCTAGGAGAATCTTTTTACAAAAAATCAAAAAATCGAACTTTTTGCGCCTTAATAATCTTTTTGTCCTTAGAAGAATTTCACATACTTTCTACAGCAGTTGTATTCTTGTACTAGTCGTTTAATGTTCAGTGTAGGCTAACTTTTTTATTTTAATAGATAGACTCGCAAACTTAAGAGCAAAGTTGTAGGGCAAATTCTTCCCGCTTGTTTTTAAGAAAAAAACTTGAGTTTCCAATTTTAATATGGCGGCCACGGTAAAAAATAACTTTTTTTTAAATGGAAACGTGGCATTTTGGCTTTAAAATCAGAAAGGTTTTGAAATTCTAAATACAAATTAATAAGAGTAATTTCTTGCTTAAAATAATATTTCTCGAGTTATTAATATATTTTCAAATATCAATTTCCGCCCTTCCGTTGATTCAGTCCGAATATTTTACCCAACCTTATGCTTGCAGAGCGCAGCGGTCGGTCTTTCTTCAACCGCTTCAAGATGTTACAACTTATAAGAACTATTTACTTCAACTAGTTGTGTCTAGACAGGTGTATATCGAAAGTGTTGGAAAATATAAAACAATGTTAATTTATAAGTATAGTAAAGTCCAGGCGAAGTGTTTCGCTCATTTTTTTTGTTCCGATCGTGCAAAAAACGCTATAAGCATCGCGAACGTTAAGGACTACCGATCTCAGACAATAACAATTGTCTTCGATCGGTAAAATGTTTTTACCGTTCTTAACACTTAATATGCTATTTAGTATTAGTCCACCGATATCAAAATCTATTGAAAATAGTCAAGTAACTCAAAAACCACTACTACTAGCACAACAAACACGGTGCCACGCTGCCCTATATTCGTTTGGAGGCTTTTTAAATATTATTACATACAACTCTTGTTATTCCAAATTTGCCAAATGGTGGAGAATAATGTGCTAAATGGGGCCACTTGCTATAATACGTAACTAGAGTCACAAACAAATGAAGGATACATACAGTAAATTGAAAACTTATACCATTAAATTGTTTTAATTTGAAAGAAAGTATTCTAAGAATAACCGTTGTAACAATTTTAATTAAAATAGGAATGACAACATTTTGACTCCTAATTAGTATTTTGTATATTGGTCATAGGCGCAGAGTCTTAAATTCCCAGGGGAGAATCTGATACAGTACTGTACTAAGTGCATTTTTATGAATTTAGCTTTTAGAAGTATTTTTTCAATTATTTAATTAATACATTTTTATAATTAATTACAGAAACTTATTCTGATTCATTAGTCTCATAATCATTGTTCGCTGAACATTTCGCGTATTTCACTACTTTGGGGTAACTTGGCTCTATCGCACAAAAACTAGAAATGCGGGAAGCACTTACATACCTAAAAAATAAAATTTGTAAATTTCATAACCACAATTAAAGAACAAGGTTGTAGCTCTAACAGCAGCCACGGGTTTAGACATAAACCCACCAGGCGCTGGTCTGCCGTAGACCTCGGTGCTTGAAGTTAGAAACTAAATAGATTTTAACAGAAAAAGAATTGAAAATTATATGTATTAGTCAAAATTTGTGGAGAGAAATAAAAATTAGCCCCACCCCCTTAAGAATCTAGCTGCATCTAAAAATTAAGTATTGTATTTTATTCTGCAACACTCAGGAGAAGCGCAGGATAATCAAAAATGTTTTATCATTCGCCGTTTATTAAATAAAGAAGCATCAATTGACAAATTTTTTAAAATTCATAGAATGCGTCACATAGAAATTACCGAATTCAGACGCCAACCAAATAGTAACTCAACTCTAGCTTAATAAAAAGAAATTGGGTAACCAGTTTTTAAGCAATATGTTTTTTGAAAATTTCTAAAGCTATGAAAATGTTGTCACTTTAAAGTTTTCATGTTTACATACATAGTATCAAGGCACTATCTCCCCCTTCCAGAGCTATTATAATAACTTAAGTTTATGCTGATTTGGCACCTCGCTTTTGAGTAATAAGACGTTCAGTTAAAGTTGAAATTATCAAAATATTTTTGCGGCTGGCATTTTAAACCTGGAAGGCGAAAAATCGTTGGAGTGGCCCTAAAGTCTTAAATTTTTTTTAAATCAATTTTTATTTTTACAAAATTTATTTTCTGAAAAAAATACTAGCAAAAAAATGAGTAACATCCGCTGCCCGTTTTGAGTCCCCGAAGTCCATAACATGTATTTTCGTCAAAACCTTAAAATTGAAATTTTTATGAAATCTATACTTCCATATACTAAAAGTTTCGGAAAGTAAAAATAGAGGTAATTAATACCTTTCCATATTTTAATAATTTCTTTTTTATAACTGAAAAAGTATTTTTTATCATATCCTGCTAACTCTAACATTAATTCAAAAATCAAAATAACCACATGTCGCTACGCGCACTGCGATGAGAAGTAGCGAGTCCTCAACTCAGATATCATTAAGGCTAAAACTATAGGTATGCAAATGTTGTTGAAAGCCAAAAACTTTATAAATCACGGAATTAAGCAAAAAAAAACATATTGTTTCTGTAGAAAAAGTAACTAAAAGGGAATTATAAAATACCAGAAAGAGGTGAGAGAAGGGACAATAACCGCTTTAAAATTACTGCATCTAAAAATAAGTTTAATATCTTATTTTGTTGTTAATGATAGGCAAATTAGCTTCAACGCAGGATTTTATCATTACTTCGTTATAAACGCATTAATTCTAAACTTAAATAAACGATAGTCATCAATCGCTTAGCTTACTAAATTTAAAAGCAATTGTGTAGCCAAATTTCCTGAAAAATTTCTACGGTGACAAGAAAAATAAAAGCATACCTCTAGGATTAAAATCCGTGGCCATAGTTACTTACAAATATGTTTGTGGGTCGTAAGACCACGTATATAGTGTATACGTCCGTAATAGACTGTCAAGCATTTTTACACCATCCTTGATCGTCATTAAACAAATTAGTAAAAAATAAAAATAAATTCTCCTAAAAAGTATATGACCTAAACAGACAAACTTTGTGAAAGTTAAGCTGGTCTAACATAAACAACTCATCAGGAGACAATATGATGTAATAACAAAACAATATCACACAACTATCAGCTAACAATCGCGATGAAGCATCATATCGTTCAAAAAAGTTCTAGTTTTTTTTATTTACTACAAACTAACTGTCATCAGGTTGAAATCTCCTGTGTTAAAGCTTTAATTAGTGCAAATTGCCGAATAAATGTTAATTTAGTGGTGCAAAAATTAACCAAACGTTTAATAATATCATTATTATTATTATTATTTTGAATTATCTCAGGATTCTTCTTCCTGGAAATATTTTCGGTGGGGCCTTAGCCAATCACCGGAAAATGTGATGTTGTTTTTATACTGAGTCTTCAAAGATATTAAGAGTTTTTCGTACTATTCTACATGTTTCTAAAATTACAGACTTTCGGATGGTGTTTAAGACATTTGAGTCATTTGGATTTATTTTTTCCAAATTTTTAGGGCACTTTCTCCATTATTATTATTATTATTATTATTGTCACTGAGGTTTTTAGCCTTGTGAGCGTTTCCGTTGTTTAAAGAAGTTGCAGGCTATTGACAAGCATTAATATGTCTTTGGACTTTGAGTCCATTATTTCGGTAGTTGACATAACCTTTTTACCAAAAATATTGTGGCTACGGCGACAGGCAGCATTGCATACGCATAGGATGTGTTCTGCCGTTTCTACAGCTTTATTATATAAACGGCGGATTTGATCCTCAGCCTTGCCAATCATGAATGGATGGTATTTTAGTGATGTGTGGTCTGTGAAAAAGGCAGTGATGGTTTTTAGTTCCATTTTACTGAAAAACAAAGCGATTTTTGCTTTTTTTTTTGGGAAACTGAACTGCTTTGCCTGACGTTGTCTTGGTGTGTTATTCCAGTAGGAAAACTTCATTTGTTTCTCCTATAACCTGACTTCCTGTTTTAACTGCCTGTTCTGTATTCCACAGTAAGGTCCTGTATAAGGCGTCATTTCTCCGCGTTTCTACGAGTTCGTAGGACTTTTCGTTGCCTGGTATACCACCGTGCCCTAGAATCCACCATAGAGTAACGTGGTTTTTGTTTGCCAGTTGGTTAAGGTTGCCCAGGCACTTCCAGACAATCTTAGATTTGCATATGTAAGCCTTTAAAGCTTTTATTGCTGCTTCTGTCTGTAAGAATATCAATTGCTGCACCTTTATAGCTTTTCCTAATATTTATTCTTGTGCAGAGGTTTATAGCCTAAACCTCAGCTTGGAAGATGGTAATTCTGGCATGCAAGGGTTCAGGCGAGATTCACGACCCCAGACACCTGCTCCAGTCCCGTTTCTTTCTATCTTCGAACCATCCGTATGCCATTGGATAGATCCTTTCTTGGAGGAAGGCCCTCCCGAGGACCATATTTTTCTCTCTGAAATGTTTACTCTGAACGGTTGGTAGAAGATTTATTTTATTGACATAACATCCGATACGGTGTAGGCTGTTTGTTCTAAGTCTTATAATAGCCACATATGGCCAGTGGATCAGTTTTAGTTTCAGACTTCTGTTGCAGTTTCGTAATGTGTATATTTTACGTCAACTTCAAGTGTAGTGTAACTCCTAAATATTTATTTAGTGCTGAAGTCAATGGTAGTTTCTTCTAGCGTGGGAGCATTTAAATTCAGCTTTCTTCGTTTAGTAAAAAAAAACAATAATCGTTTTCTTTGAATTTATGCTTAAGCTTTCACCTCGACACTAGCCATGGATGGTTTCAAAAGTTTTCTGCATACGTTGTGATAAAACTGTGTCAAATTTGCCATGGACAACTATTACTAGGTCGTCAGCATACCCTTGTACTTCAAAGTCGTGTTGTGTTAGCACGCTGAGAAGATCATCAACTACTACAAACCACAAAATAGGCGACATAACTCCTTCTTGGGGACAACCTCTAGCAGCCACTATGGTCCCAGCTCAGCTGTAATATTTCGACCCTCCAGCAGAGCTTTAATGCATTTGGCAGTTGAAACATCAAAACGTTTTCTCATGGCAGCTCTTCCTATGGAATCGAAGGAGGTGTTATCAAAGGCACCCTCAATATCAACGAAGGCACAGAGAGCTATTTTTTGCCATGTAAGTCTTCTCCAGTTCCCTAACAACTGCTTAGTGCCGTAATAGTCGATTCTGTTGTTTGGTGAGCATGTTGATTGAGGTAAAGTAGTCGGTTTTTTGGCACTGATCAATTTCATAAAAGTACTTACCTCTCTTATTGGTATCTATGCTGTCCCATGCTATGTAGTGCGCATTTGCATCGCAGCCTAGAATAAAATGTTTGTTCTTTTGTTTGCAGTATTGGATGAGGTTACAGACCTCTCTGGGCGGTAGTTCTTTTAAGTTCCCTGGGAAGTAGGCCGTAGCAATTACTACCTCTTGTCTACCATCGGTTGTCGGTACCAATGCTGTTGCTGCGACCAAATAGAAACTGTGTTAGTAGAAGGCATTTTGTATAGGGTCCAACGAGCAGTGCTGCTCTATGCGTGTTAGTACCCCTGTTATACATTAGCCTACCTATTGATGTTGCTAGTCTGCAGACTAAGCCTCTATAGACGCATGGCTCTTGAATTAAGACACAGTCTATGGTGTTTTGGATGAATGTCATGTTCAGCACATCGTCGCCATCGTTTATTGGCCCCTTCCCTTTCTCCTTTCCCGCTGGTTTAAAAGTGGATGAGGTACTCTCCTACTTTAGTTTGTTTAAACTATTTGGAAGGTGATTATCATTGTGCCTTTTTACAGTTTGCTCTTTAGGTCTTATAGCCACTTCTCAAAATTTGTAGCTTACCTTGAAGCTAGACTTCTATAGAAACTCAAAAGAAAGTTGGTCCACTGACAGGGTGAGGTGTGAAGACGTTGCTTCTTTTGTTCCGCTGAGAACCCTCCAGTCAGCTGTGTTTAGGTTTTTATTTTGACCTTTAACCAGCTTCAGATTCTGTCGTTCTTGTCTTTCTGACTGCTGGGGAAATAAACGTTCATAATTATCGCTTTTCGCAAGTTCATCTTATCGACAGCCTTCAGTTGAGACCCCTCCAATAACGTCGTGGTGATCAGTTGTTTTAGCCCCCCGTGGTGTTTTCATTAGCACAAGTCACCATTAGTCACTCGGCATTAAAAGTATTACTTAGAAATTTAGGCTTTGTAGAATCTTCCTCTATGTCAATAATAGCTTAGAGTATGGCCTCTTAAATGGCCTTCATTTTCTCAGTGGTGAAGGTTAACCTCCGGGTATCTTTGGTGTGTAATACCCGCTTTTTCTGATTCCAAAGCCTGCTTGAAGTTACTAGCAACCGCAGAAATTGCTGCCTCTTGCGGAGCTGTTGTTTAGAGGTGCGCTTTGCCCAGCCGCCTTCTTCTTCTTGCCGGCCATCTCAGGAGTGGAGTCAGTAGATCTAAGTCTCTACAACCCTTTTCTTGAATACATGGCAGGCTCTTTCGCTTTGTCTGGAACTTCATTTGATGCGTGCTTTTATTTAAGCAGTGATTTTAATCTTTTTCCTGCGGTTCCACTCAGCCGCTAATTGTCCTTTAATTGGAACTTTGAAAGGTCTCCTCAAGCTGTTGCGCATCGTCCTCTTTAACGGATAAGACATTGTTGTTGATGGAGGAGGAGAGGTTAATGTAGTTTTCTCCCTCATTATCTTCTTTACCAGTGTCTTTCATGTGAGTCCTCGAGTAGCTAGGGAAAAATTGGTCCGCCACGGCAGAGCCTCGCCGCCGTATCGTGGTAAGAGTAGTAGAAACTGAAGGTCTGCTTACTAGCAATCGAACACCCCCTTAGCCATGCAACCCTTGACGTAAGCTGTTCCATTTTGGTTTGGGAGAGGATGATATGGGAAAACTTAAGATAAGCTAACCAGGCGGGCCTTCACCACCTTAAATCCATTTCATGAGATTGGGATGTTCGTTGAGGTTATTTTTTTTGCCCGCAAGACATGACCATCAGCAGAAAGAGTGCATGGTATGCCGGAAGTGCTGACCACTATTCGACGCCGTTCGAACCCAGTGGGGCCATTGACCACAACTTGATAGTTAGGCTAGGTAGCTTGGTCCGGGGTACCTCTTTCAGCACAAGCGTCTAGGTCAACCAAATTTGCAAAAATTTGCGCATGCGCAAAAGAGTAACGACACAGTGCGCCTCAGTTTAATGCAACAACCATACCCACGGTCAAACTTGCATAGTTAGTATACCGTCATTCTCAGTGAGCGAATGCAACTTTGTTTTCGTATTTTTTCTTTAAAAATATAACTGCTCTTAACCATAACCTCGGCCAGACCGTAAAGACCAACAACATTGTTTAAAAAAAAAGCAGTCTAAAATAAAATTACGTTGCGGTAGGTTTCTGAGCATGCGGGAAGTTTTGCAGATTCGGTGTACCTAGACGCTTTTCTTTCAGCTGCTGCAGTCACAGTTTTACGCTTGACAAGCATACATACTTATCAGCACTAACCCTTGCTCACAAACGATCAATGCACTTCCGCTTCCTGTATTGTCACAGTCTCGCGCTCATTTTTAAAAACCGTTAAGCAATCAAGTACTTGCGGCTTCTTGAGTGTATCTTTTTAAAACTGTGAGCTGAGTCTGTGTAACATTTTAGCCGTTTTGATGCTTGCAAGATATCTTAGCGAGAAACTGAATTATAATACGCTGTTTCATGATATAGTTGGCATTTACATCGGCCATGTCGAATAACAAGTGAACAGGTTCTATAGCAACGATTATGTATTGTTTCCTAGTAGTATGTTTCGTAGAATATTTAATTTTTTTTTAAATAACGCTTACTTTAAGTGGAGGGTACCAGACTGTTTAGAAAGATCTTTAAAAACATCAGTATATTACCCATAGTGCAACTGGCCTTTTCTGATTTCTATTTAAAAAAATCGTTTTAACATCTAACCTACGTTTTAGTTGTACTGGAGTTGCAGAATCATTCGACTGTGTGCAAAAACCAAAAGCTTGGCTGATTATACCACCAGTTTTTTCAGCACAAGTTACGACAAAGAATCACTTCTCATTTGTTTATGGTATTGTAGAGATAAGAGCAAAACTTCCAAAAGGTGACTGGCTTTATCCAGGTAAGTTTTACAATAGTTATAAAAAAACATTTAAAAAAAACAAAATAATCATTTTTAGAATTATACTTAAAGTCCAGAAATGATGACTATGGACTGGGATACAAATCTGGAATGATTAAAGTAGCCTGCGCTCCTGGAAATGTTGCATTAAGTAAACAGCTGACTGGAGGATGCGTTTTGGGAGATTCTGTAGCAGCAAGAAATTATGGAATTAAAAGCATTAACTCCGAAAAAAATTGGAACAACGATTTCCACGTATTTCGTATGGAATGGAAAACCGGTTAGTTATAATATTTGAAGTTGTCAAAATTGACTAGAATATAATTTTTTTAATTTCAGACAGTATTACATTATCTGTTGATAACCAAGTCTATGGAAACATTTATCCACCAGAAGGTGGCTTTGCTAGTAAAGCAGTAGAACTGGAAGTAGATTCTGCAGCCGCACAAAGATGGAAAAAGGGAACTGAATTAGCACCCTTTGATAAAGAAGTAAGATCACTTGCGACGCTCTTTTCCCCAGTTGCCTATTTGGCAACTCTGTAGTCCGGTAGTTAACTTGTATTTTGTTGTGGGCGGGATTATACGGCTGCTTATTCGTATAATCGTTGGGAAGTTCTCGGGCGCCAGATTTTATATGGAGTTTATTCTCCAGAACGGGTTCGCTGTAACAGAAAGGCTTAGCGAAGACCAGGGTAACTGCAGTTGAAGATGTCGGTCTCCAGGGGTCTGTTCGATGAAATTACAGCCTGCAGATTCTTGAAGCAGCTGTCTCTACTTACCTCGGGTATACCCAACAAATAAAAGAAAACGATGTAGAATGGTTTAAATAGTCTATTAAATAATAACCAACCCAAATTAATATTATACAGGTAATGCGGATAATAATAAGCAAAAAAATACAGTAGCAATACGGTAGCAATTCAGTAGCAATTCGGTAGCAAATACGGTAGCAAACGCGGTAGCAATACGGTAGCAAATGCGGTAGCAATACAGTAGCAATACGGTAGCAATACATAAATACGGTAGCCAATATATATATACAGTAGTCACCAGTAGTCGTTACGGTAAATACGGTCGGAAACGGTACCAGTTACTAAAGCAAACAAACTATTATCTTGACACCAGGCGGACCAATTCGCCACTATGGAATTACACAACAAAGCTTTCAAACAAATAGAAAAGAGAAAAGTAAAATTTGCCCAGGATTTTCGCATAGGCGAGTTAGAGGAATGCAACTCTATGGTTTTTCGCTAGAGCACACCCCGGAAAGTAAAAGAGTCAGAGAGAGAAGAAGAAACTTTGCCCAGGATTTTCGCATAGGCGAGTTAGAGAAATGCAACTCTATGGTTTTTCGCTAGAGCACACCCCGGAAAACACAGTTTACATATATAATAGAGAGAGCGAGAGAGAGAGCAATATAGTTTACGTTATAATCAATGGTGTCAAAATATAGCCTGCTTACCCCAATATCCTAGATTCGGTGTTCGGTTACCTCGGTCGGAGCACTGGTGACTGTAGTCGCTGCTAAACTGGAACTGGACTGGAACATCGAAGAACTGACTGTCAAAATTCAAAATTTTGAATTTATAGCCGTCCGGTCTGCGCCCGAAATTAAAGCGCAACCCCACCACTCAAGAGTGGGGTCTTCATAGCATCTCTGTGGCTCGATCCGCGGAGACGCGGTTTTCTGATATCCGGCCGTAAATGCAATGCATGAACTCAAATAATAGTTTTATAATTACATTTAGAAATACTAAAACGGGTGCTAATTTAACTAAACATATAGATTATGGTTATACGGCATAAATAAACGGAATCCTACATATTCTAAATATAAAAATAAACTCACAACGGCAACTTAATGCCACAATCGAAAAACTGAATACAAAATAAATGTAAAACTTAAACAGTTCTTGCAAACTAAATTCAAAAATTAGTAACAGTTCGTTACACACTCTATAGAAATGTATAGCGTATCTAGCTTTAATTCACTTACTTTACAGATGTATTTAGTTTTGGGAGTCGGAGTTGGAGGTCTAAGTTTTCCTAACAGAAAGAACGGAACTAAACCGTGGAACAACGACGATCCTAAAGCCCAACTCACCTTTTATCGAGCTCAAGACACTTGGGTTAAAACTTGGAGTGACAACAGCAATTTCATAGTAGATTACGTAAAAGTTTGGGCTTTATAAATAATTTTTATGTTTTAGTTTGATTGTGACTTGAAAATACTTATCAATTAAAAACTATTGTAGTCTAGGATGTATCTTATAGCGTTATGTATTGTAAATAAAAAACTTAATTTAAATTTAAAGAAAAAGAAGCTAGCTTAGCGAAATAATAATACTTTAATAATCGATTATAATCGAAGAAAAAATATATAATTTTTTCTGCAATCGGCAGGGAAGTGACTACTTACAGGACCGATTTGGCGGCATTAAAGTAACTTATTACAGGACTGAGTAGTGTAATGGTTGCATTCGCCAGAACAGATCGCTCAGTGAACGATCAGTAATAATCACAGGTAATACCACAAGCTAAGCGTCGAGAATTTTTTGAGAATGATTTGTCGTTTCCATGAAAATAGTGCGTCAAAATTTCACGAAACAAAATCAGCTCAAAATTCCAACAAGCCGTAAGCGAGATGGATTGCAGGGTGATTTTGTTGAGTGATATTTGCAATAATTTGTATGGAAATGCAGATCATTCTCTAAAAAAATTCTTGTCTCGAGTGGTATTTGGAAAGGTTATTCAACAATACAACTTTAACTATCTTTATTTATTGACGTTTTACGAACAACTGTCAGTAGCTGACAAGCGCTTGCTTAATTATTAAATTTGATAGTGGAAATACTACAGGTTGAATTTTTTTATATTTGCCAAATGTAGACAATGTAAGCATCTTCTTGGCTTTTGTTACATAGCGTCAGGGATATACCTATGGGGGATAGAGGGAGAGGTCCCCCCCCCCCCCAGCCAAAGTTGGCAATTTTGAGCAAGGGTTGGCAATTTCAAAATTTGTGTTTAGAGATTACAGCACAGAGCAATAGAACATATGATAAAATTTTTTAACTTAATAACTTATTAGTATATTACAATATTGCATGTGCTAACATTAGTGGACCATTTTGTTATTTAACACTTTCATAATTATTTATTATCCATTAACCTTGATGTTTTATCGCCTGAACGCGACGCCTTGGTATACCGCTAAATTTAAAAGCGTGTGAGCAGCACCTATGAGCGATCAAATTTCTTGGAAATTGCAGTATTTGGTTCAGATGAATAAATAATAAACACTATTTACGATTGCAGCTTTTGGTTTCTTTTTCATTTCATGGGTGTAGTCTGTTAGCGACCAATTGTTGGTGATTTGAGAACGAGAAATTTGTGTGGAAAAAATTACTGAATAATAGCAAAATTTAAATATTTGATCAGTCAACTAAAAACTACGGTTTGTGTATCAGAGTGTATGATAAATTTGAATTTTTAAGCAAATGTGTATTGACGTATTGAGTATTGTGTTTATCCTTATTTTTTTTAATGAAACCGAGACGTTATAAGGTTGAGTGTTGTGCTTGCGGAAGTGTTTTTAACAATGATTGCAAACAAATTCACCAAAACTATTTTCATGGGGGCAATCATGTGCGCGTTAAAACCGCTGGTGCACGCTTTTTGGCTTGCAAAAAACGGAAAACTGGCAAAACCTTGCAGGAAGGAACGGTAACTACTTCATTTTAAAAACTTTTGTTCTAATTTTTAATTTATTGTACTTCAACGTAATTAATTAGCAAAATTAACAAATATATATTATAATATACCTTCTAGGTAAAACGCTCGAACGTTTCAAAAAATACACCAAATGTAATTGAGCAATCTGAACCGAGTACTTCTCACAAATATAATATAAATGCGATTTCTGGCGATTTGCCTCAATCCTCAACGTGCACTCAAATAAAAATATTTTCTTACTTGTAGTTGGTATTTTCATCGTAATAGTAGTTGGTAATTTTATGGATAGTCCTCCCCAAAAAAAACTCTTTCGGTACCTCCCTGCATAGCGTTGGATAATCTGCTAAATGCATCTAAAATTAGTGTTGCAATAATTTAAAAAAAATTTAAATTACTGTATTGTGGGTGACGGTAATTTGCATTTTAAGAGATGCATAATAAAATTTAAATTTAAATTGTCACCCATCCTTAAAACTTCTGGCAGTGTTGACGTGTAAAAATTACTAGATACTACTTGTTATGTATCGAAGTGGCAAGGTAAATAAACTCACACACCACATATAAGTTACTTTATCTTTAAATAAAACCTTAAACACTTTGTTTAATGCAAAATCAAAAACAGACGATTTGCTAAAATCAGGCATTTAAAAATTAAATTGTTCGCATTGTAATTCGGTTTATATAGGCCAGACAATTAGAAATTTTGATATTAGCTATAAAGAACACGTCCGTTGTTACAAATTCAAACATCCACATAAATCCAATTACGTTAAACACTTACTAGAACACAATCATTCAATGACATCTACTTCTTCTTCTTCAATTGGCACTACAACCCAGGGTGGGTTTTGGCCTGCTCTACAATGGTCTGCCATCTATTCCTGTCGGTAGCTATGGTCCACCAATTTCTGCATCTAAGTTTCTTGAGATCTTCCACCACATCATCTTTCCATCTTTTCTTCGGTCTGCCTCGATGTCTCGTTTCGCAGGGTTTCCATTCAGTTATCCTTCTCGTTGGTCTTTCTAACTCCATTCTTTGTATACCTCACTATATCTTCTCCATATATTAATACATTTAGTTCGTGATTCATTCTGTATCTCCAAGATCCATCTGCTTCTTGTACCGGTACAAATATCTTGCGGAGTATTCTTCTTTTGAAGATTCTTAAACGATTACATCTGCATTAACCGTTAGTCCCACTTCTTTCACTTCGTTTTTTAACTTGGTATAAGTTGCTTGAAGCGTCGTCTTTTTACGGCATGATATAACAATATCATCTGCGTATGCATACAGTTGTTGCTGTTTGGAGCTGAGTAGGTTGCTCTCAAGATTTAATTTTCTCACTGCTGATTCTAAAGCTAAGTTGAATAATAATGCTGAGAGCGCATCCCCCTGCCGTACCCCACTGTTCACATTGATGCTTTCGGTTGATTTACCTTGAATTGCGATTACCGCGCTCGATCCATTCAGCGTCATTCTGGCCAGTTTAATAAGCTTCGTTGGTATGCCTAAGGATGTTAATCTGAGCATTAACGTGTTCCTATGTATACTGTTTGAAGTCTACGAATAGGTTGTATACATCTATATTGTGCTCATAGCATTTCTCAAACAGCTGCCTCTTCATATGTATTTGGTCGTTGGTGGATCGGTTTGTTTTGAACCCACATTGATAATCACCTAGTGCCTGTTCAGCAAAGTATACAATTCTATTGTATAGTATACTTGATAGTACCTTATAGGAGATTATATACCTACGCCTGCGGTGGTCCTGGGTGGATTGAGTAACCCAGTGACTATCGTTGCCCGTCCCAAGCCCAAGCCAAGGGTTGGGCATAGGGCTAACAACCCTATCCCGTAAAACAAGAATTGTTACAAAAGCAACACAGAGGCCTCGGCAAGGACGGATAAACTGTAGACAACCCACGCATCGAAATATGGATAATGATCAAGGACTTAAACTAAACATTGGCTCATGGAATGTTCGTTCCATGTTGCAACCTGGTAAAATGTACGAGATCGCAGAGGAACTGGAAATATATAAGATGGATATAACGGCACTGCAAAAATGAGATGGGAAGGAGAAGGGCGGATTAACAAACCGGAGTTCACGCTCTTTTATAGCGGATGCGATAGACACGGCGAACAGAGAACCGGATTTATAGTAAATGAAAGGATCAGAAATGCTGTAATGAACTTTGAGGCAATCGACGGCAGAATCTCAAAGCTACGAATAAAAGGAAAGTTCTTCAATACTTCATTAATAAACATCTACTCACCAACTGAAGATGTGGCAGAAGAAGTAAAGGAAGAATTTTATGACAAACTAAGTCAAGTATGCCAAAAAGTGAATAAGCATGACGCGATAATCGTCTTAGGAGATTTTAACGCACAAATCGGCAAAGAAGAGGAAAACGAAGGAATCGCAGGGAAACACACGCTACACGAAAATACAAACCGAAATGGAGAAAGAGTCATCAATTTTGCTGCTGAAAATAATCTAGTTTTAAGCAGTACAATGTTCCCTCACAAGAAAATCCATAAGGGAACGTGGAAAATGGCTGGAGATAGGACAATAAACCAAATAGATCATGTCCTAATAAACAAAAGTCGCGCTTCCTCAGTACAAGATGTAAGGTCACTCAGAGGTGCAAACTGCGATTCGGACCACTTTCTGGTTAGAGCAAAAGTGAAACAGAGAATAGCCGCCGTTATTAAGGAGAAGAAAGAGAAAACCAAGAAATGGAATGTTGAAGAGCTAAGGCAACAAACAAAACAGCTAGTATACAGGGAGGAAATCAAGAAGAATGGAATACCATAAAATAATCCATACTAACAGTGTCAGAAAACACGATAGGAATCAAAAAGAAGCAAAAAAACCAAGACTGGTTTCATGAACACTGCAGAGAAGCAATACAAAAGAAGAACGATGCAAGGAAAAAGTACGTACAAAGACTGACTAGAGCATCGCTAGAAGAGTACAACAACAAACGGAAGGAAGCAAACAAGCTGTGTAGGAACAAAAAACGTAATCTGATCAGAGAGCAAATAAAAGAAGTGGAACAACAAAACAGAAATAAAAACCATCGAAAATTCTATAAAGATTCAATGACATCTAATAACACTATGAAATGTTTACACTTTTGTGATGATAAACGTAAATTAGATATACTAGAAGCTTTTGAAATTCACAAACATTTAAAAACTGTACCGTTAATGAATGAGCAAATTGATCTCTTAAATTCTCCTCTACTGAACATTTTGGAATACGAAATCAAGTCATCTGCAGACGATTACCGAGATCAAGTCACCAAGTTCTATTGTTATAACAACACTAACTGTTTACTTTTTCACATAACCTTTGACAATGGCATGTAAACATACCGAAATACGTATAAGGTTAAAATAAATAAATATTGTTAAAGTCATTAAGTATTTTTTCTATTTTGGTTCTTTACTGACTACTTTATGAAACTCATTTGGATTTCATAAAGCAACTCCTAAATAATTCAAAATTTTATTTTGTTAGGTTGGTGACAACCATGTGACAACAACCTTCACGCGTTATAAACATAACCTTCAAATTGTAAGTTCTAAAAAAGATTATTTAGCGTATTTTCCGCTACTTTGCGTAGCTCGGGTGGGATGCAAGATAATTCTTCTTTCATCTTATCTTCAAATCTTAGGTATTTTAAAAATTAAATCACTTTCAAACACAGTTTGTCTAAATTTTAATTTGACAGTAGTTTGAATTGTTTGAAATGTGTTTTAAATGTTACCAACAGCCACATAACAAAAACAAAAAACCAAAAATTTTCCTAATCAATTATATTTTTAAATTAAAATATAAAATAAGGTAATTTTTAACTTTTTGGGCCAAAATAGAAAAAATAGTATAAAATACACGTTTCATAAGACATTTAAGCGCACTTGTCCATTAGAAAACTCGCCGCAAGCGGCTCGTTTTCTAACTTGGACGCGTGCTCTAAAATCATGTCTTATGAAACTTGTTTTTTAATATACTATTATATACAGATACTCATTATATATGTTTGTGTCTCCAAGGCAATATTTACAAATCATCATAACAATTTTAAAACAGTACTGTAATGATTCATTGGATTTACCAGAACATTTAACGAAGTAAAGCTGGAATTTATAAATAAAACAAACATATATGTCAAACTGACATATTAGAGATTAAATTTTTTTCACTGTGAGTAAATAATAACTGTCAGTAAAAAGAATGAATTGATGACTTAAATTTTTTAGTTGATTAAAGCAATATTGCAGAAAAATAGTATACGTAATACGTTATAAAAGTGTTTTTACGGGACTAGGGAGCAACAAACTTTCTTGTCCTGCAAAGCATCACATTCCTGACTTGTTACGTAATAGTTATTTGGTAATAGTTATTAACGTAACAGTTATTTACGTAACAAGTCAAGAAAGTGATGCTTTGCAGGGCGAGGGAGGGAGTATGTTGGAGTACGAGGCCGTAGGCTGAGTACCTTAGGTCCTCGAGTACTGTAAAGAACTTCTCTGACCTATTACTTATTAGTATATTGTATAACAAGTTTGGAATATGGCATATTCTTCACGAGTGGAAAGTTTGTCACCCAAGCCGAAAGGCTAGGGAACGGTCTACGAGTGCGGAATAGCCATTCCAAACGTGTTACAGACTATACTTTTTCTACGACTATCAAATCATTTAGGTCATTTAATTTAGAAAATAAGAAAAATTTAAGTGTCGTTTCTAACATACGCTTTGTTTGTAACTGTCAACAAAACATAAAAACAGTTGATAGACGAGAGACGGAACCTTTATTATTCAGAACAGTGTTAGAATAAAATATTCCATAACAAGTGTAGAATGTAAGTTATTCCGTAATTAAAAATTGAATCAGAATGCTTATATTCTAAACTAGTCGTAGAAAAAAATAACTATTATTATTATGCGGTGTTTACAATTCTAATTCAAAAGTAATTAATTATTATTAATTCTGACAACTGTCATGAGAAAAACATAAACACTGAAAAACGTCAGTTGCGTCACTCACCCCGTATTCTAAATTAGGATTGGATACGGGAGCCAACCCAGCCGCCCAATTATCTAAATAAACTTGAGGACGTCTGCGATTGGGGTTGCTAACGACTACGTGCCAGAAATCCTCCAGCATGAAACCTCTGATTGTTGCAAGAGCAAGGGGTTTCAACGGGACCTTCTGTCTCGTCCTCCGAGTTACATCTTCGACACTCCCTTTACACCGTGCTTACAGACAATCAACGGTAAAATATAGATCGGCAACCGAAGTTCCCTGTTCGCTGTCGGGTAAGCTGAAATAAACGCGCTAGCTTAATGTATGGTTTCTTGCTGTACGTTTTCGCCTAGAGATGTCGACTCGAAAGATTAGCTGAAAACGGCTGGTAGAAGGAATATTCTAGAAATCTCTAGTCAAGGGTATAACCGGTGTTTGTAGGGATCATAATGGGGTGGCTTGACTCGCACGAGCTACTGTAACCTATCAACCATTATTTTAAATGGCGAACGTCCTGTGCAAAGAAGTAATAGACGTTAGGAAGGAGCTTATGCACATTGGCCAGTAGACCTTAAAGGTGTCTGAACATGGCTGCCAAACTGTGACGTAGCGGAAGTGTCACCAGTGGCTGCGTCAGAAAATTATATTTAGGGCATAACGAACAAATTATAAAACATGAGTATGCTGTTTTAGTTGCCAATTTATTATAGAAGGAAACAAAGTACAAGTATTTTATTGCCCATTAAACAAAATTAAATGGGTTAGACGACTTCTGCATTCTTTGGAAACCTAAATTTGGGGTTAGAGAAATATTGACCTCTCCGCCACTGTCTTAACCTCAAACGTCAAATTGAAATTTATATTTACATTTGGCAAAATACTTACCTATGGAAAGTTATTCCTTTCTGCTTGTTAATTTTAGTACTCGAGCAACCACAGCAAATACAACTAACCATATTTAATAACAAAATTTGTAAACATCACCGGCACAAATGAATCACCAAAAGTGTCTGAATATGGCGGCGGTGACGTCACATCCGTCACAGTGCTTTAAGTGCAACTAACTCGAAACCTTCCTTCCTAACCTCTATTACTTCTTTGGTCCTGTGACTCTTAGAAAGCATTCTGTAGATCGGTGTATAGCGGTATACCAAAGGTAGTAGCACAGGAAAACGTGACTACAAGGTTGAAGCTTGGAGTGTATAAAAGAACGGGCGCGCGATTTACATTTGACAAGCGTTGAGCGAACCACCTTCAAGATATCTGTCAACAGGCGCGTATTAACGTTGTACAAACGGGGGGGAGGGGGGCAAAAGATTTACGAAATTATATCCAAGAGAAGAAAGAGAGTCCAACTGCAACTGTGAAGTTACCTATAGTTCTTAATTAGCTTATATAAAATACTCACGACTCACGAATAAATGTAATATTACTAATACTAGGCCGCTCAGATCTCAGCGACACGCGACGTTAATGTTTTTATTTTTATTACAGCTGAAAAAAGATTTCTGTTACTAAAAATACCTAGAGGGGGGGGCAATGATTTCTTATCCCTCCGCCCCGCTACCGCTTTCTACGCGCCTGTCTGCCAATCTAGTTGCGTAGTTTTAAGGAGTGCTTTTGGGGTACTCTGTCGATTGAAACAAATCGCCTGGTAGCCGTAGCGTTGCTCAAAATACAAACTCTGCGGGCTTTACGTAAGCCCCAACAGCACCACCGGTAGGTCGTTGACCCACCGTTTACAGACGTCACATCAAAGCAGATTTGAGGAAACGAGGGATAAGCGGTTGCGCGCGTTAATCGTACAACGATGTGAGTGGGGACTGAAACAGGTGAGACTAAAAGTTGCATTCTTGATTGGTAGTAAATTTTCTAGAAACTCCATACCTGCAAAGCTATTGCTCCTATAATTCCCGGGCAACAGATTCAGCCGTATGATCAGCAAAAACAATTCTTTCTGGCAAACGTGTAAAACGGTCAATACAAGTCAAGATGCAAAGTTTGATATCTGAATGGCACAAGAAGTCGATAATATCAATATGAGTCTTCGAAAACGGTCGTCAGGCTGTAGGAAGCTTTTTAGTGAAAATATATCGCACCGTTGTACCTTGGTTTGTTGACACTTAGGACATTTACAGACTATCTGTTTAATCAATATTGTCATACGTAGTAGAAGTACTTAGGTAAGGCCGATTGCCACAACACGAGACAACGTATCTCCGACAACGTCGTTTGGCCCTTTCGCACATATTGGATGTGTGTCAAGCATTGAGAGATATAAGACAGTTATCTAGTCTGGCTAAGACTTGCTTTCTCTAGCTGAGTTGAATTGCTTGATTATTTAAATCAAATCCAAAACTTCTAGGTCGTAACCTAAGTATTGCTGCTCCGTGGTCGATAATTTACATGAAAAAATCCGAGTAGTTCTAAATGAGGTCCGTCGAATTGAGTTGCACCAGAAAAGACAACAAGCTCAGCATAAAGATCTGGATGTATCAACAACGTCGCTCGACCTATTTCCTCTTTAGTTATCAAAAAATCTCAGTTCATCTCGTCTGTTTAGTTGATGATTGCTTTGCGCCAAAGTGTACCAGCAGATCTAAACACACTTATCTTTGTTTCTTCACAATTACCGTTGGTATCCTTGACTTGATTACTGCTGAATAATATATTCTCTTTTCTCTGGTTAGATTATTTCCAGTACACACCACTCGGCTCCAATGAAAATCTCATTAGCCTTTAAAAGTTCAAAATCGTTATTCTTATTTGCACCTTTCTCAAACACGTACTAGACTGTTTTTACGCCAATTTGCACCTTCCACCACTATAACTGCAAACACGTACTTGACTGCTTTCATACTATCTTACTTTTAAATATTTCCAAAATGATTGAAATTATTTCTATTCGTTTTGTTATAGCTCTTATTCAATGTCAACTACTAATTTTATTCCATGTAACACGTTTTCTTGTTATTTCCCTTTCAGAGAATCAAAAATACTGTCTTTCTGTTTACAGGACGAACCGTTACTAACTAACACTCCAATTTTCTTTTTCTTCTTTCCTGATCTTTTTTGTTGACAAATAATGCTCATGATCAACGAGTGTTCCACTTTGCACTTATCAAAGTATCAAAATGACCTTTACATCCATAACCCCCAAAAATGAAATTTAACGATGCACAAAGCAATTAAGCTTAAACTTCATATATCTTAAAACTTTTAAACATTTCTAAACTATTTCATAACTAAAATTAACATAAACCATAATCGCACCAATCTGATTGTGTTCCTTTATCTTTCAGTAAAGACAAACTCCACAGATGTTGAAAAATATAAATGATATAAAAATAACCACGTTATTTGAATTTTAAACAAGAAAATGTACCAAGAATACGCATGCCTGAGTTTAAAACTTTAAATACCAGTAACTTACTGTGTTCACAAATCTGTAATTGTAAAATAACCCGTAACAAGCATCATTAAGGAATTACAATACTCCAGTCCAAACAACCCAGATTCAAGATATCATAACAATATATACTTCTTCTTCTTCTTCTTTCATATATGGTTGCCCATATAGGTAAGCTATTGCCTGTATTTTTCCTATTAAGCCTCTTCGGATGTTGAGGTCCAGCACTCTCGCCACCTTTTTGCTGATCTACCTTGTGTTCTCTTTCCCATGGATTTGTTGAGTTTTATGATTTTCACTGGTCTGTCGTTTCCCATTCTTTCTACATGCTTATTCCCAGTACTTTCTTCTTTGTCGTACCAATCTGGCTATGTCCTGTATGTTGCTCATTTCCCTTAGGTCTTCGTTTCTGATTCTGTCTCGGAGTGTCTTGTTGTGTATTGTTCTTATTACTTTTATTTCTGCTGTGTTCATCATTTGTATTGTCTTCGATGTGTCAGCTCTTGTTTCCGCGGCGTATGTCAGAATTGGCCTAATAGTTGTCTTGTATATTCTCAGCTTACTATCAATATTGAGATGTTTATTTTTCCAGATTGTATCTTTCATACATCCTGCAATACGTGATGCTTTCATTGTTATCATCTTTACTTCTTGTTGTAGGTTACCAATGCTTGCTATTTGAGCTCCTAAGTAATTATATCATAACCTGCTCTATAACTTTGCCGTCAATTTCGAGTTTGCACCTCGTTGGTTCTTTAGCTATTACCATACATTGTGTTTTCTCTTTATTGATTGCCATATTGAGTTGTTTGCCTTCCTGGTTGAAGGCATGCAGTAGCCTTTGTAGGTCATCTTCTGAATCGGCGATGAGTACGGCGTCATCCGCGTAACATATAATGTGAAAGTAAGTGTTTCCTATTTTATATTCTGCTTCTCTAGGGAGGCGGCATATTATTTTATCCATAATCATGTTGAAAAGGAAAGGACTGAGTGAATTTCCTTGTCTTATTTCGTCATTAATTTTTATTTCTTCGCTTGTCGTGTGTCCTACTTTAAGTGAGGTCTTACAATTTTTATTGATTTTATACACTACTTGGGTAATCTTTTGGTTTATTTCATTTTCTTTCATTATTTTGATAATGTCCGTGATGCGTACTCTATCGAATGCTTTAGTCATGTCCACGAAGCACGGGTCTAGGAAATTTGACCGAAAACAGTAGACCGAAAGAAAGTTGACCGAAGACAGTAGACCGAAAGGAAATGTGACCGAACGGAAAGTTGACCGAAAGGAAATTTGACCGAAGAACATTTAACCGAATGGAAAGTTGATCGAGACATCGTGGGTGCTTCTTTCATTTCTCACAGTGCATTTTTAGGAAAATCCAAACGGAAGGTTTTAAGGGGAGGTATGAAACGGACGCAGATTTTGCTTTGAAATTACGATTATTACCCGCAATAGCATTTGTCCCAATGGCGGACGTTGTGGACGCTTTTGAAGCATTGGTGGAGGAAGACGTCTTACCGCCAGAAGTCCAGCCAATTATTGATTATTTTGAGGATACCTGATAGGCCGCCCCCAAAGACGCCGACAGCGCCGTTTACCAAGATTTCCTCACGATCTATGGAATTGATTTGACGGGGTGGTAGAAAATTTACCAAAAACAAATAACTCAATCGAAGGATGGCATCGAGGATTCGAGCAGCAAGTTGCTGCTGATCACCCAAATATTTGGAAGATTGTAGAAGCCATTCAGAGGGAACAGAGCCTACATGAGCTTCAGATCGAGCAATATGTCGCTGGAATGGAAGGCCCACCTACTCGAAAAAAACACCGTGACTGTGCAGAGAGGATAGCTCGTTTGGTAGAAACTTACAACCCAGAGAACGTGTGTGAATTCTTGCGCGGCATAGCGCACAATCTAAGCTACTGAATCAAATTATTGCAGTATTCGATAAAAAATGTATTTTTAATTGTTTTTAATAATTTTTGTAATAAATAATTATCATATCCGGCATTGAGTTCGATGTACAAAATAATCTTCCAGCTTGTATGCATTAAACAGTCAAAAAATTATATTTTCGATCAACTTTCCATTCGGTTAAATGTTCTTCGGTCAAATTTCCTTTCGGTCAACTTTCCGTTCGGTCAAATTTCCTTTCGGTCTACTGTCTTCGGTCAACTTTCTTTCGGTCTACTGTTTTCGGTCAAATTTCCGGTAGCGACGAAGCACATATATGCTGGTTTGTTGAACTCCAGCGATTTTTCAGGTATTTGTTTTAAAATGAAAATAGCATCAATGGTAGATCTATTTTTCCTAAATGCTTGTTGTTCTTCTCTTATTTTGATATCCTTTGCCAACATTTCCAAAATAAGTTTCGTAAATGCTTTTAGGGAGCTGTTTAACAGAGTTATTCCGCCATAGTTTTCTGGTACCGTTTTCTGTCTTGAATATGGGTATCGTGATGCTTGTTTTCCATTCTTTTGGTATTCTTTTTTGTTCCAATATGTTATTGAATTATATCCTTATTTCTCTATGTAATTGTTGTCCTCCATATTTCGGCATTTCGTTAGTTATATTGTCCGGTCCAAAGCTTTTTCGGTTTTTAAGTTATTTCATAATTTCTATGATTTTATCTTCTGTTATTCCTATCGTCGCTTCTTCTTGTCCTACTTCTTCTTCGGGTACTTGTGCTTCTCTACTTTCTTCTCCTTTATAAAGGGCTTCGAAGTACGATTTACATTCCTCTGCTTTTATTTTATTTGTTTGTACCGTGTCTTTTACTTCCTGTTTGTTTCTTCGTAGCATTCCCCAAATTTTCTTTTGGCTCCCATACATATCTCTCTCTATTTCTTTTGTAAATCTTTCCCAGTATCCTTCTTTTATTCTTCTTACTTCTGTATTCACTATATTACGTTCTCTTGTGTATACATTCCAGTTTTCTTGTGTCTTATTGGGTAAATACTGTATATATGCTTTTTTTTTCTTTCACATATTTCTTTTATTTCTGGGGAGAACCATGGTGTTTTGTTGGTTTTATTGATATTTACTCGTCTTTTCCCTATAGCTTCGTCGGCTGCCCTTAGGGTATTATTCTTTAGAGTTGTCCACTGTTGGTCTATATGTACTAAATATACTAAAAAAACGTATACATCACGTGCGTCAAAAACTAAAGATAACATAACCTTGAACAGCCTGTTTCTTTTACGAATTTTAAAAGTCAAGAATTGTCAGCCTGACGGAGAACTTTAGAAATGTAAGCGCTTATTAAATATAGCCTAGAATTTCTCACACATATATCAATTTAATTAACAATTTTAACCACTATGGTGTGGACTGGAGTTCTTTGTACATTTTTAGTGATTTTTGGGGACATTCAGCTGATAATAATGACCTAAAATTTTATGGTTAACTGAAACTTACATATCGACAACGGCTGGAATTGTTGCTGCTTTCATGGCTGCTGTCATGGCACAATTGTTGAAAACCACAAAAGAGTATATTACAGTAATAAGCACCTAAGATATCTTGTTCCTAATTTTAATTTTAGGACTTCTACCAAAGATATAACTTATAGATTTATACATATTCATTGAATTGTCGCCGCATTGCCGTATATAGCTCTGGATCTCTTTACATGATTGCTATAATCTTAAGTACTGCTGGTTTAATTGTTACCAGTAGCTCTTGCGGGGAGTTTAAGGCATTAATGATGAATTACCATGTAGAATGTGCTACAAAAGCTTTAGTTGATAATATACAATTTGCTTTGCAATGTTGTGGTGGACAAAATTATGAAGATTGGTTTCAAACTGATTCCGGAGCATACCAGAGTGCTCATAAGGAAAAGTAAATATATATAGAATCTAAAAAGTTCCTAGACCGCCAAGAAGTGTTACGACGAAAATGTTTTCATGCGCTTTCTATAGCTTACCTGAAATCAAATTCTTGATTGCTACATAAAGAAACATAGGCAACTAATGAGGGCGACAAAAAAGAGATAGAGCAACAACCAATAACACAAGCAAAGCAGAAAATGATCAGGCTAAGTTACAATTTACGTTTACATTGATGCTTTAAAATATAATTTAAAAAACAATCATTTAAAAGTATCTATGAATATGTGCATCCCACTTGGCGCGCCCATAGTATCCCTTCCTTGCCGCACTTATTAGTTGCCTATCCCTTCCTGGTTTGCACTAATTAGTTGCAAATAGTGAAAATCTGTATCACCGAATTCTAAAGAAAAGTTTGTATTGTTTTTGTAGGAGATTCTACAATCAGCAGTTTCAACCGCGAGGCATGTACTGTATTCAGGAAAGACGCACTCCTATTTTCTTGCTGTGATCGATCAGCTTCTTCAGCTTGCGTTCATCAAGACTTACTTCAACTAGGTACTTCCCCAATAAAACACTTTAGATGCGAAAAAAAACTATATTCTGCAGCTCAAGCACACTTATGGTTCGAGATATAGCGTCATTGTGATTAGAAGTATAACTGCTAGGTATAACAAATGTTTTTTGAATTAAGTTAACATTAAAACAAACATTAAAAGTTTCTTTGTTCGATCTAAGAAATTATCATAAACAATTGCTTTAAATTAATATGAGTATGTAAACACATCGTTATAATTACTTGGTACTTTATATTGTATATATTATATTTAAAAAAAAATAAAGATCAAACTTTTTATTCACCAAACCTGCACAGGGGAATTCAATTTACGGTATGCAAATTTGATCACATTCTTCTATATGTATTGTATAGTGGAACAACGAGAGGTCAACGCTAATCGTAATCACAGTTGAAATTCACTGCACTGGGGAGGAATATGTGGTGCCGTTTTTACTTTTGATTTCAAGATTTTAACAGAAAATTCTGAATCTCAAAGAACAGAAATGAAAATGTCTGAGAGAACGTGGATATATCAAAAATAGCCAATAGCCGTAAGCCGAAGTGGCATGTTTTTTTCACAGAATTTTTTTCAGAAATTGTGAATTTTGTGATTTTATAAGCAGAATATTACGCAATTCCTTAGGGCAAATCCAACGTCTTTTTTCTGCGATTTCTAATTTTAAAATGGCGGGTGGTATCAGATCGACATAAACTTTAGTTATTAGTTAGTATAGCTCTAAGAAAACACAATGTTACTACCTAAAAGAATTTGTACAAAAATTGAAATTGTAACACTTTTAGGGCAATTATAAAAATAATAAGAACCAACAATTAATCGATTTAATCAAACAAGTTTTACATAAACAAATTAATTGAAAGAACAAAAAGCGGTTCGGGTTGGATTCCACAAAATCCGAAACAAAAGCCCTGGAAAAACAGCCCCGTAAAAACAATTTGAAGAAAGAAAACCCGCTGTAAAATCTTCATACTCCGAAAACAAATCCTACCAGAACACAGAAGAAAAAACGTATTAAAAAACACAGGATGGAAAAAATAGTTAAACCTATCACAAGTCCTCATTTCCAGGAAATTACCTTAACTGAGATTTTTTAAATGTTTTTGGTACCATTGAATACGCTTTAAAAAGTCTTGTTAGACATTTTCGCAATTTTATCGTCCTCTGTTGTCTTTCATGATTTTTGTTTTCTTCCAAAATACAAACAAGTAGAAACATGGTCTTAGGCAAAAGAAAGCTTGATACAAGTAACTACCAAAATTCCTATTATATATATTCCTAATTCCGTAAAAGTGGATTATTATACTGCATTCAATTTCTTTTCAGATTAGCTCAAAGCTGTTTCCACTTCCGGATATTATAACCTGGTAACGGAGCGGTTCGTAATACATGTTTATCCGAGTTTTTTCATTGTTTTAAAATATAGAATTTACCCTAAAACTTTGTGGAAACTGTTTAGGAATGAGCACTATATTCTAATCGAGGATCAATGGGTGTGTACCGACTTCAAACGCTAGCTTAAGCGTGTTTTCCGGTGCCTGTTGCCAGAAGGCATGCTTTGTACCCTTCTGCATATTGTTCGCCATCTGATTTTGTCCGGTAATCGAATAATTTCCGATTGCTGGAAATCCTACGACACGAGGCTTTGATCGACAAAGCATCCCTGCACCTTCGTGTAAATCGTTCATTGAGATTTGTGAACAGCCACGATCCATATGTGGTGTTAAGTGTGGTGTTAGGTATTAGTAGCAGTAATGAGCCGACTCTAAATTAATAAATATTAAATATTTGAATCTATTAAATATACGCAAATTAAGTTAAGAAAACGTGAAACATTTTTTAACAAAACCATAAAACAATTAACATAGATTTAACATCCACTATTGTATTTATAGTCGGCGTGCCAGAAACTCAGCATTTTTTTCACTGTAGTTGTACCGAGAACTTGCGCCACAAATATTCTTTTATATACACACATTTAGGCTAAAACGCAGTATAGTAGACCCATAGAACATAAAGTAGACCATCTAGTGATGTTAGGAACTTCGGTCTTGTACAGGGTACCAATTTTTAACGTTCAAGGGCATCGCACCCTTATATTACACGGAACTCAAAGTTGTTCACCAAAATACAGACGATCGTTACTTTTGGCAGACACTTGTCAATCCACTTGACAGCTGAAACGTTAAAAATAAAAAACACTTCAAAATACCTTTCAAAATTTTAATTTATAACCCCAATAATTAATGCCTGTAGTTAAAATTGAATCGATTGGAACTCTCTGTACTATTTTAATAGTTACTTGTGATCTTCAGTTGATAGCCACGGGAATACTCACTTTTAGTATCCCCGACGTTTTGTGGTTTACTGAAAGCTATTTATCAACGGTTGCTGAACTAATGGCGAGCTTAATTGCTTATAAAAAGTTATCATACAAAACAATCTTCAAAAACACTTATAGATAACATTCAATATGCTCTGCAATGCTGCATATGATCACGAAGATTGGTATGAAATTGATTGGACAGGCTGCCAGTTCCTTAGTGGAATAAATCGAAAGTAAGCACCTCTAAACTTGTACTAGGTACCTGTAATTAAATTTCCAAATAAAATATAGTAATTTTAAATCTAGACTGTACGCTATATGTATACACAACCTTTACATTTCTTTTATAGAAAACATTCACTTAAACGATTACTAAAAGAGGACACAGACGCATACCCTGATTTGGCACTAATTAGAAGTGTTACTGTTCCATTTATGTGTTGCTCTCGATCAGCCCTGGCATATTGCATCTACCAAAACATAATTCAACTTGGCACTTCTACAATCAGTAAACCAGGATATGAAAACATGTTGCAATCTGGAACTCGTTCACTATTATGGTACGAATTTATAGTCTATAGTGTATCTTTAACAATAGAAGTAAACACCAAAATCTGTTATTAAACGAATTTACAACTTTAATTTTTCAGCTTGTTATTTTGATGTTATTAAAAAGACAACCAAATTCTGAAAAATTAAAAGAAAGAGGGTTCAAGAAATATCCGCACCACAAATCTTCAAGAACTTCACGCTTAATCTCTACACCTTCAAAATCGTCGCGGACGCGGTAAATAAAGCAACAGGAGTTTTAATCGGTAGATATAAGCTCATACTAATGATTATTTTACTGGTAAGATTTATTACTGCAGAAAAAAATAAAGCAGAAGCTACTGAAAAAATCATATTTTATTTGTCGTCATTAAATACACGAACTCAACTTATAACTAAAAATTTGTACAAATATCTTAATTGGCAAGGATTAATACTAAAGGAGGAGAAACTATGTGGCAGAGTCGGATTTTATACAGAAACGGTGAATGAGATTATTATACAATGAACACATCGGAATGGAACTAAGTTGATGTTTGTGGTGGTTTCATATACTACAAAATAAAATCTAAGAAATATGGCAAGGTTTAAATATTGACACTTTGTTTCAACTCTAAATACTGAAAAGGCACGTGAAGGGTGCAATGTTTATGTTCTACAATTAAATGTCCCCTTTTTGGTGAAGCCCCCACTACAAGCACTGTTTCTCCTTTAAGGAGCATAGGACCCTCTCCTCCTCCATCCTCGGGGTAGCACATTTTCATAACGCGAGTTTGAGGGTATCCTAATTTCGTGTTTCCTGCTACGGTATAAGAACGACTGGGTGGAACAGGAGGAGGCCTTTCTAAATCAAGTCCAAATAAGTTGCAAGTTTGCTGAATAATTTTACTATCACATTTCTCGTTGGGATCTGGAGGTGGAGTGCCTGCAATAGGTTGAGGACGTGGTCGTGCGGTTGCACCGTTGTTCGTAGGGCGGTTAACTGTAGATTGTGCAATAGTTGATGCTTGCAGTTCTTTCTCTCGTCGCATATTAGCCCATCTACAACGAAACCGGTATCCTCTCCACGTTGCTTGAATAAGCGTGGCAGATTTCTGGCGAGTATCGTTGCGAAGTTTTTCCAAATGCTGTCTTATACTTTCGCTTAAAAAAATGTGACGTTTTCCAATAGCCCAACTCGTAGACACCAAGACGTTCTGCTTCTTTGTCATAAGATCCACCACATGTTCTAATATGAGATTGCAATCATCCATGACCTTCTCTTCAGTTCTGTGCAGGCGGGCAAAGGGTGCCAGTAATCGATATCTTGTATTGAAAGCTTTAAAGCGCATCCTGTGAGGATAACCCCCTGCCATCAGATTTACTGTTTCTAAGATTTGCAGAGAGCGGATCTGCCGCATGACTGTAGCTCGATCGAATCTATTTGGAGTCTCTTGAGAATTACTACGAATACATCGCACGAAATGAGGTCTAGCGTGAACAAGAGTTCTCAATAAATTATCGAGTCGTGTATGAAAATCTTGCGTCAGTGTAGAAACTGGCTCGTCACCGTTCAGTAAATCTGTATGAGATGTTGGCGATATTCTAAAACTAACGCCTCGGGGTACGTTTTCTACAGAATAAAGAGCTTTCAGTTCGCTCCCAAACAGATGAGTTGCGAAACCAAAATTACAGTTATGTTTATAGAAAACTGCAACGAGGTCATCTGGAACCACATCTTTGTTAGTATCTAAGAAATCGCTAGCATCGTAAATTACGCGTCCAGCAAAATGTTGAATGCCAAACAGCCGAGAATCCAAGGATTTTGGATCAAAAAGTCGAGAATTGTGTTTATGTTGAATTTTCATTTTGGAAACATAAGATTCCGCCGTGCCGCGAATAGAGCACTCCACATCTAACATACTCAAAAGACCCGTTCGTAGAGACGATATTAGGTCAATGCATGGTACGTTGTCGACGTAGTCGACTTCAACTTCACAATTAATACCTTCGTCACGACACGATTCTATACTAGATTTGAAAATGTGGGTGTTGTAGAAATGCTGCATTGTTTCTGCACAAAGATTTATGCATAAATGTTCTAGTTGGCTAGGCTTTGGATCTTCAAATCCAAACATATCTAAAATGCCAATAAATCCATCAGTCGCGTGTCTAACCGCATTGTTTAGAGCAGCCATCGATTTACTGCCAGCATTAGTTCCACCTCCTATCGTTGAAGCGTGCTGACTGGCAATTTCAGCTTGATTATGAACAGATTCGTTAGAATCAGAGCTAAGAGTACCTAGAGTGGATCCCAACCTTTTAAGGCTATTGGCTCTACGAACAATCGTGGCAACAGTACGGCAATATAAAGCTTTGGCTAAGCAATCTCTGGTCATGTTAGACATATTAGCATCACAAACAGATTTCACAAGCTGCCCTCTTGCATTGTGTGTACGGGTGGTGAGTCCTCTAAACAAAGCGGCACCGGAAACTCCAAGAAGTCCTGCCACAGCATTTAGTTCTGCTTCACCTTTAACATCAACCTCTAGACCTTTTCCGTCAATAAATTGCACGTTTCCCAATAATAATACAGCTGCTAAAACTCTCACAACGTCTAGGAAAGGGATTCCCAAAACACCTAGACACGTCTTCCACGCCTGAAATCTAGAATATAAAATATCAAGAAAAGTTATAAGTTTAGAAAGATGTTATTACCTGGAAGAATCCTCGGCTACATTCTGTCTTGTATCACCATGCTGCAAATACCTCAAGGTAGAAGGAGAGCAGCCCTCTAAGTTTAATTTGGCACGCTCCTCACTGGATAGACCAGCAAGAATTTGATAAAATATGTGATAATTCTTTTCGCCAGGTAGAGGCCTTATTACACGGGTTTGATCTAGAAAATAACAGTGGATTTTAGTTCGATAAAGAGCCCCATCTGTCACTTGAACTTCAATAAATTGGCCCTGAAATATAATAACATTAGAATAATATTTGCGGAATTCTTAAAAAGTCTTACAATTCTGCTGGATTCGGAATTAGTCGCAGTCTTTGCTGAACCTAAAGAACGTAAGACGGTAAAAGCGGCAGCCAAATGTTTAAAAGCATCAGTCTCAGGTCCGCCGCCAGCCACCGCAAAAAGTTGTCGTAATAACAACATAGAGGCATGACTCTTGCCCGATCCACTTGTCCCTGCAAAGAAACGTATCAAAGGTTGCTACTCGGGATGCATTGACTTAATGAGACTTTTAAGTAGGTAATAAGCTTATTTACCAGAGAGGATGATGGCCTGAGGGTAACCCGTTTCAGATTGTTGTCGAACAGCTTCCTGGACCACCCTATTGAGCTGTGAACTCAAGGGCAGGCTTCTGGTACTGTTCAGTGTAAGTGGGTTTCCCACGTCCCGGTACGGGTTTACGCAAAGAAGAATCGGGCCTACGTTTGTCTGCGGAATAAAACAACCATAAATAAATAAACACACGATAAACAACTAAATAGAACAACGTCCTACAGTTTCTAACGCCTCTTCAACTACACGTTATGACAATGCGGTCACCTTCACCTACAAATAAACGACGTTTTGGATGCTTTAGTGTTGTACTAACATTAAACTGCTGCATTACCAGATTTTTTTTATTAAATATTGTTTGATTGCATATCAAGTTACATTTCCTCGAATTGATAACACAATTTAGTAGAGGTGTTTCGTATTCTATTATAGCACACCGCCGAACTGCATTTGCTAAAGTTCCTATTGTTGCAGCTAAAAATGCAGATAATCTTTCTACAGTGTAAGAGGGTAAGGTAATTACCCTTGTTTTGGAGTTCAAAATACACTAGCATAATTTCACTGCGACTACTCAAACCACTTAAATATTCAAGAATGTCGACTTTTAATTTAGCAATGCTATCTTCAGATCCAAGTGTTATTACTTCTTGAAATCTGCGGTAGTAATTCTGAATATGTTGATTGATGTAGGTTGTGAAATCATTACGAAAGTTGTTGTAAAAATTAATGATAAGAAGGTACGGAACAACACGGTATACAAGAGTCGGTACCACATGTGTTATAATTAACAGACTGTTAAAGGAATGGTATGTAAATGCACGTAGCAGTCGTGGTTTTGTTGGCAAGTTCACGGCCAGGCGTGAACAGGGCCGGCCGCAGGCAGCGCGACAGGTGCTGCCCAAGGTCAGCTCTGTTCAATGACCAACACTCACATAGAAATTGGAAGCGGCGAACCGCGCCTGAAGGCACTTCATGACTGCATCCTCGGTAAGCGGGCCTTGTAGATGAATGAGATCTTCGAGGTCGGCACCAGCGGTGGGCAACTGGGAGCGCGGCTCTGGTATCGGGACCACCGGAGCGACAAGAACAGGAGCGGCGCGCGGTGGTATAGCAGGTTGCGCCACAGGAATTCCTGCTGGAGCTGCAGCGGCCCCTTTTAGTGGGGTTGCCGGAGCCCCTTGCACGTGGAGCCGGTTCCGCAACGTCACCAGCTCCGTACTCAAACTCCGCAGGCGCTGCTGCAAGTGGACCGCTTCGTTCGACGAAGAGGCATCTGTAACAAAAATGTAGTATTACGTATTACTTTTGATATAACCGTTTATAACGTTGTTACATAGTAGTTTTGCCCCCCCCCCCTCTTAAATAAAGCATTGAGTCTATACACTGGAAAAATGTATACCTTTTATAGTATCAAACTAAGCAGAAAACACTGCAAAATCAAATTTTTTTCACATGCACTGTATTTTAACATTTTTATTCCACCTAAATAGCAAAAAGAAAAAAATAGCATCAAAAACTGGAAAGGCTAGAATTATGGCAAACGTAAGCATTTCAATGTTATAACAGTTACGGCCCTGTAACATAAAATAGTATTTTCGGAGTTACGGTTAATGTATTCATCTGAAAGCGGGTGTACGTTAAGTTGCTTTCGTACTGTTACTGATCCAAGTTCCAGTCATCAGAATGATGAAGTATGTCAACATCCTTGTATTGTATTATATTGGGTATGATTTACTGCCTCGTTGTTTTGCTGAGAGCCTGTGTATTTACTTTCACATTCCCCTTTCTGGTAAATATTTTCTTATAGAACTGAATTTGCTTGTATAACCCAGACACTTTTACACCGAAACGCAACTGATAACCGAAAACCGAAAAAAAAGCAAAAGTTTCAGCATACTAATCGGAGCGAAAACCGACAATAACAATTTTTGTAATCGTAACTGGTAACGGTAACCCTAATTAAGCAATTATTTTTTGATGAAGCAGATTGTTTATTTACACAGGTCAAACTCATATTATTGTAGCAAATAGTAATCTTTGTATTTCACCTGGTTAGTCCATTTGATTTGCCAACGGATTTACAGCCAAAACAATGATTTATGTTGCCCACAAATAGAATCGTAAACTGCATACTCGTTAGTTTATTAGAGAGGGTTTTATTATCAACTTGTCTGGAGCGAGTGTGTCAGATTCAGCGGCAATAATTTGTGCTGATTTTAGTTAAGCCAAATTAAAAGAAAAGAGTGAAACATCAAAATAATGTTTTTACGTATAAGAATAATCTAGATATCCATTAAATTAAAAGTGTTTTCTTTCTTTTAAAAAGTTACTTCACCCTGTGGGGTATAATGTTTCGAATACGATGGACAAAGAAGTTCCATCGCTGCTTGATAAAGTACTCGCTATTTCGTAAATATGCAGGTGGGGAGACTGGGATCGCCTCGGAAAATTTGATAAGACATGGATAAAGAAGGGATAACGAAGGGCCTATAGGTGATAATATAGAAAATGTAGTTGCCGCAATGATTCTTGAAAATATTATGTGCACTTGAAAATCCCGTATACAAATGTTGACTCCAGCATTCGCGTTGGCATTCCCGGCGATGCGATAAGTTCGGTGGCCCTGTGACGTCAGCGGAACTAAGCTTTAAGAAACTGCATTTTACCATTAGTTATGTACATGCGTTTTATAATTTTTTCTTGTGTAGGTGGTGAAATGCTACTAATTATGCTCTCTAAGCTAGTTTCAGTATAATGGCCGTGTCTGGAGCATAATGGAAGGTGCGAGCTATTAGCGTGTATTCATGTTGACAGAGGGGGATATCATTTGGAAATTTCATTTCAGCAACAATTTTTTTATTGTTGTGACCCCTTCTTATTTCACCAATGTTTTCTGGAGTTTAATTTAAGCTGCTTATATTATAAGCACATTTACTCAGTATTTGGAAATATATCTCTGCAGTATCATTAAAAAGCTGGATTTATACGTTTTTTTAAATTTTAAGCGTACTAAATGTATTGTATTTGTTTTGCTGTTGATCTGATTTGAAGATTTTTTAAGGGCATCTTTTTTTCATCATGTAGAAGTCATAATGATGTTTGCCTTTACCTATTTACCTTTTTATTGCTCAACTTGGAAGGCGGGTCTTTAAGAATCAGAAAACCAGAAAAAACTCAGACTTACAACTGACAAGTTAAAATGTATTAGCAAAAATCCATTCAATTAAATCAATAATGCAAACTTAGGTTTACGATAAAATAAAATGTTATTATTACCCATGCAATAAATAATATTTAAGCCCTTTTTGTATTTTTAAGGCAAAGCGGAAATCGTGTGTGACTGAGATCTAAATCTAGGGGTCGCGGGGAAATAAAAGATGCACGTCACCGCTCTAAATCATTCAAGGTATTTCTCAGATCCAAAGTTTTAATCAAAGTTTGATCTTTCAAAGACATGCGTAATCTAACATTTAATTTTAGGTTCTGTTCTGAATTCCATTTATTGGTATTTCTATAAAACACTACGGAAATGTAGGTAAATATTGGTAACCGTAATCAAAACCAAAATTTGAAATAGCATCAAGCCGTAACCGTAAACGCAACCAAAATTTAATGAAAACTGTAAATATGCTAGCTTCTCAAAATTTTTGACAATTTCAACAAATTATTCCTCAAAAACTACCCACACTATTTTATTAAAGTTTCTGAGTCGATAAAACTTGCAATAAACTACAAAAAAAAAGTTAACTAATCTCCCAAACTCTCCACTGACGCCCTCCAGAAATTTTGGAGGAATTTGAAATTGATTAATTGTTAATTTAATAACAAAACCGCCAATCGCTATAAACCTAAAACGGTTTTATAGCCTGTTTACGGCAGTTTTTAAAATTAACAAGATTTTTCAACCATATTAAAAATTAAGAAAAAAAAAACGATACTTTTTAATATCAACAACGTATCTTCCGGCATTTACGTAATTTTAACTACGCCTATCAATTAGCTGTGGTTAAAAAATATATTCTTTATTATTATTATTCTTTAATATAATTTTTTCTACTCCCATGTTTTAATTTACTTATTAAGTGTGCGCTGCCTATACTAAAATGATACCCATTTCGATACAGATTTTCATTATGAAATGACCCAAACTGACCAATGGCAGCAAAGCATTGTTTAAACTGACCAATAGCAGCAAAGCATTGTGCTTGGTAACCATGGTTACAAGAGTTGTTGACAGTTAACACCGAAAAACAGTATGAGTTTTTTTTTGCATAAAAAGCTTTTTCACTAAATATTTTTTTTAAATTAACTACTCGTAGAAAAGAGTGCTGGTAGCTCAGACGTTGGGCGCTCAGTCTCTAACGCTGAAGGTCTAGGGTTCGATTCCCCGCCAAAGCCATGCAGCAATAAAAATCTATGCCGCAACCCGCCACTCACATTCCCCAATCCGGTGTAGGCAGCCGTGGGGTCTTAATGCCTGAAACCTTCTCTGGAATTTAGTCGTTCGGATTCGACGTTAAACTGTAGGTCCCCCGTACTCCACCTTAGCGCTGAGGAGAGTATGTGGCAGAGAAGAGTGCTGGTGCCCATCAGTGAAACGTAAAGGCTGATTATGACTCGTAGAAAAAATAGTGTATGCAACTCTTATATAATTGCTATTAATACACTCGTTTGAACTACGACACTCGCTGCCGCTCGTGTCGTAATCTCACTCCTGTATTAATAGCTATCATTATAGATTCTTTGCATAATATACTAGTTGATAACTTTTCCAAAAAAAGCAAGCGGCTTGTACCGCATGTAGATGACTAGATGTAAATTTCATTCACTTATTGGAGCGAGAATATTTAAAACGTAAAGTATATGGGAAAGTACGAGCAACCTATTTCTCCCATTTTTTTTTCTGGATGGAACACTAAATAACGAGCGGTATTTGCAATTACTACAAAATAACGTTCTTCGTGCTATCATAAATATATGTCGGAATGAAGAAGAACCGGAAATACCTGCAACCAACATTTGGTTTCAACAGGATGGGCCTCTACTTAATTATTCGACAGTACCTAAGTAAAGTTTTTCAGTATAGGTAGATTGGAAGAAGGAATTATCTGTGCGTTGCCCAGACTTCACTTCCAAAACCTTTTATGGACACACTTTTAAAATTAACTTTGTAAGAACGGCCTAATAATAATTTATCGATTTAAAAGTTCGAATTAGACAAGAAATGAAAAAAGTACAGCATGGTTGTCAAACTCCCTACAAAGGTTATGTATAGTGCTACTTAAAAAAATAACTTTCGCCTGCATCACAGAGCTTACAGCTTTGGTCAAAACGTTTTCGAAGTCTGCAAAAAGGTAGAAAAAAAAGTAATAAAAAAATTGTATATAAAGTATTTTCTTGTTTGACCAATATTTACTCCATACTTTTGAAAAACCCTATAATACGACCTACCGAAGATCTGGATTTTATGAAAAGATAAAACAGATACAGTTTTTTTAATAAAACTAGAAAATTTTGTTGTGAAATTTCTTTCCTAACAACTTTTGTAACTTTCGATTTTACAAAAACAGAATTCAGGCAAGTGTCACCAGCTCCACCTTAAACAACTTCACGTTTTTCTCACAAGATGGTAACTACAAACCAGTAGGTGTACCATACACGTTTCAAAGAAAAAGCATTCCATAAACATATCTTGCAATATTAATAACCACATATAAATCCGATTGTAAGTCTAAACGGATTATATGCAAATATCAATTCTGTCGACAATAGAATGCTAAAGAATGCTGTTGGAATCCTCAATAAACGAGACTATCTAATCTCAGGTTACTTAAATGAATCCCGAATGTCAACTTGTGTAAAGTTCAACACACGCAACTTATGTCAAAGTTAGTAAAATTAATTATTTTTGTTATATCTACAAGTTCCAGGTAGATAACAGTCTCCCAAAGCACTAGCCATTAATTCACAATATCTAATTAAATATTAAGTTAACATTATTAAATTGGATGTGAAATGAGCCATCATCGAATCAATCAAGTCTGGATTAAGCTAAACGTGAAAATAAGATTATAGCAGATAATAATCCCATATTTAGCTACCACGTTTAAAGTAGTTCAACTGGCATACAAAACTTGTTTTGCATACATTAGTGTTTTAATGTCGTATTGTAACGGTCGTTACTGTGAACTATAAGCAACGATAAATTCGATTACATGATTAAATGTTATGGACGTAACAAAAAATAAATTTAAGATGCATAACAAAAGTTTCTGAAAAATGTTAATCAAAATAACAAAAAAGTACCTATCAGTCAATACAGTCAAGCCAACAGATAATACAAAGCTGATAGGAACAAAATAACTTTTCCAATCATTCGTCCACGTGGTGATCTAGATGTGTGGATTTATTTATCCAAATATTGCTATCGAAGAACAGATCGAGAACGAACCAAATTCCCCATACAGACTAGTTATATATATTGTATGATATGAGGCTATGTACTTACCAGAAAAACAATCCTTTAAATGCCTGCAATTTACGCAATAACTAATTGTATTTTATATGAGACTCTTTTATAAAATTTCTCAGGGTCGTTATTAAGCTTGGGAAAAAATGGTATTAATAAAAAAGACTCAAAAAAATACACAAACCAATATCAACGTTACAACAGCTTTTTATTTAAAAGTCAATTTGAGGTTAAATTTTTGAAAATCAAGAAATTTCGTTTTATTCTACTATTCTTAAAATGAACACTTATCGTTGTTTCTTCTTTATAATGAAATCCTCAACTCGACAATCGTTGAATGATAAACTCCCTCTTCTCTGGTTTTGCTGTTTACACAAAAACCACACTACTCGCCTTTAGTAAGAATCTTCCTCCGCTGTAGTACCAATATGTCCTGGACTGCTTTTATATTGACTAATAATTGGCATTTTTTACCATGATAACAGTAAAACTCGTACTGAACCGCTTTTATATTATTCTTCTTTTGAATATTTCCAAAATTAGTTGAGAAACACTTGTATCCGTTTTATTATAGCTTCTATTCAATTCAAAACCACTATTTATTTCATATAACTCGTTTTCTTTCTCTTTTTCTTTCAGAGAATGAAAAATCCTCTATCTTTGTTTTCAGGACAAGCCGTAACTAACTAATAAATTCTTACTTGCTTTTGTCTTCTTCCTTGATCTCCCATTTTTTGAAAACAAATAAATCTCATGAAACAATGAGTGTTCTTTTTTTACATTTGTCAAATTGACATTCACATACATAACCTCCACAAATGACATTTAACGATGCACAAAACAAGTAAGTTTAAAACTTCGTATATATTAAACCTTTTAAACATTTCTGAACTAATATTTTGAATTGATTGTGTGGTAGGCACATGGTGAAACATTATTAAATATTTAACTATTAAAAAATTAATAGTTTATTAATAAAATAAATAATAAATAATATAATAATAAATTTTATTAATAAACTATTAATTTTTTAATAGTTAAATATTTATTTCTGAACTAATTTATAATTAAAATTAACATAAACAATAATCGTATCAATCTGATTGTGTTCTTCTTTCTTTCAGAGTAAACCAAACTTCACAAATATGAAAAATATAAATGATATAAATATAACCACATTATTTGAATTTTAAAACAAGAAATTACAGCAATAATACGCAACCCTGAGTTTATAACTTTGAATACCAAAACCTTACAGTCTTCACAAACTTCCAATCGTAAAATAAATTATAACAAGCATCCCAAAAACTGCCTTCCAGGAATTACAATACTCCAGTCAAATCAAGCAACTCCAAATATCATACCAATATATAACCCTAACGACTGTGCTGTATCTGAAAGCTTCATAATATGTCTAGTGAAACCCAACGTACGGTGTATCACGGAATGCGACCCTTGATCGACTGGCCGAGATATTACCGGTTGTGTAACAAATGTTGCAAAACTCGTTGACAATATTTGTACATTTGTTCTAAAAAATGGACGATACATATAGTACTAGTTACAATAAACGGTATAACTACAGGAAATAGTTGTTATAGTTATTATAATTACCTGTATATCTACTAACATTAAGAAATGCAAGGAAATGTAGGACAACATAATTAGCTATTATTATTTCTGATAAGACTGGCAATAAACGATAGTTAATAGCTTATAATGACACTTCTAATAAAACCGAAGGTTCAAGCAGTAAGCTAGTTCCAATCCCATTGATATGTATAATAATTAAATCATTGTTTATTTAATTGCTTGCAGTTGTTTCAGATTTTTTACTAATCTAACATTGGAGGTTCTACATAAAAACTCCTTTACGCTTATAATTTCGTATTTTTCTGTCTGCGTAATAAAAGTAATTATATTTAACAATACTTAAAATAGAGTATATTTTTCGTTCATGCAGACTTTACAATTCTGTTTTACTAAAAGTTTCTAGCTTAATTTACGCAATAAATACAACAGACTAAATATTAAGAAAGAAAACAATTTGGTATTAGGAAATTCTATTTTATTGATATGACTAAAAACAGAACTTTTAGTCACGGAAGGGAAAAAAATTTTGTGAAAATTCAATAAAAAAAACAAAAAACCATAAGCGTACTCAAATCTATGAAGTTATAAGTGAAACATATTGGACAAGAGAATTAATTTCTCAGATGAGAATTTAGAAAAAGGTAAAATTCTTAAGTTTTTTATTCAACGGTAGTTTTCCGTCCTTTATGAATGTTGATAGTCCAAACTTTTCTTTCGTAGGACTTTCTCGTTGATTTAATGAATTTACACGTTTTTTTTTATTAATTAGTGGTTGCTAAATATACAAAATTTTTGTTTCGTGAAGTACTTTCAAAACTCGTGACCATTCCTATTCTACGCTTATGAACCCTGTTGACCGAATGAACAAAAACTACCTGTAAAAGCTAGATTAAAGTCTAACATAATATGTTAGACTTTAATCTTAATAGACTTAATAGAATGGTAACACATCCATATTATGGATGTGTTACCATTCTAAGCTTGTAGATAATTCGTTTAAAAGTTTAGGTATGCGCCAACTATATACACTTAAACAAATAATGCGAAAATTGCTTAATAATTGACTGCCTCATAATTTAAATACTGGCAAAATACTAGACTAGAAATCCGGACTATATATGTGACCAAATTTTTGTAATCAAGACGATAAAACAATATCTTGAGTATGTAGAATACATCGAACTTTACTATTACATGAAGTTTCAAAAATGGGCGTTAATACCTCATTCACCAAAAATTTAAGCTTTCTATATTTACAAAAATATGTTACAACCATGCATTGTAGTATTTGTACTGTACAAGTAGTCTCATCGTTCATTTACTAATAGTTCTTTTGCGTTTCTTAGGTTTTAATAACCAGCTAAAAAATTTTTTATTTCGAAATAATTTTTACCAGACTCAGCTACCGTATCCGAACCAGAAGATCATCCTCAAATACCTTCAATACATCGTTTTGTTTGCATCTCTAGCAATCCTTTTCTCTGTTTCTAATTCAATTTCGCAACCTAACACAAACACCAATTGTGCAAAGTTAACCATTGGGTTGAATTAGCTATAGCTTACATGTAGCAGACAAAATCGCATTCGAGTTTGCGGTGGTCTTCTATGCATGAACATTGACATCCTAATATGATTGTTTTGCTCCTTTAACACCTGTGTGACTTGCTCGGTTAACTTCTTCAAACAACCGACCAAAATCAACACTTCCAAACATTGTTTTCGCAACGAAACGATATTTTAGGGGTCGTTCAACATTTCCGTGGCGTGTTTTAAACCTCAATTTCATAGTTTTTAAATAAAAAAATAAAAAAAACACGTTCTAAATTCTTAATTGTTGCATTTAAAAAGTATTTTTTATATCAAAATGTAGCCTCAAAAGATACTGTAAGCCCTAATGATGGTTAAATTAAATTGATTTATATTGGCATACTTAATAGTCTATTCGTAGCAACTTAAATGTAGTTTTCTTTATTCTGTAATGGGGGCGCTTAGCTGAGGATTTTGTCGTTGCATCGCGTACCTGCTGAACAACCATCAGCTACGGGAGTGCTATACGTTGGGTAGGTGTATTTGGAAAAAGTGGAAAACGGTATAGGCCACATTAGAACTGTAGTTAGAAACCCATAGAACTTTTCTGTGAGAAAGAAATTGATTTATTTCTGTTTTTGGGAACCAATCCTTGAGATTAAAAAATACCAGGGACAAAACAAAAATTTTAAGGGGGGAGAAAAATTACCCCCTTAAATAATACTGCATCTAAAACCGGGACACGAACCAAATTGTAGCTCATCCCTAGCTCTATAAACCAATAAAATTTAAAAAAATAGTGTAAGCAGTTTTAGAAACATTTTTTCCAAAAACATCTAAAATGCTGAAAAATGTACTTCAAGTTGCCACGCTTTTAAAATATCTCGTAGGCAGTAATATTGCGTCCCCTTAGCGCTATCAGTATTACAATACCTAATAGACCTATTACACCAGTCGACACAGAAAACTGGAAAGTGACATGAGCATATGCGCAAAGAGTTACTACCGTTACCATGGATTAATAGGAGATAACCCGTGCCATTTCCGATTGGTTCACATATTTGTAAGCTCACGCGATAAAAGCAGTAAAATCAGTAAATTCCATTCTCTTCTTTCGACTTCTTTTAGATTAATAAAGCGTTACGGTAAAAATTTTCAAAATATCGCAGCGACCCTAATTTTAAAAAATAGAAAGATCCGAAAAAACATTGGATTTGCCGCCCTAAGGCTTTTTATTAGATTCCGCTTATAAATTTACAAATATTAATATTTACAAACATGTATTCTTGCACTTTTCGGAAGATTTCTTTCCGTAAATTTTTGATGTACATTTCAAAGATCATCGAATTGGACCATCCCTTCGGAAGTTATGAAGCGTTACTCATTCAATCACACGCCCACTCAAGCACAAGCAGATATATTCTAACAACCATTTTTTAACTCCTCGGAGATCCAAAACATCCAAACAATTTCGAAATTGGACATTTCCATGAAATCAATATTTCCCTACTGAAAGTATAAGAGAGTAAAAATGACGATTGATTAGGTATCACTCTTCGAAAATTCCCCCTTCTATATATTCCTATAAACATGGCTCCTGTAACGCTTCCTTAAAGAGTTACAGCCTCCGGTAGAGGAAACAGTCCCAACAGTCCAGACTATTTCCTCCTCCGGAGACTGTAAATGCTCAAGGAAGCCTTTTCGGACCCATGTTAATAAGAACTGTTTAATTGTTTTGATATGCAGAACTTATCCTCATGGTTTGTACAAAGTCTTTGCGCTCATTTTGAGGAAACACTAAGCTCCTCGTGACAACTCAATTTTTAACAAAAATTGAAGTATCTTTAAAACTAATTAGCGACTGTCTACAAAAAAACTTTTTAGTGTATTCGTGTTTAAGGAAAAAGATTCTTTAAAAAGAGTGAAAAAAGCACAGACAAAAATAAAAACAGTATCGCCCTCCCCTTTTTGTACCGCGGTCCTAAATCAATTGTTCAAATCAAAACTACCGTGAGTCATAGACCTTATAATAAATACGCAGACCAAATATGCTTATTTTATGCAGAATTTTAATTTTAAATACTGACAAATAAAGCAGTTTTAAGCGAAGCATTATCTTGAAAATAAAAACCATTGTCTGCACAACCTTATCTTATTTTTAAGTCAGGAATTCACTGTGGCGATTATGACGAACTGCTTTGGGAATTGGGACACATCTATACTACGTATATTGACGAGGAAGCTAAAAAACAATTTTAAACGATTTTCAGTAAGCGATCTTTTAACCTAAATTTTTAAACATGATTATTTTAGATGAGGTGGAATAACATATATGACGTATAGACATACTATCAAGAGTAGCTGAAAGTTAACACTTAATTGTGTCTTTCTAAACACGATTTTTAAAATGTTTGGTGATAAATAAAATACTTCATAATCAACAATAATTGTTTGTTTTAACCTTATACGTATGTAGACATGTTTACATGCTGTTATCAAAGGTAATATAAAAAGTATACATTTGGTGTTGCTCTAGGTAGGAACAATAGCACTTGGTGACTTGATCTTGGTTATCTGTGTTTGCAGATGTTCCTATAGCAATGCCAACTTTTTAATATCACTTTTAATAATGGAATGAAACATGTTTAAATACGTTTAGGGTTAAAATAAATGATTATTGCTGAAGTTATAAAGTGTTTTATTTAAGATCAATATGAACTTTAACAAAGTAAAGCTGGAACTTATTTTTAAAACGTTTTTTCTATGGTGTTCACTTTAATTTTAACCTACATACAACGTATGCAAACTTTGTTGAAACCGTTTTACAACACTAAAATATACACTGTGTCCATAAAGTAACCCCTCCCCCCTAACTAACTTTTGAACGACTTAATATTTTACTACAAAATTTGGTGTGCTTTAATGGGAAATTAAATACTATTTTTTAGCTCATAATTAAATAATGTATCATTCAAAATGGCGGCTGGGCGCCATTTTGAAATTTTTTTTTAAATAGAAAGGGGGGTCGAGTGACACCTCATTTGGAAGGTCTTTTAGTTCTGCGTCTGATCCTAGAGTTTCAAAGAAAAATATTTAGCCATAACAAAATGACAAACGTTTGAAGTAAAGAAGTCTATTAAAAAAAAACTAAGAATTAAAGCAAAAACAAATGAAATTAAGTGTTCGAAATGTTCACCATTCACTTCTTGGCACATAAAAAGTCGGTTATGACATTCCTGCCTTACATTTTCATAAGTTTCTGGAGTGACATTTCTGTAAAAAACGCATTACAGGAGTTTGCAGAAATATCACTCCAGAAACTTATGAAAATGCAAGGCAGGAATTCGACCCCCCTTTCTATTTAAAAAAAATTTCAAAATGGCGCCCAGCCGCCATTTTGAATGATACATTATTTAATTATGAACTAAAAAATAGTATTTAATTTCCCATTAAAGCACACCAAATTTTGTAGTAAAATATTAAGTCGTTCAACAGTTAGTTAGGGGGGGGGGGGGGTTACTTTATGGACACAGTGTATATATAAAATCGACATAAGATTCGTTAACTTTCAATTGCTTCCGATAATAGCAATATTCAAAAAAAAATCTAAAAATGTGCAATGTTGCCAAAATGATTCTTCCGACTACAATACTTCTTACAATAATAAAAAAGTATGTATATCCTATTTAACCACATTCACGTAAAACTTTTATGTTTATAAAGCAGCAACAAGAAAATACGTTGTAGTATGAAACATTGTACTCGTACATTAACATTTGCAAGTTAAACTTTTGGTTGATAATAATCCGAGGCATTTGATTCATTTATACATGCCATGACGCAAACTTTTTTTGAAATGGTTAACATTACCTAATACATTTTAAACTGCATGATAATCGTGCTTCTTTCAATGTTATTAACATTGATATGTGATGAAAAACTATTGGGCAATCACATGTGCAATTAGCCTTTCATGTTTTACATGTTTTCTATAGAGTTGTCATAAATCACAACGTGCAAAATACACTGACAGCAAAAAGATGGATACGTTAGATTATATGATGTGTCAAAGAATGAGAAACCTTGCGCAGAAAGATTTCATTTGTTTTGAAGAGTAGAAAAAAATGCAAGATATCTGGTTGTTGTATTCAAACTATGTACATTTAAACCGAAACTTGAGTCCTACTATATAAAAATTTACATTTTTATTTTTTATGAGTAATTTCAAGGTAACTTCGATATATGAACGATTTATTTGGATTCTTATTGCTTTTTAACTGTAAATTTGAAATTTTAGTATTTCTATTAGCTTATTTACATATTCCTTATGTGAGAACAGGCTTACAACTACGGTTTGCAAAATTAACTAAAGATTAAAGTGAAATGATATGACAACTTCAAACCCACGCCTTTACAAAGACAACACGTCACTTGATCTTACAACCGTTTGGCCCACTTTGTGTTGCTAAATTTAGCTTGAATTTTGTTGGCGTGCAAAGTGACTAAAAGTAATGTAGATATAATAATACCTTTAATAACTAAAGGTTTACTGAATGGTGGCTTGGAATATGTTCAGTTTGAACCGAATAGTAACGTATCAGGATCAACAGAAAACAAACCATTTCATTTACGGATAATTATTTAAAAAAAAAACGGTTTAATAATTTTTTGCTTTGCCTGATACATCAACATCAATATTTCAAAGCACCGAGTTTTAAATTCTTTTTAGAAGTTTTTGTGCCAATTAAAATATTTAGTTTGTTCACTATCATAGGTCTAATCTATAATACATTATATTCTGTGGTAGAAAAAAATCTTCAATCTATGCATCTAATTTATTGAATTAAATTTCTCCAGTTTTTTTTTAATAACGGTTACAAGCAGACTAAACAGCAATGCATTCAAGTACAAAAACTATACAGGATGATTCATAATATGTGTGACGCACTTGCAGTATGGATACAGCATCTGAAAACAATTAAAAACTTTCCTATAAACATGAGTCTGGAATTGCTTCCTTATGAAACTACAAACTCCCGATAATTGAACAGTCTAACAAATTGCTATCTATAACTTTCGCAGCCGTTGCACTAAAATTTTGAAATTCCGTATCTGCGTATTATTCATATAGCTTAGTAGTTATACTAATTCTTATTTAAATAGTGCACCAAAAGTGTGTCATATGGAGGGGTGACGTAATATTTTTTTCTGAATATTATATATCTCTAAAACGTTTGAATTTCTGATTAGAAGATTCCCATACAAAATTAAATAAAAAAATGTGCATGTTAAAAGTTGCTAAATCTTACAGTTTTGGCGATATATTTTATTTTTTGAGAAAAGACAAGTGTGCCAAGAAGATCAGAGTGTTTCTTGAAGATGCGGAAATAGGTCGTACAAACTTTGAGAATAAGTTGCACAAATCAAAGCAATACAAAGAATTCCTATAAACATAGCTCGGAAGCGTTTCCTTACGTAGTTAGAGCCTCCGAAAGAAACCACAATTAAAATTATTGAAACTTGTCCCACCTCCGGAAGCAGTAACTCCGTAACGAATCGTTTCCGCCTTTTCGGACCCATGTTTATAGAAACTCCCGTCCTGAAAGTGGATCCTACATGTTATAAATCATTCTGTATAAGTAATCTTGGCGGTAGGTGCAAGCTTTCTGTGAGTTATGAGAAAGGTGACATTTTGTAAAAAGATTGTTTTGTTATCATTTGCTATTTGAAAGTAAAACACAACAAATTATTTTAATTATAATTTATTAAGTGATTTTTTGAATTTTTCACTATTCGGCAAAATCAGCGCTATTGTTAGTCATTACTACTGATAAGGTATATATAAACAATCAATTAAATGACTATGTCGATAAACATAGTTCAATCAGGATTCAGATCAGGTTACAGCTGTACCACTGCTCTCTTAAATGTCACAGACGACATCTTAACCGCATCTGATCGCGGTGACATTACTGTGCTCGTCTTGCTTGACTGAGTAAAGCTTTTGACACAGTAAACCACGAGACTTTGATAGAAATTTTAAAATTTGTTAGAATTAGTTCTGATGCTCTGTCGTTAATAAGTAGCTATTTAAATAATGGAACACAAGCTGTAAAACTAGACAATACAACTTCAGGACATTTGCCGGTTTCGCAAGGCGTCCCACAGGGATCTATCTTTGTCCATTGCTATTTTCAATTTATACGTCAGTCTTCTTCGAACAAGTTAAGTTTTGCAAAATTCACATTTATGCAGATGACACGCAATTATACCGTTCATTCAAAGCTTCCAATTGGGAAAGAGCATTAATGGAAATAAATTACCACCTTCAACATATCTATGATTCTTCTGTTTAGCATTCACTTAAAATTAACCCCGACAAAGCAGCTTTATTGTTGCTAGAGAATAAAAATCTTTGTAAAAATACACTAAACACTATAAATGTACGTATGAATAATGTTCAAATTTCCATTGTTGATAAAGCTAAAAGCCTTGGGTTAGTGCTAGACAATACCTTCGATACAGAGATCAAATATCTAAATATGTTTGCCAGGGTTATCAATATCTCAAGAGGCTTTATCCTCATAGGTCATACCTAAATCATCAAATTAAAAAAAGAGTTTGTGCGTTTTCGTACTATCACAATTTAATTATTGTGTTCCGCTCTATCATGCCGCAATAGACAATGTGAGTGCTGAACGGATACAAAAAATTCAAAACTCCTGCCCGAGGTTTATTTATGGTATAAGAAAATATGACCATATATCGCATAAACTGGCAGATGTTGGTTGGTTGACGATGAAACATAGTCGCATATTACTGTGTCAATGTTTGTTTTGTCAAATTTTGGTTTGCAAGAAACCTCCACATCTATATTGCGACGGTTTTTCTTTCCAGAAAAATAAAATTCATGGAGGTTTAATGTTGGTCTATTTTGTTGGTCAACAAATAGGCTTGCTAACTCAGCCTGGTCGTGGGCTGTTGAAAAGATTCTCGAAATAGAGACCAGGAGAAGTCTTTTAATGGGCGCCAGAATCCTAACAAAAAAAAAAATATAGCCAGAAAAGGAATAGGGAACTTGGGATTCACAAGTATCCTTCGATAAAAGAGAACGCAACAGAATAACCTCAATATTCAAAATTTAATGTTGAAATATGCATATAAAGTAAAACTGTTTATATAATCTTGAATGACATCAAAATTTAAAATGTTAATGTAATATACAATTGAATCGAACATAAAAGGAACTACTCCAATTAATGTGGGGCGGGGGGGGAATAATTAAAGACAATTAATTAAGTTAACTTAGAAACACTAAAAATTATAATTAATGTACTCTGGGAGGTTAGAATCCATCAACTGGTAATCTTATATTCCTAATAACGCTATCCCGAAAATAAATAAACGACGCGCAATGGTGCACCGCTGCGAGCGTAACATAAGCAAAGGAGCAGGCGCAATAAGCTCCACGAACGCACAAAACAATTATGAAAAGTGAAATATTTAAAATAAATACACTTAATGGATTCCGGCGTACCAGGCCGTTTGCAAATTAGCATAAATAAATACTGAAATTTGGGTTAAATCAAACTCAATTGGTGTAGTTTAACAACCAATACGTAAAGCTTCAGATTTGAAAATAAGTAATATAATAAAATTAAAAATCAGTAGGTACTTCAAAACTATGTAGATGGATAACAGTAATAACGTTGATCCTGGTACGACGTACGGCAGTTCAAACAGAATAAAATAAAAGATACGCCTGACCTTAGATACTTGAGGTTAAATCTTCTACACCATATACCAGCAACACAGCAATAATCCATAAACGTAAGGGTAGCTATACGTATACGGGAACTTCTAATTTTCGTATTAATTAATAAAATACGCCGTTACTTGATGTTTGGAACTTATTATACTTATACGTATATTCCAAAATAATATTTACTAGATAATAAATCATAAATCATAACTACTAAATCGTAAATCGTAAATAATGAATCGTAAATAGTTAATCGTAAATATCGTAAATATCGTAAATAGTTAATCGTGAATATCGTAAATAGCGTAAATAATGTAAATAGTTATTCGTAAATAGTCCTGAAATAGAAAAGAAGTAATTAGCACTCGGCTTAGCAAAAAAAAGTAAAACGATAAACTTACTGAGGTTTTGGGCGACTACCAAAAGGACATTCATTCGCCTTCCGGGAATGGTATAAGAAAAAGAATTCGAGCTTCACTACAATATCAAATAAAACTTTAAGATAATGTACCATTGAAATTAAAAATAACGAAATTACCTGCACGTGGAACGACAACAGCCTACAATCCGTAAAATACGCTATTTATGGCCTTAAAAATCGAAGACGACGTAACGTACACTCGTAGATAATAGAACCATAAATAATTTTAGGAACTCCGTGAAAATAATCACCATAAACGGTTTCTATAAACTTGATTTCAACAGGAGTCTTTTCAGTTGCCAAAGTGAACCAATAATGGCCAAACCAACCACACAAGAATTATTCGTTTTCTTGTTAAATTTTAAATTGATAACAGTAAATGCAAATCAACAAAAATGTACCTGTGCGCATATGAGATAAGCTAACGTTTGAAGAAGACAGAATTTTCATAGGCGGAACATGCGTCTTTTGAATTTGGTGAGTAACAAGACCTTGATGGAACAAAGCTAAAGCCTAAATAAATTCTGAAATGATTAAAAATAAACGCTCGAACGGTTTACTCATTAGATTCTACTAAATTAACCCCCATAGCTCAAAAATAAAATTCAAGAAAAGTCGCATAACGATAAAAGAAACTGCGCCCGCTTATGTGAAAGTGAGAGTGACAGAAATAATGCAACAAAACGAACAAGCAAATTTTTAAAGACTTTTGAGTTGCATATATCTATAGAAATTAGGCGGCGAAAGTGCTAACAAATCTATTCTAATAAGAAATATTATTTCTATATTTGGAAATAAAAGACAAAAATTCTAAACAACAAAAAAAAATGTTACAACACTCCCCCTTCTCCGGGAGGAAGTAAATTTTCTAAAAGAAAATTACTGACGATAACTAATACCTAAACCCATATTAAACAAAATCAACCATTACCATCATGATATGCTAGCTTTAAGTCCTGCACATGCCATATACCTTGACTATTACCGTCATCGTCCTCTAATTCGTATGTGGTAGACCCGTTTTTCTTTCTAACTTTATACGGTCCTACAAACTTAGGAGCTAATTTTGATGTAAAATAATTAGCAGCATTACTAAGAACTTTATTTTTGCGCCACACTCGTTGTCCGGGTTGATACAATACTTCACGACGACGCAGATTGTAATGTTTACGGTTACGCTCAAACGCAGTTCTTAGGCGTTCTTTAATTTTACCGAACATTTCACTAAAACCATTTTGTCGGCGAACAATTTCATTATCATTATCCTTTTCAGAAGAAGAGATGTTGGTCTGATAATCTTTACCGCATATCACATGTTCATGACCGAAGTTCACGAAATAGGGACTAAATCCAGTTGTTTCATGACGGGAAGTTCTAATAGCGCAAGCTATGGCCGCAAGGTGTTTATCCCAATGGCGATGAGTGTCTTGGATATAAGAAGATATCATGGTCTTAACTACTCTATTTGTTCTTTCGGTAGGGTCTGCTCGCGGATAGTACAAGGCGGTGTAAAATATGCGAGTCCCGTATCTAGAGCAAAGGTTTTGAAATACTTTACTTTTCATCTGAACACCGTTATCGCACATTAGGTATTGGGGTACACCGTAAACCAGAAATATGCCTTCTTCGATATGTTTGGCCAGAACATTAGCAGTTCCAGAACGAACGGGGAAAAGCACTACATATTTACTGAAATAATCAGTGACGACCAATACGTGTTTATAACCTTGACTAGATCGGGGAAAAGGACCAATAAAATCTAGACTAATCATTTGCCACGATTGTTCTACAGATGGACGAGAACCCATTAAACCGGCTGGGGCTTTTTGTTCCGGTTTTTGTTCTTGGCAAGTTTTACAATTTTTAATATAACGCGTTACGTCACTTTTTAACTGGGGCCAATAGTAACGACTACGAACTTTCCAATACGTCTTAAACACACCTACATGACCGGAGGCGGGATCGTCATGAAAACGTTTTAAAATAGCGGCACGTTTGTCTTTAGGAATAACAAGTTTCCAAAAATCTTGTTCACTTGCTAAATCGGGAATTTGTGGACGCGTGAATTTATATAGTAAACCGGCTTCAACTCTCCAACTACCATACTTTTGGGGTTGTTCCTCTATGCGTTCGAACATGCTCTTGTACCACTTGTCATTGGAATCTGAAAAATTTACATCTTCTACCGGTGCGACGATGCTGTCCACACCGATCGGAACAGAGCGGGATAATAAATCCGGGACGATGTTCTCTTTTCCTTTACGATGGATTATTTCAAAGTCATAAGGCTGCAGTCTAAGAGCCCACCGAGCTAATCGACCTTGGGGATCGCGCAAACGGTGTAACCAAAGCAAAGAATGATGGTCAGTTATGACAATAAAATGAGGACCTTCTAGATACTGCCTAAGTTTTTCTACCGCCCAAATGACCGCCAAACACTCTCGTTCTGTTGTTGAATATTTTCGTTCTTGAGAGGTAAGTGACCGAGATAAATAACAAATGACGCGCTCTCCATCTTCAAAATTTTGAGACAATACAGCTCCGACTCCGTATGCGGAAGCGTCAGTTTGCAAAATAAATGTTTTAGAAAAATCAGGGCAGTTTAAAATAGGTGCGGTGATTAGATGTTCTTTAATAGCTTTAAATGAATTTTCGCAATTTTCAGTCCAATTCCAATTAACGTTCTTTTTAATTAAATGTGTAAGAGGAGCAATAATCGAGGAAAAATGAGGTACAAAACGCCTATACCACGACGCGGTTCCGAGAAATCTGCGAATTTCTACAACGTTCTTAGGGGATGGTATATCTAAAATAGCCTGAATTTTCTCCGGATCAGGGCGTAAACCATGCATATCAACGATGTACCCTAAATATTTGAGTTGTGGACGGCAAAAATTACATTTTTCCGGACTAATCACTAAACCTGCAGCATGAAGGCGATCAAAAACTTTCTCGAGGGTTTCAAGATGGGAATCAAAATTTTGGGAAACGATTACAATATCGTCTAAGTACACTAATACCGAGGGTTGTAAATCGGCTCCAAGCACGGTATCAATTAGCCGCTGCCACGTCGCGGGCGCATTGGTAAGCCCAAATGGCATACGACAAAATCTAAACAATCCCCTACCAGGAACTGTGAAGGCAGTATAATCACGAGAAGCTTCTTTTAAAGGTACCTGCCAATAGGCTGATTTAATATCTAGGGAGCTAAGATAACGAGCATCTCTAAGTTGATCTAGGATAGCCGAAACGTAGGGCAATGGATACGCATCTTTACGTGTAACCGCATTAAGTTGTCTATAGTCGATACAAAATCTGTATGTGTTATCTTTCTTACGAACAAGGCACACGGGTGAAGACCACGAACTTTTGCAAGGTTCAATAACATTTTCAGATAGCATGTTCTCCAATTCATCGTCGATGATTTTCTGTTTTTGGGGAGACACGGGGTAGTAACGCTGTTTTATTGGTTTTGTATCGGGCAGTAATTCTATCTCATGTTCGGTGGCTGTTGTACGACCGAGACTGGTACCCATAAGCGCAATCTTTTCGGAAATAAGATTATTTAAAGCAGTGCGTTGAGTAATTGTAAGCATGCTTTCACTCTGAATGCTAACTATGTCGGATACTTTTGGATTATTGGAAAAATGCCAAATATCTTGCCGTAAGTCTGGGACAATACCCATGGCTATCCAAAAATCTACGCCTAATATTAACGTATGCGTTAATTCAGGGACCACTAAGATATGTAATAGATGGAGGGTACCCATCAGACATACTGGTGTTTCCACATAACCTAAACTTTTGCACGAGTGTCCATTAGCAACAGTGCAATTAGTCGGTACCGAAATTAATTTTAGCCCTAGTTTTTGTATAATTTCCCAACCAGGACGTCCTAACACGGTTTGCGAGGCTCCTGAATCGAGTAAACCTAATATAGGGTATCCCAAAATAGTGATTTCTAAATAAGGACGCTGATCATCGCGTGCGTGAGAGATAACATAATCAAGAAGTGGTTTTCCTGGAAATGACTTGTTTGATACATTGGTCGACACTACGGATGGGTGGGAGGTAACTGATCGACCGGTTAGTTCCTCCGAGTAAAGTTTTCCGACGTCGAACAATGAGGACAGGTTTTGACTGTAAAATTATGTTTACCGCAACGATAACATAGAATGTGTTTAGGAGAAGGGCATTCTCTCATCGAATGTCCTAATTTTTGACAATTCCAGCAAGTAATTTGTCGCGAGGTACCTTGAAATTCATCAAGTGGATTTGAATCACCGAGAGAACGAGTAGAAGTCGACACAAATGCGAAGTCCGGTTCAACAAATCCGTGTCGCTTCCGAGAAGGAGGTACATAATTATCTGCACGAAATTTCTTTATTTCAAGTTTCAGACATTCGTCTTCAAGTTCTTGTAATGAGTTCACTACAGGAAGCTGAGTAGAATAAAACGGAGCTAAATTTCTAGAAATTATTCCAAGTTGAATTTCTTCAGCAACCGAACCGTATCTGCGAAACATGGATTTAATACATGATAAATAATCAATGATAGTTTCAGTGGGATATTGCGTTCTCGCCATTATGTCGTTTAATAATCTAGGTTTATAGTCAGGCGGCTCATAATGATATTTTAAAAGGGCCGATAGACTTTTCCAATCCGTGAATTTTGATCGATTACTGCGATACCATAATAGTGCTTTAGACTCAAAAAGATCAACAGCTGAACCGAATAATTGGGCTTCCGAAATGTTACGCGCTAATCTCAATTCCTCCACACGTTCTAAAAAGTTGTGAACACTTAAACCTTTAGCATCTCCGGTAAATTTTAGGTTCCATTTTTGAATTGGTTGCGAAGGACCACTAAAAGAATTAGTTTGACCAGAAACATCATCTGCATCGTCAACTTCATCTGCTGACTCATGATTATCAGATTTTGGGCTTTGAACAAAAATACTACTGACATCTAGAATTGGTGTACCGCTATCAACCAAACTATCTAAAAAGGTTAGGAGATCGGTCAGTAATTGGGTACGCAACGTTACTTGCTCTTTCGACAAATCAGTGATCGGTATTCGATCGGTACGACCTAAAAGATGTACAGCACGTGAACGAATTATATCTAAGTTAGGATTGGGTTTATCACGTAAACGGGTTAATTCCTCTAGCGTAGTTTGAATTTTAACAAATTCTTCTTCAGGATTGTATGGGTATTGAGGACTGATTAAAGTTTTACTAGATTTTTCTAATTTTAATAAGGGTCGTAAACAGGATCTCATAGCGTCGACGCTTTGTGTAGAAGCTATGTCTATTCCACGCACGACAAGTTCGTAACGCAACTCCTCTTTCTTAAGACGGTTAATATCAAGACGGTATTCGGCCATGATTGATAAAAAAAAATCGATAAATATATAAAATAAATAAAATAATTACCCAAAAAAAAGGTGCACGAAGTAATACCGACTTCTTGCAAGATAAGATAGCAGAATTTATATATAAGGATTTGAGAAACAAACAAACAACGAGAACAATATAAAAAAATAATAATGAGAATAATCAAACATAGAAATTGAAGGGCTAACGGCCACTGGCCCCACGTTGGGCGCCAAAATTTGCGACGGTTTTTCTTTCCAGAAAAATAAAATTCATGGAGGTTTAATGTTGGTCTATTTTGTTGGTCAACAAATAGGCTTGCTAACTCAGCCTGGTCGTGGGCTGTTGAAAAGATTCTCGAAATAGAGACCAGGAGAAGTCTTTTAATGGGCGCCAGAATCCTAACAAAAAAAAAAATATAGCCAGAAAAGGAATAGGGAACTTGGGATTCACAAGTATCCTTCGATAAAAGAGAACGCAACAGAATAACCTCAATATTCAAAATTTAATGTTGAAATATGCATATAAAGTAAAACTGTTTATATAATCTTGAATGACATCAAAATTTAAAATGTTAATGTAATATACAATTGAATCGAACATAAAAGGAACTACTCCAATTAATGTGGGGCGGGGGGGGAATAATTAAAGACAATTAATTAAGTTAACTTAGAAACACTAAAAATTATAATTAATGTACTCTGGGAGGTTAGAATCCATCAACTGGTAATCTTATATTCCTAATAACGCTATCCCGAAAATAAATAAACGACGCGCAATGGTGCACCGCTGCGAGCGTAACATAAGCAAAGGAGCAGGCGCAATAAGCTCCACGAACGCACAAAACAATTATGAAAAGTGAAATATTTAAAATAAATACACTTAATGGATTCCGGCGTACCAGGCCGTTTGCAAATTAGCATAAATAAATACTGAAATTTGGGTTAAATCAAACTCAATTGGTGTAGTTTAACAACCAATACGTAAAGCTTCAGATTTGAAAATAAGTAATATAATAAAATTAAAAATCAGTAGGTACTTCAAAACTATGTAGATGGATAACAGTAATAACGTTGATCCTGGTACGACGTACGGCAGTTCAAACAGAATAAAATAAAAGATACGCCTGACCTTAGATACTTGAGGTTAAATCTTCTACACCATATACCAGCAACACAGCAATAATCCATAAACGTAAGGGTAGCTATACGTATACGGGAACTTCTAATTTTCGTATTAATTAATAAAATACGCCGTTACTTGATGTTTGGAACTTATTATACTTATACGTATATTCCAAAATAATATTTACTAGATAATAAATCATAAATCATAACTACTAAATCGTAAATCGTAAATAATGAATCGTAAATAGTTAATCGTAAATATCGTAAATATCGTAAATAGTTAATCGTGAATATCGTAAATAGCGTAAATAATGTAAATAGTTATTCGTAAATAGTCCTGAAATAGAAAAGAAGTAATTAGCACTCGGCTTAGCAAAAAAAAGTAAAACGATAAACTTACTGAGGTTTTGGGCGACTACCAAAAGGACATTCATTCGCCTTCCGGGAATGGTATAAGAAAAAGAATTCGAGCTTCACTACAATATCAAATAAAACTTTAAGATAATGTACCATTGAAATTAAAAATAACGAAATTACCTGCACGTGGAACGACAACAGCCTACAATCCGTAAAATACGCTATTTATGGCCTTAAAAATCGAAGACGACGTAACGTACACTCGTAGATAATAGAACCATAAATAATTTTAGGAACTCCGTGAAAATAATCACCATAAACGGTTTCTATAAACTTGATTTCAACAGGAGTCTTTTCAGTTGCCAAAGTGAACCAATAATGGCCAAACCAACCACACAAGAATTATTCGTTTTCTTGTTAAATTTTAAATTGATAACAGTAAATGCAAATCAACAAAAATGTACCTGTGCGCATATGAGATAAGCTAACGTTTGAAGAAGACAGAATTTTCATAGGCGGAACATGCGTCTTTTGAATTTGGTGAGTAACAAGACCTTGATGGAACAAAGCTAAAGCCTAAATAAATTCTGAAATGATTAAAAATAAACGCTCGAACGGTTTACTCATTAGATTCTACTAAATTAACCCCCATAGCTCAAAAATAAAATTCAAGAAAAGTCGCATAACGATAAAAGAAACTGCGCCCGCTTATGTGAAAGTGAGAGTGACAGAAATAATGCAACAAAACGAACAAGCAAATTTTTAAAGACTTTTGAGTTGCATATATCTATAGAAATTAGGCGGCGAAAGTGCTAACAAATCTATTCTAATAAGAAATATTATTTCTATATTTGGAAATAAAAGACAAAAATTCTAAACAACAAAAAAAAATGTTACAATATAACAAAATAAAATTTAGAAGGGATGTACATAACATCTTTACGAGATTTAAAGGTTTAATTTCGCCCTCACAACACATTACGGCTCGTTTTGAACAGTCATCCTCCTTCCAGATGTATTCTATGTACAATAGTCTAAACAACTTTTACAAAAGCTCCAACAAATTTGCATTCAGCGTTGTTTCAGAAGCAGTGCAGTGACCTCCAACGAATTGCTAGATAGAATGTATAGAGTAATTTTTTGTTGTGGCAGATGGCACTTGATAGTAGTGTTAATTTATTATTTTGTTTACCACACACGCCTCCTTACGTGCCATTAATAAGTTTACTTTATTTTAACTGTTGTATTAATTTTACAGGTATGCATTGAGTCCTCCCATAAAATAATATAGTACATTCAAATAATTCATTGGGAAACACGTATTACGGTTAACACAATTAGTAATTAAATATTGCTATGAAACTGGTTCTCACTTTAGAGTCTCTACTAACAATAAAAATGGTCGGAGTCGACGCATGGCTGTGGGATTAATCCGATATTTAGGGTTACGTACAAATTTGTTATTTTTTTGGCTTTTATATTTTGCCAAGGTTTAGATGGTAGAACAGTAGTAGTATCCTACCACTGAATCTCGCCTTGCTGTTGGATCCTGCCAGCTTCTCTTTATCTTTAAATAAAATGTGTATTTGTCATGTAATGGTAGCATTCAATAAAGCTTATTATTATTATTATAATTATTACTACATCTATTTAAGTTCCTCGCTATAATAATAAGAAGGTTATGTATTCGTTGGCAAGAATTTCGGACTTTCATTGCAGTTTTTCGCTCTTGGCCTACTCGCCGAAATACAAAGTAGGTATGTCTAAAGGAAGTGTACGTTTATGGCAAAAGTTTTCATCTAAACGTTTTGACTAAAAAGCCATGTTTGAACTTTGAAGGCCTTGAGAGACGAATAAAGCGAGTGCGTGTATGTGTGCCTGTATGCAGTTTACAGCCCAAACGCCTTAACGCAAAAAAATCAAAAATCTTTGTTTTCCAAAATTTTTAAAAATTCCAGTTTACAAAATTTTCAAACAACACAAAATTCAAAATTTGCATATTTTTTAAATTTTCAAAAATTTCAAAAAAATTTCAAATTTGTTGATAATTTAGAAAAATGTTATCAAAATTTTAAAAAAGCTGGTTTATGCGAGAAAGGTGTCATATCCGTTGCCTGATAGCTTTTTTCACTACATTTAACCGCCATTTATTATTCTATGAAGATGTAAAAAGGTATTACATCACAGTCATTTTGCACTATTCCTAAATAAAAATAAAAAAATAAATCGGTAGGCAAATTTACTTGCAAATTACTATTACCGTTGTTAGTTATTTGTAAATTACAATAATTAAACCCAATCTTGCCTTCCTATTCAACCAGGCAATTATTTTTAATGGAACACTTTATTTAATTCCCCGAGCATTTGAAGCCACTAGAGTTCAAGATCATCAATTCATCATATTAAATAACCGGTATTTATTTATTAATTCACTAATATATACTTGAAAAAAATAAATTCGGCCGTGTAAAACCTTTCATGTTAAAACTAAACAAGTGAAAGCATATGTATTGCTTACTACATTAAACCCATAAAATGTACAAGCGAAAATTCTTGAATGCGACATTTTTTGCTGTCAATAGTTTGGTAATGAAACAAAAGCGTTATAGAGTATGTGTATTTATTTTTATTTTCTAGTTTTAATTTCTATACAAAGTAACAAAATTTAACTAAAAATCGCTTTTATCACTTTTCAATTACAAAGAAAATAAAGTATATTATAAAATGAAACTTCAAGCCTTTCTTCATAAATTTATTATATAGATAATGCTATATGTACATTTCGATTACGATGTAATCATTTACAGTAGAGAATGCTAACTAACTCTAAAATCTAAGGCTGAAGCAAACATAACGGAAATTTTTAAGGAACATTTACGGACTCGTGATTTATGAGATAACGGTATCGAATTACACTTCTAAGGGCAAAAAAAGGACAAGTGGTGAAAGTTGCAGGTCAGTTTTCTGAAGTTTGAATTAAATCAAGTAAACGGTTGTTTAAGGGTAACAAATTAAAATTTAAAAGGTCGTTTTCGTGTTTTTTCATTTCAATTGCTTCTAACATATTTAAATTATATCCGCTACTTGCCTTTAGAAGTGAAAGGTTATGGGTATTGAATTTATGACCTGTATCTGCAAAATGGGCAGCCAAAGGGGATTTGTCAATATTAATATTTTTGAGATGATAAGTGTGCTCTTTGAATCGCGTAATTATTTTTCTCTTAGTTTGGCCAATATATTGTTTGGAGCAATTATTACATTTAATCTGGTAAATGCCTGATTTGTCATTATCATTTTCTTTATCCAAGGTGTTGCCGAGTAAAGTTTTCAAATTGTTTTTATTATTTGAAGAAGCTAAGTCAATATTAAATTTTTTAAATAAATTTTTGAATTTTCTTTTTATTTTTGGGTGGTAAGTTTTTGAACGCCTTTTTTGGTTCAGGTGAAAATGTAGTAGAATTTTGCCGAAACAGTTTTCTTTTGCGTTTTGTTAAAATTTTTTTAATGATATTATTGTTGTATCCATTTGATTCAGCAATTTCCTGTATGTGCTGTAATTCTTTATTGAACCTGATTTCTGAAAGTGGTACTGTCAATAATCTGTGGACTAAACTATGGAATACCGCGATTTTGTGCTGATAGGGGGTGTTTGAATTTTGTTGTATGTAATTATCAGTGTGTGTGGGCTTTCTGTAAATGTCAAAAGCTAATGTATTATTTTCTTTAATGATGAGAATGTCCAAAAAAGGTAACTGATTATTTTGTTCAGTTTCATGAGTAAATCTGATTGAAGAGTATTGAAAATATTAGAAAATAAAGAATAATATAAAATTGAACATAAGAAAGCAAGTAACTTACAAAATCATTAAATTAATGCTTATATTTCACTTGCGGTTTAACCGGTAGCAGCATTAACTGTTGCTATTCAAAAGCACCTTCTATGCTCATCTTTTCCTTGGTACATTCGTTTACAAACGTTCAACATGATTTTAAGCCCTCGACCATCAATGATTTGAATTCTACGATGTGCAAATAAAATAATTTACTGTAAAATAACAACAATCATGTAGCTTTAACTATACATGAATCTGAAGGTTTTCAGTACGAGGATGTGAGGTTAGGTTAGAAAAAAAAACAAAATTGAAAAAACTAAAATTATATTATGCAATTTATATAACTTTAACACTGGTTTTTAAAAACAATGTCTTTGATGAACAGGCCAATTGTCATTGCCAATGAAACTGCAAATGCCACAGAACATACAAACGTCAAAAGAATGTTTATTACTACATTGAAGTTGTCCAGCTTAAAGAACACAATTAGTTAGATCCTGTCGGAAACCGCTGTATTATACGTTGCTATGGAACGGCGACTTCCGTTTCATAAATAACAAGTTCATTTATAAGTTCGAGCTTTACTTCGTTGAAGTTAATTTTAATTTATTGTACATAAAACAATTTTTAACTTCAACGGTTTTTTTTATTTTAGTCTTATACGTGTTCCAACGTGTTTACAGATCATTATCAAAGGCAAGATTAAAAGTAAATAGTTGGTGTTGCTATAGGAACAATAAATCTTGAATGAGAAGTCATATGAACGCAGATATAGAAAACCAAAATCAAGTTATGAAGATTTATTGTTTCTATAGCAACACCAACTGTTTACTTTTAATGTACTGACATTAAAAACGTTTCTAGAAAAGCCCATAAATCCATAATATCTATCAAAATATCAATAAAATCAGTCTAAGCTAGGTTTTTTTAAGTTAGTGTTTTGTGGCATACATCATACCGAGATAAAAAACCATCATAAATACAAAAGTTAATGTTACTTCCAGTTAAACCGAAAGTGAAAAACTATCGCTGATTTAAAATTTCTATCAATTCCTTTCTTATTTCAAAATATCGTTTTAAATTTATTATATCGTTTTATTTTTAAATTTACACCCTGTATATCCATTATCATCACTTTACTACTTAACTTAATACACAAACAAAAAATAGGTTTTAATTCCCTCAAAAATATTTTATTTAGTTATCTTTGTACATCTATTTCTGATTTCAATTTCAATAAATAATAATTTTAATTAACTTTATTCAAAACGCGGCGATGTGATTTGAAATATTCTGTTTTCACATTTTAAGCAGCGTATCATAATTTATTATATCTGTTCTTTTCCGTTAATCGTTACTTTTCAAATTCCTGCTAGGGCTTGGCATATTTCCAACGAGTTAGTCAGATACCAGCTAATAAAGTATAGGTAATACTTTTATGTCTCTCTTAGCTGTTTAGAATTCTACAAACGCACGCGTCGTAAAAGATAGAAAATAAACGTAAATAACATACACGCCACAAAAAAAATCAACGTGTATTCACAAAGCTCAGAACTGCTCTTATCTTAATTTTGACGACAAACTAAGGTCGTCCCACCGATATAAAAACTAGTTTGGTTTGATCTAAGAAGAGTAGAATAAATCTTCTATGCCACCCTGAAGATACCGATGGTCTAACAGCGTTAAAAAGTTATTGAAGAACGAGAGATTTTAAGAGCTCCAAGTGAGGAAAATGTAAATGACAATAATTTGAAAGAGCATTATAAAAGTGTAGCTGCAAATAAATGTTATTAGAAGATAAAGATCTTAAAAAACGATAACTAAAAAAGATGACATTCGCTTTCAAAAGAAATAGTGAAGTAAACATAATCATTTTCATTGGTTTTAAAAAGTGATTAAAATTATGTCTTCTTATTGTAGAACCAAAATGAAATGCTGACGTATAAAACTGACATGTTTGTTTAATTAAGAATTATGATTTGTGCTACTAAGAAAAATTTGATTCTAAGTATTTTGAGGTGTGCTTCCTAATGTACAAAACTTTTGTGAAAATATAAAACTGAAAACGATATGCCCCAGTAGTGCTAAAATTAAAATACAAAAATAACTTTTTGTAAAGACTGTACAGATAATGTTTAATCTTGGTGTTGATTATTTCTTACCATTATGTATTTTTAATACTACTTAATTTGGCTATTTAAGTTTACATTAATCACATGTGAGCCCTTGTACAGTGTGGTTCACTTTTCATCGACACATCTCGATATTATTGCTGCTTTTAACGTAACAATGTCTAAGTTTGGTCAATTGTACAATTTCCAACGACATCAAAAAGTTATTTGGAAAAGTTGTTCAGAATCAAAAAAGACCCCAAGATACAAAATTTTATATAGAAGTTGTTTTATTTTTATTTTTTACGCAGTCTAAAATTTCGCTCTTTAGTAGTTTTTGCGAAGAGTACTGTGAACAGGAGAGTGGTGGTAGCTCAGAGATTAAGCGCTTAGCCTCTAACGCTAATGGTCTAGGGTTCGATTCCCCGCCGAAGCCATGCAGCAATAAAAATCTATGCCGCAACCCGCCACTCACATTCCCTAATCCGGTGTAGGCAGCCGTGGGGTCTTAACGCCTGAAACCTTCTCTGGTATCTAGTCGTTTGGATTCGACGTTAAACTGTAGGTCTTCCCTACTCCACTTTAGCGCTAAGAAAAGTACGTGGCAGAGAAGAGTGCCGGTGCCCAGCAGTAGGACATAAAAGCTGATTACGACTGTGAAACGAAGTATAAATTATTGTCATTGGAAACATCAATATTAACAATTTTCTGTTACTTATGGTTGAGCAAAACTGAAGCACGTCCGAAAAAGTAAACTTAATTAGATTAATTGATAAAAATGTAAAATCGTACAGGGAAGAGAATTTATTATGCGGTATTCACTAATTAATATTAATTTATTAAAAGTGCTGCCAGTTAAAATCGTTGTTATTATTTCACTGACTGGAGTAAAATTTTAGACTGCGTAAAAAAAGTCAAATTAAAATTTTTTGTATAATCTTTTGTAGGTATTTGAGGGTATTTTTTGATTCCGAACAACTTTTTCAAATAACTTTTTACAGTATCTCTAACGCGAAGCAAAATATCATTCACATTTTTTTCTAATCATTGTAGGCTGAGGTAATAATTTAAATTTAGTGTGTATCCATGAATATATGCGTCTTAAGGAGTTGTACAACTGTCTAAAATTGTAAAATATGTTCCGTTCAAAAACAGCAACTATATCGAGGTGTGTCCATGAAAACACTATTTTTAATTTAAAATATAAAACTTATGATAACAATTATTTTACTTTCACGTAATTTCTCGTAAACTTGTTGTGGAGGAAGTAAACACCTCCTTGAAACTTTTTTAACAATTACCCATAAAAGAAGCGTACAATTAATCGATTTTTGCAGACCGAATTAAAATTGCGGAAGCACCGATTTTCTGAAGTTAATATTCATTTTAGAAGCAAATTTTTCAAATAAAAGCCATTCAGAAAATTTCTTGTATGTATATTTAAAAAAAGCTGAAGTGTGGACTTCGAGTGGACTTTCCCATACTAAAAGTTATCGTATTTGCAAAAGTGTAAATTCTATAATTATAACCTTCCATTCCATCCATCCAAATTCATAAAAAGCGCCACAGTGAAATTATAGCGTTCAAAACAAAACAAACTGTAGCCAATACTGTATTTGCAAAATTGTAACTTTTAATAATTATAACGTTGTACAGTTAAGCTAGTATTAGATTACTAAGAAAACAAGTAGCGGGAATTTAAATTTGCGATAGACTGCTTAATTGGTTTCCGTACCGTAACTCTACCCATAGAAGCAGCGACTACCTGCACCAAAGCAAGGTAAACGCCTGCTGGCGCGCCTATCGGCGGATTACAAATTCCACTTCGGATGTCGGACAAAAATGGCTATAATAGCTTTATTTGGGAAGTTATCAAAATATGCAAAGAATGAGAAAAATATTTTTTAACTAGAGCTAACTGATAGGTGTAGTTAACTGCCGGAAAACGAGTTGTTGATATTGTTGATAAAAAGTATCGATTTTTTTCTTAATGCTTAAAATAGTTAAAAATTCTAGCGAATCGCAACAAAGTACTTTAAATAGTCTATCGATCTAATAAAAGTTTGTAACGTTCGGCGTTTGCGTTCTTGAATAAATACTTAATCAATTTCAAATTTTTCAAAACTTGCTGGAAAGCGTCAGAGTAAACTTTGGGAGATAAGTTAAAACAAATTTGTAGTTCACTGCAAGCTCTATCGTCTTAGAAAGTTAAAAAAAATCGTGTGGATAGTTTCTGGGAAATTTTTTTTTCAAAATATTCAAAATTTTGAAGACGCGTTATTGCGATATTTTTTAGATCTTCGAAATTAATTCTATTTCATCGTATACTACTTCAAAAGGTCTCTCAAACAAGTGGCAGCTGATCCCGATCAGACAACTACTTTGTGAGTAAATGGACGTTAAAGTCGAGATTTTTAAAAAGCCGTAGCGGCCGCCAGTTTAAAGCTAGAGAGTTCGATAAAAAAGTTTTCATCTTGCCTTAAGTTCTTCTCGCATATTCCCTGCTCAAATTTTCAAACTTTAGTTTTGGAAAAATACGCTACAAAGAAACATGTCTAACTTCCGTTTCCGGTTTTGGATTTTTTTGAAAAGCGTAACTAGAACTACAATTTTCAATATAACTCTCGAATTAAAATTTCATCAAAATCGGTCCAGTACTTTAGCCACACCCACTCACACCCACACCTCCCCCCCCCCCCATACACACACACACAGACATTTTTTTAAAACCACTTGTTTGGGCTCTTTGAGCCCCAAAACGTTTGTTTCTGTTGAAATCTAGATTTTGAAAATGTTCATAAAATCACTACTTCGCTATACCAAAGATATGGGAAAGTAAAAATTGTTTTTGTTCAACTCGTTGCGTTATGACAGCACCAGCGTTTATTAAATCTGAACCAAATTTTAACTATTTGATCGAGTAATTGTTACCTTCACCAGTAGCTAGGATGGCTATGTGATGATCTTCAAGGACGTGAACTAAATTTTGTTGTTGAAGTTTTTTCGCACTATATGAGTTATGTTACCAAAAAGTTTCCTTTTATATTAATCACCTGAACAGTTTAATTAAATAATTGTCAAAAATGTCAGTTTTCAGATTTCAAATTTTTAATATATTCTAAAATTTACATTATAAAAATTAACAAAATTTCAGTATTTCCTAAATTCTCCATATTTTCGCGTTTCAATATTTTCAAAATTTTCGAAATATTTAAAATGTTAAAAACATGTAACAGCTTTAAAAAATTTTAAAAACTTTTAAAATACAGGGTGTCTCAGACATGACTCCCCAGGCCTATAACTTTGTTATTTTTAAAAATAACTATAATAAACTATATATATTCGTAAATGGGAGCAAATTCTCTATAAGATGGAGAAAAAAATTTTAGAAAATCTGTACTCATATTATGGCAGCGATATTCAACTTTTTTTTTCAAATTGCACACTATCCTTTTTTTCGGTCATTCTGATAGTACTCTTTATTCTCTTTACAACCATGTAAACCAATATGGGTCTTACATAAGGAAATTCTCGAAAAAAATACGATTGAAAGTTGAAGTCTAGGTTTGCCATGGAAACAACTGATTTTTGTAATTTGTACTCGTCGGGCGATGAAAACAATAGCGTAGTGTAAAAAAAAATGCCCATTCATTATTTTTATACAATATTACCTTAATTAACTGAATGCTAATGACAAATTAATTATAATTACAAAAATTGTTCAAAATTCTCTCCGTTTTCAGTTGCGCAACATTCAAGTCTATGTAGAAATTCTCTACTTGTAACTTTTATTAATAATTCTGGAGGAATATTACTGCAGACTGTAGTAATATTATCTTTCAGTTCATCCAAATTTTCAAATAGACTTGAATAGACGTGAGATTTTACATATCCCCACAAGAAATAATCTAATGGTGTAATATCGGGTGAGCGAGCTGGCCAGCGCACTGGTCCGTTTGTTCCGAACCAACGATCTCTATAAACGTAATTTAAGTGATCTCGAACTGCAAGACTATTGTGAGGTGGAGCACCATCTTGTTGTAAAAGCAACCTTCTTCTGATATTAAGCGGCACATTTTCCAGCAGTGTTGGAAGCGTATTTTGAAGAAATAACAAGTAACGATCACCGGTCAAAGTGCCTTCATAGAAATAGGGCCCTATTAAGTGTTCTCCTATTATGCCACACCAAACGTTAATCCCCCACATGTGCTGAAAATTTCTTTGTCTGATCCAGTACGGCTGCTCTGTTGACCAGTATCTTGAATTCTGTGTAGTCACCAGTCCATTATTGTGGAATCTACTTTCATCCGTCCACAGTATCCTTTTAAGAATGTCAGGTTCTTCTGAATAATTCGCCATAACCCAACTGATAAACTCCATTCGGCGGTTACTATCCCCTTGGTGCAGTGCATGTACTCGCATAAATTTGTAAGGTCGGTATGCATTCTTGTTCAAAATCCTACCCACAGAAGCCCTTGATATGTCACACTGAGATGCAACGGTGCTAAGCGAAGAATTAGGATGTAATTGAACATACCCCAAAACTGCCACTGCATGAGCATCATCTGTAGCGGTTCGTTTATTTATATTTGGAATTTTCTTGTTCTTTTTAAATGACCCATGCTCAAGAAGGTTCGATGCCAAGTTAATAAACGTTTTATGATCAGGATGTATTCTTTCCGGATACCTTTCTGCATACAACCTTGCTGCTCTTCTTGCATTCTTCTCGCATAAACCATAAATAAGGATCATATCAAGCTTCTCAGAATTAGTGTAATTCATTTCTAATATGATTTTAAACAAGAACATACAAATACAGAAAGAATAACTGTCGTTCTTTGCAACGTAAATTGCAATTGTTTTACAGCTATACGCTATTGTTTTCATCGCCGACGAGTACAAACTACAAAAATCAGTTGTTTCCATGGCAAACCTAGACTTCAACTTTCAATCGTATTTTTTTCGAGAATTTCCTTATGTAAGACCCATATTGGTTTACATGGTTGTAAAGAGAATAAAGAGTACTATCAGAATGACCGAAAAAAAGCATAGTGTGCAATTTGAAAAAAAAAAGTTGAATATCGCTGCCATAATATGAGTACAGATTTTCTAAAATTTTTTTCCCCATCTTATAGAGAATTTGCTCCCATTTACGAATATATATAGTTTATTATAGTTATTTTTAAAAATAACAAAGTTATAGGCCTGGGGAGTCATGTCTGAGACATAGAAAATAATGTAAAAGTTTGAACCATACAACGAAGGAAAGCAGCGGGCTTACGGTAGGAAGGTCCCGTGGCGGTTGTACCACAACATTTTTCTCTTTACAGTGTTATATAAAAGTATAATGGGATTACATAAGACTTTTCTAAGAAAATTCTGCTTACTTGTAATCATAGAGCATAATATATACCATACTTAAGAGTATAAACGAATCCTGGTTGCTATGGCATATTTTTGTAGTGTTTTAGTGAGAGAGCACTGGGAAAAGGAAACCACTAAATGTACTATTTCAGGAATATGCGGACTCGCGCTAACATTTATTTTTGTTCACAGTGAAGATCGAAAATCTGTTTGATTATAATTACAAAAATTAATAATTTATCAACAATGATTAAAACTAAAACATGTTCTGTCCTAATAGATCCGAACCATCAAGAAATCAACTGACATAACGTAACAATTGTACAGTCTTTATTGACAGTTAAAATAAAATATTGGCGATTGAAGATCTCTCTGCCTCATGTACTGCAAAATTGAGACCTGCATATTATAGCAACAGGCGGTTTGCGCATTCTCCTTATGTTTTATATTACTTCGTAGTTGTAATTTAAAATTAATCAAGTTTACTGTGGAGTAACAGATACTTCTAAGGTATATCATGATAATGCCGCATGATAAACCAAAGAAATCTCTATGGTTACATTTGCATTTTAAAGTTAATTTACGATTTTTTTTACTTTTGCGTGAGTATTGTCAACATTAAGAATGATGGCAGCGGTGTTATGGAGATACACGAGGAAGATGTTTGCAATCTATTTAATGAATCCAAACAGAAATCCAATTCGAGTATCTGATGGGAAAACTTCCAACCCAAATTAGTACGAAATAAAGATAAACTTTTTAATGTTTTACTACCTAAATCCAAAGATTCGCCTTGCAAGAAAGGATGGATATTAAAGGCTATTGTCCAGTATAATTAATTATTAAACAGATTTAGTGGTAAATGCACAATTACTAGTGAAACCTTATAGTTACTACTGATTAAATGTGTAAAATTTTAACTTTCCTTAGAAAAACCATTGTTTACTGTTACTTATGAAAACCACAACTTTCATTTAATCTTTAGTTCTTGTATAATTACATGGCCGGCTCGAGCAGCAAACACTGGTGGGGCAAATCTACATGTTGCCGCCCCCCAGGCCGCCCTTTTTTACACAAACAGATTTTATGCAAATTAAAAACATTTTAGGAGTGTATTAAGTAAATTTTAGTTTATCTTACTTAATATTAAACTAACATAATTATTGTTATTTTTTTGCTTACTGTAGGCAAATAAGTATAGACTGTAATATACGCGCAGGGAAAAAATAAGTAGAAATAATTAGGGCTCTAGATTTTGCTATGTTTTTTGAAATTCCTATAATATAGCGATAAATGAAAAAAAACTATAACATCTTAAGAATGGAATTTTTCTACATTTCTCTCTGGCAAACATTCTATGATCTCAGAGTAATCTAAGGTCATTACAAATTTCGTGTTCTATTGCCATAGAAGCTAAACATACTAATCAATCTTGGATCATCGTTGCACGGAGATATTTTTTTAATAATTTTAGTTTTGATAAACTATTCTCAGACTGGCTAACTATCTCAATTTAAAAAATTTACACTTAAATAATATTTATACAAATACTTCAATATTTGAAGAGGTTTAATTTCTTCGGGGGAAATAATTCGCATTGCACATAACAGCTCGGCACATAAATCTAAGCGTCCACATCACAAGCCTCACTATCACTTGTAAGCGTCTACACAAGTTTAAGATATGTTCTATAGAATCAATTTTTAGAGTTATAAAAATATGCAAAAAATTAAAAATACATTTTGTAACTAGAGCTAATTGATAGGCGTAGTTAAAATCCCGTAAATGCCGGAAAACGCGTTGTTCATATTAAAAAGCATATTTATATTTTAATTTTTAAAATAGTTGACAATTTTAGCAAATCTTAATTAAGTACTTTAAATAGTATATTAAACTGATAAAAGTTTATAACGATCGGCGTTTGCGTTTTTGATTAAATAATTAAACAATTTCACATTTTTTAACAATTCCTGGAAGTCGTCAGAGTCAAAATTTGGGAGATAAGTAAATAATAAATTTGTAGTTCAATGCAAGCTTTATCGGCTCAGAAAGTTTAAAAAACATCGTGTTTAAATTTTTTTTGAAAAGTTTGAAAATTTTGAAGCAGCGCCATTGCGATATTTTTTGTATTGTCGAAACTAATTTTATTTCATTGTATACTACCTAAGATGGGCTCTAAAACAAGTGGTAATTGATTCCGATCAGACAACTACTTTTTGAGTAAATAGGTGTTAAAGTCGAGATTTTTAAAAAGCTGTAGCGGCCGCCATTTTGAAGATAGAGTTTGGTAAAAAAGTTTTTTATTTGTCTTAAGTTCTTCTCTCAGATTCCGTGTTTAAATTTTCAAAATTTTGTTTAAAAAAAATGCTATCAAAAAACATGTCTAACTTCCGTCAATATTACAATTTACTTTCGTTTTAGACCGCGTCCTCATCTGGGAACTACACCCAGCATAATCAGGTAAGGACCGACCTGTAGCTTGTCTGCCTTTACAAGCATTTGCTCTAGAAGTCTGAGCAATATTTGTTCGTAGGTCCTGCCTGTCTAAACAGGGCCGTGTGCTTAGCTTATTTAAACCTTGGGGCGGACAAGCATTTGATCTTAATGTATTTTGTTTGCCAGGACAATAATACTTAATCGTCTTATGCCTGTTAGCTGTTTGTGAACCTATACAAACCAACGTTTCGCAAGACATTGCAGCTTGCATCTTCAGAGTGAATAAAACACTGAGCGTAGAATGACAGTTCGAGAAACCGCAAAAGCCTTAAAGAATATATGTCTAACTTCCGTTTCCGATTTTTGGATTTTTATGAAAAGCTTAATTAGAACTACAATTTTCGATATACCTTTTGATTTAAAATTTCATCAAAATCGGTTCAGTACTTTCACCAGTAGAGGCGTCACCCACCCACACACCCACAGACAGACATTATTTAAAAATAACTTTTTTTTATTCCTTGAGCCCCAAAACGTGTATTTCCGTTAAAATCTAGATTTCGAAAATTTTCATGAAATTAATAGTTCCGTATACCAAAGGTATGGGAAAATAAAAATTTTAAAGTTACCGAAACAATAACCGTTAAATTTTAAAGACGATTCAGGCTATATTCGGTAGGGATTCTCTCCTCTAAAGCCGAAACTTCAAATAACATTTTTACACAAGGCTGATTTATATGTAGGATTGTGGCTAGTCAAGGATATAAGTTGGAGTCCAACAGGTAAAAACACGGTGTGCGGGATGATTCAGGGCAACTGACAAGAATACCCGAGTCAAGGTAATCATCCCATGGCGGTTATATTGCCGAACATTCTACCACCGCTAGTGTTTATCTCAGAAAATACCTACACACGACACAGGAGACAAGTGCTTTAAATGACGAATGGAACGGCCAACCTTAGCTTCTAATTATGTATTTTTTATTCTTGACAAGTATTTATGTTATGCAAGGTATAAACTTATAATGAGCACTGAAAACAGAAAACTGAAGAGAGTGATTATTATTAATAAGTAGCTTAGGGAGTTTAAAATGTCTGTCAAATAGCTTCCCTTTTAAGTAGTTATGTACTTATTTAGTTAGGTATGTTAATAAACAGGGAGCCTGAGAAATTTTCTAGTTAGTGATTTAGTTATTAAATTTTCTTTTTTTGCTGTAAATAATCGGCATTTTGTTTTAGTTCGAAAACAGTCGAATTATATTTTAGAAATTCAGTGTTATTTTAAAACAATTTCGGTATGTTAATTATGAATACCAATATCTCTAATAGCTCCATTTAAATTTTGCAAGCTTTCTGCTTTTTACGCAACAGTCTGATGGAGTTTTCCGGGATACCACTTATCGTTAAAATCTGTAATTTCAATTGAATTGCGTAAGCTTATTAACCTCCAAATTTTCCAGAATTGTTTTTTAGTTTTATGTGATATAAACGGCAATATATAATATTTACAATTTTTAACATTAGTATACGAATTTTTTCCACATCTCCAAACATTGTGCATAATTAATTAGGTACCATATTATGGAACATTATTTGACTTGTTCTAAAAGGGCATCACAGACGGACTGGTGTAGGTAATGGAATCATTTGATGCTTCTCGTTAGAAGATTAAAATTATTTTTGTTTCTATAGCTAGGATTAGCATTATAATCCTCCGAGTTAGCCTTTACTGCAAGGTCTGAGGTCCGAAATTCATATGTCACTCCGCCGATTTCTGAGAGGTTCGGGCTCTTTTACCTTTTGTTGTGCCAATTCTATCTATACCTGTGCGGGTATTTTTGTTTTCCCCATTCTGTTAATATGATGGGCCCACAATTATTTGCACATGTTGTATTGCAAAAGATGTCAATTCCGTTCCTTGTATCAGTTATATTATTTAAAAAAGTATTACATTGTGTTATATTTTATACTCGCCTCATAAATAAATTAATAATAAAATAGAGTATGGTTAAGGGCCTCAAACTTTGTCTCTCTGAAGCGACGCCACTGAGCGATATTCTCAAATACTACACTTAATAATATACCAACACATTTGAAGAATTAATTTAAGCGAAGTTTATTACACAGCAGAAATATTTATTTAATGTGAGTATAAATGTAATTACTACAAAACATAATTGTGTAATGCAGTCTGTGCCCATGTGTATTATGTAAAATTTGAGATTTAAAATTTAGTATTAAATCAAACTGGCTAGTAGGATATAAAAGTCCGAGTGCTTAATCACAGAGTTTCGTAGACATGCTATGAGATGCCTCCACCGCAAAGATTGAATTGCATTTGACGTCTGTCACAGCGCTACGCACTCCAATTATCAAACCGTTGTCTGTTTTCTTATTGTCGTATACTGGTTGGATGGACAGCGGTAGATGCAAATATGCGCCTTATATAATTGACGCGTATAGATGTGTTCTAAGAGTATTTTGCTCATAATAATAGAGTGCGAAGCAAACTCTATCTAGACTGTTGTGGACCACGAAAGGTAAAAATTCCGTATGCCTCAAGGATTCAAAATCTGCAAGTTCTCCAAAAATCGTCCTGTGCAAAAGAGCGTTAGATTAAGTTTTCGAGTTAAAGGTACAACAAGAAATTTCAATATTACAAGTACCTGTGGCAGAAATTTAAAAAGATTTTCTGTGGCCTTTCTAGTTAAAAAAAGTTACATTTGTGAAAATATACGGCCCCTTACGGAGCAAAAATTTTTAAAATGCAATTTTCTCAGTTTGAACCTACCAAAAATAAAAATTATTTTTAAACCCTTTCCCGTTAACACTGTCATATCCGTGTAAATGCAAATTACATAATTTTGCAAAATGTAGCGATGACGCAAATAGTATAAATAAAGAGAGTTGCAAATAAATCTAATGGCCAGAACAGCCGCTACCGGCTCAACATAACTTTCTCGCCCTCTTAAATAACAAATAATAGTTGACAATTACATTACTTGTTATTTTCAATTTTCTAAAAGAATCCAAAAGCATGGATATTTTTGAAAGTGCGATCTCAGAACGTGGGCATGAAACAAAATAAAAAAATTACATGCGAATATGGCAATATGTACTAAATCTACGTTGCAAATAACAAAAACTGCTGATCAAAATATTTGTGCAGTTATTTTATCAAGCAAACAACGAAATCCAAACAAATCTGGTATATAGAAGTACTGCGTGAAAAACTTCAAAAGGATGCATCCGATTCAAAAGTGGTGTAATTTTTAGAGGCAGACGAAAGAGTTTGATTGCAAATACATATTATTGATATTAACAAAAGCGTCTTCTATCAAAAGAATTTAAATCAGAAGAGGCTTTCACAGGTATTAACAAAACTTGTTTTCAAAAAGAAAAACATTATTTTAAAGAGAAGTGCTTCATGTATAACAAAAACTTACTTTTACATATAGTTTTTACCTTTTAACACCAGCGCGTAACATTAAAAATTGGGCGCCAAATAAATAAACCGTTGCGTTAAACCGTTTTGCATACGCGAAGGCCGAGCTTATCGGACTAAATAATGCCAGCTACGACACAATTAACCAATCTATTATTCTTAATACATTGATAAATAATGCAATGAGCAGATGCAAAACAATAAGCATTTCAGAACGCAATAAGCATCAAAAAAGCACGGCCTCTGTAGTTTTTACTTAATTGCGTCGGTCAGCGGCAGTCAGGTGCAGCGTGCAGCTATCGTGTGATTATTTATTTTATACGTAGTTTTCAAATTTGCAGTAAATATGGAAAATCTCGTTGACCAGCTTTAAAAAAAAGTTTAATAGATACTCTTACGAAAAACAAGTAGTAATAAAAATCATAGGCGATGTAATCCAAAATTACTAGGGCAGTTACAGAAATATATTCTTTGAGGCTTTCGCGGTTTCTCGAACTGTCAGTATTACAATTTACTTTAGACCGCGTCGTCATTTGAGAACTACACCCAGCATAATCAGGTAAGGACCGACCTGTAGCTTGTCTGCCTTTACAAGCATTTGCTCTAAACGTTTGAGCATTATTTGTTCGTAGGCTCTGCCTGCCGAAACAGGGCCGTGTGCTTAGATTATTTAAATAAGAGGTTTAAATACCTCCGCTTCCCGGATTTGCATTCAGTGTTTTATTCACTCTGAAGATGCAAGCTGCAATGTCTTGCGAAACGTTAGTTTGTATGGGTTCACAAGCAGCTAACAGGCATAAGCCGATTAAGTATTATTGTCCTGGCAAACAAAATACATTAAGATCAAATCCTTCTCCGCCCCAAGGTGGAATAACCTAAGCGCACGGCCCTGTTTAGGCAGGCAGAGCCTACGAATAAATATTGCTCAAACTTCTAGAGCAAATGCTTGTAAAGGCAGGCAATCAGAAACTTTTAAGAATCAAAGGTCGAAATTATTAGTCTAATGAAAATTTCTATATTGTAGTATTTATAATACTTCTCATGAACTTGATTGTGTTTTAATGGAATTTAAGGATTTTATACGTACACTAAAACAATTTACGTTGTTAGCTGATACAAGGAAATTACGCTGCGCTAATTTTCTTCAGAAGTTATAATAAAATTTATCATAAAAGGCTTTCTCTAGAACCTTATTAAAAACTACAAACTGAAATTAAGTATTAAAACATATTTATTATAGCTAAAATCGGCTGATATTACCATTTAACGTTAGGAATTATAATAGTCATAAACAGAATTACAGTTTTAAATAGGTGGAGTTACTTAATTTGTTGTCATTACTAATTTTTATTAAGCATATTTCAGCTTCATTAAAGATCATTATAAAAGAAACATAAAAATAATTATGTTTAAAGTGGGATAGTCCAAGTGGTCCAGTGGTAAGAGGATCTGGCTCACAATGCGTGAGTCCTCGGTTCGAATCCCGGAAGAAGCAGAAAATTTTTCTGTAATTCGACCATTCGACGTTGGGTTACAATTAACGGCGCTTGCCTTGATTACTGGCTGACCAGGACAAGTAACAAAGCCACACACAACATTAACATACAAATAAAACACATGCGTATGGCTTGAATGAATGTGCGTGAAGGGTGGCATAAGCTTCAGGAGCGTGGTGGTTTAAAGGCCAAAAAGCCCCACTACCTCCTACTACACAAGCGAAGAGCCTACCCGGAGTGAAAGACTTCGACACCTTCAGGTATATGAGGTTAGATTATGATGATGATGTTTATAGTGTAGAATTTTCTAATTTAACTTGAAAATTCACTTGCATTAAATTGAACGTGGGCGATTGATATGGTATAATTTTGTTGAAATATTCTAGCGGTAGCAAATTAACGTAGACGTCATGTGAATGTGCTGCTAAATTCCTTGCTGGTCGAGATTATTTTGGCAATGTAAAAAATTAGGATTTTAGAGATGCCCGGAAATGGAACCTAGCAATTATCTGGATGTTATTTTAGTTGCCCATCAGCAGTCTGTGTGTAGCAACATCAGAACCAGCAGCAGTGATCTATAATTATACAGTAAAATGTGGTAGATTTTTCAACCGTCCAGCAAGCAGCACGCGACTGAATATTTCTCGGCAACCTTAAAATACCCGTTGGCTGAATAAACTGCTTACGTGCGACTTAAGGCCCATTACGTGCATGCCATGGCATTATTTACACATAGTCCTGATTGAATTATACATGGGAAGAAATATTTTGTTTCGACATGCTGCACCTTAGCCTATCTATTAGAAACTGATAGAGCAGCCAGTCACGTATCAAAAATTAACATATTAATCAACGTAAAAATATGTTGTCATGAAACGTATAATTCAGTTAACGGGTCGATCCTACTACAACGTAAATTGTATAATTAATGAGAAAGCTTAGCACGGCAAAGACGTCAACAGATACGATACAAAAGATGCGTGACTCAAAGAAAAATTCTGAATAATTACCAAAATAAAAACAGAAAGCCAATTGAAAATTCTTGCAGATATTAATTACGGAGAGATTTCTGAAACTGAAATGCTAAAACGTTTGGGCTTATAAAAACATTTAATTCTTAGGAATACTGCCACTTTTAATCGATAGCTTACCTATAATATGTATTAAATGTACGAATATTTTCCTAAGCCAAGTATCAATTTTTGTTTTTGGTACAGTAGTTATACTACAATTGCATGTGATTTTAAATCATGTATGTAGCACAACCCTAAAGTCTCATAAAGGATTAATGGTTAGATAGATATTAGAAACTCCTCAAAAGTAACACTAAAACATCACCTAATTGTTTTTATTCTGACCGCTAAACAAATTAAGAAAATTAATAAAAAAATAATGTAACGGAAAAGCTGACGAGATTACACCACAAAGTGTTTATCATCGTCAATTTAGGAAATATACCCAAGAAACCTCTCTAGTTAAAAGGGAGAAAACTAATATTACAGTATGCCACACAAAGCTCAGAAATTTCCTTATTTTAGATACAAATATGAAGTACCAATCAAATAACAAGGTAAGCAATGAAAATGTGCAAAGCTTTTGAAATCGAAAACGTGTCGTCGCATAAATTTAAGACAATTCTAGATTTAGCATGTAGATTGGAGTTGAGATACTAATGCAATTAGTTCATCCCTAGCTATATGAAGTTAAAAAATTTTAAAAATACATCGTGTGGCTGGGTTTAGAACAATTTTTTTTTATAAATTTCCAAAATGTTAAAATATTTTTATCGTTTATTTTCTAATTCGCATACATTAAAGCCTTTTGTTTCCCTAGAGCTATTTCAATCTCGAAAGTTTGTGCCGATCTAGCAACTCGTTAAGCGTTTAATATACAACTTTTAAAAAATCGTTGCACCCGTCGTCATTTTGAAGCTACAGGGTTCGAACTAAAACGTATTTGTCCTAAGGTCCTCTATCAGATTACTTAGACAGTTCGTACAATTTAATTAAAAAAATTCCAACAAAAAAACGTGCTTAATTCCTCTTCCGTTTTCAGATTTATTGAAAGCTTATGTTGTTCATTAATTTTTGATACATCCCCCCCCCCCCCCCACATTCCTCTACTTATCGAAATCTAACTATCCGTTGGGGAGTTATAAGGCGCACCCACACCCACCCATAAACGCACAAGCTTTAAACAACACTGTTTAAATATCAATATCAATATCAATATCATTTTATTGGTGCCAAATAAATATCAAAAGATTTTTTTACACAAGTCAGTGGTATTTAACCTAATACATATAATACATACATTTTACATTTAGTTACCTTAATTTGCTAATAGATACACAAATTTCACATAAACATAATACATCGCAGTTATGGCGTAAACTGGGTGTCCAGATCGCAGTTCAGGAATTCTTTTATTGAATAAAATGATTTTCGTATTAAGAACTGCTTGACAGTTACTTTAAACAGTTTTGTACAAAGCTTTTTTACATTTAATGGCAACTTATTATAAAAAATAGGCCCATAATAATTAGCACCTATTCTGCTTGATTCCAATCTAAGGTAATCCAGGCTTAAGAGGTCGGCCTTTCGGGTATTTAAACCGTGAATGTTGACACGAGTTCGAAAATGATTTAAGTTCGCTTGCACATAGGTTAGACAAAGATAAATATACAGCGACGGCAACGTCATTAATTTTAAATGACAAAACCTGTTTCGAACATCATCCCTATAACCTATATTTGCTAAAATTCGTACTACCTTCCTTTGAAGGCCGAATAGTCTAGTTGCATTTGGGGAATGTCCCCAGTTTAATAGTCCATAGGACAAGTGTGACATAATTAGTGCGTGGTAGGCAGTTAATGCAATATTTAGAGGAACCAATTTGATTAATGATCTTATAACAAAAATATTTTTAGATATTTTATTTGCTGTGACATCTATGTGTTTATTCCATGTTAATTTAGGATCAAAGTGAAGGCCTAGAAATTTAACTGAATCAGGATTCTCCACATCTGACAAAAATCTATGGGTAAAAAACATTTCAACCGTTTTATTCTCGTTTAGAGATAGTTTATTAGTTACAAACCAATTTTGGGCGTTCGACCGTGTGTCGGCCAAGCTATGCTTTACTTCATTTAAGTTCTTGCCATAGTTTACCAAAGAAGTGTCATCCGCAAATAACAATACCGATTCGGCACTGGGCACACCTAAAGTTCGTTAAGATCCAAAACATGTATTTCCGTTAACATCTCATGATAGAAAATTTTCATAAAATGATTCCCTGTACGAATAATATAAGAAAAACTAAACTAAAACGAGTGGACACAATTTAAAAAAAAAACCACAGTCTGGAATGTTACCTAGGACATTTTCACTATGTTAACAGTGTGGAAATAGAGAGTGTACATTTTATCGTGTAGCCCCTTAACTCTTCTGAGTAGGCAACACACGTTGCCCGGCATATTCGCAGTTCGCTGAGAACAACAGTTTTCCGTGGATATACCCCACTGTACATCTTTTTAATAATAGAATTGCTTGTTAATCTATAGCAAACTGTTGTTCCGATTTATAAAACTACATTTAAATAATAAAGCAACTTATAACATGCAACGTATGTTGCCTACTCTGACGAGCCAAGAGAATAAACGATTAAATGGGCACCCTGTATACTCGTATTACATGTCTATACTGTACTGACCAGCTGCAAATTAATGTATTTTTCATTGTGTAAAGACGGTAGATCAAAAATCAAAAATAGTACATTAGGTTATTACAACTTATCCGATTTTATTTCCATTTGGAGGTATCTCAATAGACAGTTTTGTTTCATAGCCCATTTTTTCTCTGCATAGGGATGTATACAGTTCCGCTGTATAATGTAAGTAATCAAGGCAGTATGATTTCCGCAATAAACATGTTTAAAAATACCCTAAACAACAGTTTAATATTAAATAAAGCACTTTCTTAAATTAGTAACAAACCGTATGAAACAAAAATATATTTAAAAAGCTGGTAATGAAACACACAGAAACAATAATCACAGATGAATCGAAAACCAAACCAAAAAAAATAGATTTGATGACAACATGGTTCACCTATTGTATGCCCTCGAACGTCGGTTAGTTTTCGAGATCGAACCAAACATAACCAAAAGATCCAAAAACCAACGTCTAAGAGATATTTCAGCATCGAGCATTAGCTTCCGGTCGAAACAAAACAATTAGTCAGGCTTCTAGTAGCCTGCTTTTAGATCGAACGAAAACTTCTGGTCTGAAGCAAACCAACCCTGCCCAGCTACTCTTAGAGTCCTGCACACGGTTCCTCTTCTTTGTGTTTTGTATTTTTTTGTGTGCAAATTATTTAACTGCTTTTGTCACTTGTTCATTGTTATTTGTAATATTGTTCTTGTATTAATCTGATTGCATTTTCGTTAATAAATACAAGCAAAATGTCCGAAAAGTAGGATCACAAGAATGTCTATGATACCAATGTGCTCGCTACAGATTGCAGTAAAACAATGCATTGACATGTTTTGTTTTATAAAAGTATACATAGCAGGTATGTATGCAAAAAAGAAATACTCACTGTATGTATTTGCACTAAAATGCAATTATTCAAGGTCATTCGTCATGTTTAGAAAAACGCTTCTTATGCCAAAGTCTCTTATACAATTATACATAGTAAAGTGAAGCTTTCTGTAAAATGTAAATATGGTAAATCATTTCTGTATTAATAAGTTCCAGCTTTACTTCGTTGAAGTTCGTATTGATATTAAGTAAAATACTTTATAACTGTAACAAGAATTAAATATTTTAACCATTATCAGAGATAATATTAAAAAGTAAACAGTTGATGTTGTTATAGGAACAATAGAACATCTGATATATCCGACAATTCGGCTAGTACCTTTTGTGGTACAATAACTGATAATTTCTGAAGTACTTCATTGCACATTGACTTTAATTATTGTTCGCATTACTAACATATTAAGTCCACTACTAAGTAAACATACAATTTAACTCTGTTAAATACAGAAAATTTCTAAAACTATTACAATGCTACCATTGGTAAAAGGAAAAATGGCAAAAATAATCAATACCAAGAGAGTTGTAAGTAAGTTTGGCCTTCACCAAAATGTGTTTGTAGATACTTTAAATGATCTTGGATTCCCGCATAAAAACACATAATTAAGGTCACAATGACCACTGCAATTTCAATGAGATTGTGAATGAAAATAACCACCTGGAAATTCCATAAGGGTATATCCTTCAAGATATCATATTAAAATAACGTATCTCATAAGATTAAAATAGGTATAAGGATATAGATACAATCAGTTTTAAAATACTTAATAGCCTGTGAATTAATACAAACTATTTTAGACAGAAAAAAATCGTCTAATTATTATATTCGGTAGTAATATAGCGAGTGCAAATGATTATTGCGACAAAAAGTTCCCGAGTGCAAAACAAGAGAGCGGTTTTGTAAGCGTATCAACCATGAGCCCTTAAGTTAGAGAAAGCTATCTGGAAAAATTGTAAGAATGTTCAGTGAACTATTACAACGAATTTTCAGGCATTTTACGGTTTATTTTCATAATGATTGCAGTAGCCAAAACCAATTACTACGTAATAATAGCACAGTATAAATAAGGTTACCACAGTACGGAAACTCCTCCTAAAATATTACTGCAATTTCCAGTGCGCATGCGCTAGTTTGCACAACCAGGAAAATGGCCGATCGACTGTTTTGACGTTTGTTCATGTGTCAAAGTATTCGACCTCTTAAGAGCTTTGATTCTGTTTCATTAACATTATTGTGTTCGTGAAAATGAGTAGAAAAGGAGGTTACACATGTTCTTTTGAGGACTGTGTTAGTAAAACTGGCCGAAATCCAGGTCTAAGTTTCTTTCGTTTTCCCATGGACATTGAAAGGTAAGCAAACTGGCAAATAAATTACTTTTGTGAAACAACTATCATGTGTGAGTTTCTTTATAAAAGAAGGTAGCAGCGCAGCTACTATAATACGCTTTGTTATTTTAGATCAAATCTGTGGGTGGAAGCTTGCGCTCGCAAAGATCTTTTTACAAAAAATGCAGAAAGTCTTCATAAAAACTTTAGAATATGTGGATTATCAGTTATGCAGTAAAAGCCAATATTATATTTTGTATCGTTTTGTCACGAATAACATTAAATACCTGTGAAACATTTAATGCTGTAACAATCGCGTTTTTTGAAATTGGCGCCAATGCACAACCAGCAAAATGGCCGCTCGGTTTGAAGGTCATCCAATTTCACTGTACGTACATCAAAGCGCCGACAGGCGAGTGTCCCTACTGTGTTAACCTTATTTATACTGTGATAATAGTGTGGGATACGGTCGTTTAGGAACGAAAGTTAGGGGTATACATCCCTGCTTAATCAATTGTTAAAGAAACCAAATATTTACGCTGCCAATACACGTTTCACACTTTAAAATCGGAAGTCTTGACAGGCACAATTCAAAATATCTCGCATACAAGGAAATATATAGGTTTATTTAGAAAAAGTAAAGTAAATTAGAGGGGATTTTAAAAATCTCCACAATTGTGTATAATTTTCATAAGGTTAAGTCTAGTAGTGTTATGATTCAAAATTAATAATAGTATAGCTCAAATATGTTTCAATTTATTGTAAATAAAACTATTCTTAACTTCAACAGGTTTTGTAATTTAGCTTTATACGCACGTCATTATCAAAAACAAGATTAAGTACACCGTTGGTGTTGCTATCGGAACAATAAATTTTCATAACTTGATCTTGGTTTTCTATATCTGCAGATGACTTGATTTCTCACTCCAAAATGTCTAATACGGTGAATTTAAGAGATCAATTTGTTCATTCATTAAAGGTGCAAATTTTAAATGTTTATGAATTTCAAATGCTTCTAGTATATCCAACTTACGTTTGTCATTACAAAAGTGTAACAATTTAATAGTGTTATTAGATGTCATTGAATGATTGTGTTCTAATAAGTGTTTAGCTTAATTGGATTTGTTAGGGTTTTTATATTTGTAACAACGTACGTGTTCCTTGTACCTAATATCAAAATTCCTAATTATTTCTCTATTATCGTCTATCGATAATCAAATAATAGTGAATAGCCAGTATAGCTTCTTGAAAACCTCATCGGCTGATTTCAGTCACATACGTAACATCTGAGTGCAATAATCCACAAAGCATTGCATTGCATCTATCTATTATCAAATTTCTAACTGAATTATTAAACCGTTTCAAAAACAATGTTGCATTGATTGGCAATTAAAATTAACGACATTGCATAAAACAAGTTACCAAGTAAACTTCTTCGGAAAGCGTTTATTATCGGTTATAATTTGCGTAATTACACATTTAACGCCTTATTTAAACATAGATCAATTTAAAATTGTGCTAAATGTCGGAAGCTATTTATTACGCTTTGCTACAAAACGATTTAAGATATAAGTGGAAAATAATACAGTAAATTAACTTACGGTATTATTACATCTTAATAAATGTACAAAATTTTATAAGTAGATATGCATAAAACGTTCTTGATATGTAGCCCAAAATATTCCTAAACCTTCTATTGATCATTCAAGTACACTCGCTCACGCAAAGGAATAAAATTATATATCTATGTTCAATATACATATAAAAAAAAAGTAAGTCTACCAAAGTTTGACAAACGTCGAGGTATCAAAAAAAACTTTGTAACAGCGTGAACGATTAAAATACTTCCTAAGTCAAAAGGTTATCATTAAAATCCTAATAAAAATTACCATTAAAAATAAGAGTACAAGACCATAGGAGTGGCATAATACATCAAGAAACCTACGTAAAATCCAAAATTGAAAACAGTACCTGCAATTTAAGTATTCCCAACTGTTACAGAGAGGAAACAATAACAAATACTACAGATTTTGATTAAAAATACACATAAGAAATTATTACCGAGGCCGGGGTGTGGCAGTGGTTGAGTATTCCCTTAGGAAACAACCAGTCCCGTCTTCGATTCCCTTGCTTTATAAAAACATCAAACAATGCTAAATACTCACTGCTTTTAATCTCTTTGTGGCAAATTTCTAGAACAAAAATAAACATTAACATTCCCATACATACATTACAATTTCCCAACCCCAGCAGTAAGTTTAAAATCAGAATACTAACATATAACTACGCCCAACGCTATGACAAGTCATGAAGCAGCTATCTTGGCAGCTATCGTGCTAACTAAAAGAGTAGGTATGCAAACGTTAGTAGCCCAAGCATTTCTACATAGCGGAATAAGAGTAAACATTCTCTTTTTATTAAAGAAAATAATGGGATAGTATCAGGGATTACCAGAGAAAAAGGAATTTTTAGAATAGGATATTGGATAAAATTAAGAATTTTTGCTGAAATAGATTTTCTTTATTTACTATTTTTCAAATTTAAAGTGCATTAACCATAGTGTTCTGACCCACATTAAAATAATAACATCTCCACCGAAGTTAAACGATCCCATTTCAGGACAGTTCCATAGTACAGTGTGTAATGAATGGGGTTGTTTAGTGGACTAAAGTTATCTACATACTTCCAACTTAATTATTTGTTAAAGAAACCAAATATTGCAGAAAACGAGGTCAAAGCACCTGCTGAAAGCACGTTTGACAGTTTGACCCTGATGTTTTGGCAGCCACAATGACAAACATCCCGCATGCGAGGAAACATACGTTTATTTGCTATTTAAATTTTAAGCGCATTTCCTATAGTATTTTTCAGCCACCTTGAGCCAGTAAGTAATCCCCACCATTACTTAACCATACCGTTACGGATACAATTACACGGTACATATTCAAGAAAAGTATCTTTTATTTATTGCAGTATCCTACTGACAACCCAAATACTGTTCAATTGTTTTAATTATTCGGTTACCACAGCATTTGATGTGGCAACTGATTTGAAATGTGCTTTTTTTAATTTAAAAACGCATGAATTTTTTAAACTTCGTTTAATAATACACAACATATTTCACTTACTTAGCAGTTTTCACTTTCTTATATTATCAATATTGATTTAAAATTTAAATATTCGAAATAGAGATTTTGATGGAAATATATGTTTTGGACCTCCAGGAACCCACAAAAGTGGTGTTTACAAATGTCTGTCTGTGAATGAGTGGGTGTGTGCGCTCCATAACTCCCAAACGCATGGTTCGAATTCTATGAGCTTCGGAATGTGGGGGTATATCAAAAATTCGTCAAAAAATAAGCTTTTAAAAAATCCGAAACCGAAAGCGGAAGTTAGACATGTTCTTTTGGTAGCATTTTTTTGAAAACTAAGTTTAAAAAATTTGAAAATGGAATCCAACAGGAGCCATTAGAGAAAATCCAACGCTTTATTAAATCAAAGCGTAGAAATTTTTGCTTTTTAAAAATTCTAGAAGATATTATAGAGAAATTGACGAACTAGGACAAAAACCAAATTGTAACTTATCCCTAGCTGTATAACCCTACAAAATTTAAAAACATCGTGTATTAAAACTGCGCAAAATTTTTCACTTTATATATTTAATTTTTTTGAATATTTTAATGCACAGTAACATTGTGCCTCTATGGAGCTATTGCGATAAAAAATTTGATCCCGATCTGTAACTCGTTTTTAAGAAATAAGACTCTAAAGTAAAATTTTCAAGATATAGTAGCAAACGATTTTGAAGCTAGAAAGGTCGTAAAGAATGTTCGATTAGCCGTAAAGTCTTCTATCAGACCCCGTTTTTGATTTAGAAAATAAATTATTGAAAAATTTGACCAAAAAATGATTTTAGAAGCTTATTTCCCCGATGAAATTTTGATATACCCCCACATTCATCTAACCCACCCACTCACCCACCCACCCAACCACAAACATATTTTTTAAAAACCCCTTTTTTGGGTTCCTGGACATCCAAAAATACGTATTTCCGCCAAAATCTAGAATTTAAAAATTTGCATAAAATCAAATAAAACCGCATTCTTTACACAACTGTAGCATATGTGTTCAAATAAAAAATACATAAGGGTTCGCCATGGCCATGGAAAATAAAATTACTGTCTTTGCATGCCTTAGAATTCAAACAAACAAAACGTAATGTCTCATAAAATTTTTAGGTTATCTTTGTCATTTGCAGTGACACTGACAGAGTGATGACAGTTAAATTCTAAAGCATGCAAAGACAGTAATTTTATTTTCCATGGGCAACCCTTATGTATTTTTTATTTGAACATACGGTATATTCCATATCTGCGGTTAACCGCCTACTGACGCACACATGTGAAAGTAAAATCTAAAATTCGCAACGATTTACCGCAACGGCTAACCGCACAAAAACCGGACAGTGTGAAAACGGCTTTTACAGTGTGCCTTTTAATAATTTTTATGATTTATTTAATAATCCACATCCGTCTACGAGTTTTTTTGCCAATACGAGATTAAAGTTTACGCGCTGCTTTTCGTAATGCTGAATTGCGATTCCATAAAATAACACCTTGTAATTTAGGAAAAGTAATAGAATTTTGAGATAAATTTTCTAGGAATGCCCAGTTAACTCAGCCTTCAGGTTTTATCTCTGACCCAGCATTAAAATCTCCAAGTGCAGCATCTTTCTGTTTAATTCTCTCTCTAATTTTAATGTTTATACGTATTTAAATTCGCGCAAATTGCCATTAATGTTTTTACTAAACGATAGTTCCTTGTTCCAAGCAGCTTGGTTTCCTTTTATACGCTCTAAGAACTTACAACTAGGCCAGGTATACTGCAGACCTATTAGCAGACTCGCCATAAAAGCTTGCATCGTTTTATTGTGTTGATAGTTCATAAATATAATTGGCCTGCGCAGAATAAAGCGGCAACTCGTACTCTTACACCGCTCGTAGCTAAGCTAACCGCAAAAAATAAGCAGCAAGCTCACGAGCTATACTTTCACCACCCGCCGCTGGTTAAAAATTCGCCTGCTAATTTAATTCCCAGACCGTTAAAAATATACCTCCTTGCGTTGGAGTCGACTATACACGCCTTGTTATTTCTAGGTTTCCTTCGCTAGCTAATAAATTTTCAGGTAATGATTTACTTGCTTGCTTAGAATGGTGCATGTCTTTCACGTACGTTTAGAATTATGGCTTGAATCGATGAAGGTAAAATTGTTGTTCTTCACTTCTACGTTTTACAAGCTTTCAAATAGGATAAATCTTACGTAAGTTTATTCGAGTGTAAATTATATCAGTTTTTACTGCTGATTGCTTTCATTATTTATTAAAATGATTTCTCTATAACAGGGAAACACGAAAGTGACATTAACAATTAAAATCTAGGCTTTAGTCTAGATTGAAAAATAGAACGCTTATAGTTATTTGAGAGAGAAAGAGAAAAATGTTTATGGTGAAAACAAAGAGATCGCTATCTTAATTATGAAACCGAAGTTGATTGTTCTGTATATCTTAAGATAAGCACTAAACAGGTACATAAATTTCGCTACAAGTTTCAGTAAATTATATACTTACATACCTATATATAAATGTATTACATGCAATTTTAGTTCAAATACAAGATAAAACTTTTACATATAGGATGAGTAAAAAGTAACGCATTGTCGATAACTTCGTAAATATCAATTCGATGAGCAACTTAATAAAAGTTGTTTGTTAAATAAAAATGCATACATAGTTTATGTATAATTTTTTATACGTTTGGTTATTTGGTTGCTATGGCACTGAAAATATTATAAATGTTCACAAATTTTGTAATGTAAATTACAAAAAAAATGTTGTATAGTTGTGGAAATACAGCAAGTCACAATTCCTTCTCTATCTATCTATAGTAAACTGGATGAGAAAGAAAATTACTAGAAAATTGATTAAATGTCGTAACTAGATATTATATAATTTTATATTCGTTGCCATGATTACATAACTACACCAGAACTGTATGAAATAATAATACACATGCAAAAGATAACAAAAAAAGTTACATTATTATGTCTTCTGACTTCGTGTATTTCCACAACTTTACCAGATAGAGAAATAATTGCTGAACTCAAAACGTGAAAAACGTAAGTTTATTGTAAATAAGACAATTTTTAACTTCAACAGTTTTTTTTATTTTAGCCGTATACATATTTCAACGTGTTTACACGTCATTATCAAAAGCAAGATTAAAAGTAAACAGTTGGTGTTGCTATAGGAACAATAAATCTTCATAACTTGATCTTGGTTTTTATATCTGCCCCCAAATGACTTGATTTCTCATTCCAAAACGTCCAATAACCGTGAATTTAAGAGATCAATTTGTTCATTCATTAAAAGTACAGATATTAAATGTGAATTTGTGAATTTTAAATGTTTCTAGTATATCTAATTTGCGTTTATCATCACAAAAGTGAATACATTTTATAGTGTTATTAGATGTCATTGAATGATTGTGTTCTAATAAGTGTTTAGCGTAATTGGATTTATGGGGATGTTTATACTTGTAACAACGTACGTGTTCCTTGCACCTAATATCAAAATTTCTAATTGTTTGTTCTGTAAACCGAATTACAGTGCGAGCAATTTAATTTGTAGATGCCTAGCATTAAACAAACTGTTTAAAATGTTTTTTGTTGTTTTAAAAGTTATTTTACATTTATTTGTTTTGTTTATTATTTTGGCATATTGTTCTGATTTATTGCCAAAATTGCAATTGATCATTTATACAAAATGTAAATTTTTAGGAGCTTTAGAGTGCTTTGGAGATATAAGTTTCATAATAAAACGCTTCTCGTGAGTTTTATAAATTTCAGTTTTTAGGGGCTGGGTGCACTTCAAGGTGGTTGGGGGCTATTAGTTTATACAAGAACATGATTCTCGTCATTTTTACAAAATTTCAATTTTTGTGAAGATGTTAATTAAATTCAATGGAATGGTGGTTGTTCCTATTGGCATTTAACAGGTCCATACTGATTTTGACGTCAAAAATATAAATTTGTAAAAAAACAAAAAATTGATGAAGAGCGTGACGGGGAGTTGTAGGAAAACCACGTTTGCGCAGATTCGCTATGCTACATGCGTAGAATATAAATCAAAATTTTTATCCAGGCGGGTCTATATTGTAATTCGCACCACCACCTTAATTTTTTAAAGAGGTTATCTGGATTTGATATCTGGTATTATGTTATTGCTAACAATGTTTATCCACTGAAACTAATTTTGAAAAAAAATTGTCGTCGCTTCTTTGGTAGGTATTGAATTAAACTGTTCAGGTTAACAACCAAAAGCAAACCCCCCTACATTTTTTTTTCAATGGAATATTGTTCCTTTCCTATTGTCATCTAATATGCTCATGCCGATTTTGAACTCAAAAATAGTAAATTTTTGAAAAAACAAAATTCGATGGGAGGTGGCCGGGTGGTAGGAAAATCGCTCTTGCGCAGATCAAATATTCGACATGCGTAGAATACAAATCTGAGATTCCTTTTCGAGGACGCGACGCTTATTTTACATAGTCTGGTAATACTAAGTAATAAGTAATGTTTTTGCATATCGATCTTGCACAAAAAAGTGAAATTGTCTTAGTTTCCAAAATAAGCGATTTATTCTGCTAATTTGCAGGTTATTATACTTTTTTGCAACTTTTAAAGAGGCAACCACAACTTGGCCTAAATCAAATGAATAAGATAAGCAGAATCAAATGATACTATTTAACTCTCACACTTATACAGTTAGTAAACAATAAATTACTGTTATGTAAAATCATAGTTCTACGGAATGGTTCGTAAATAATCGGTAAAACAGGTGACAGGATATTGAGAGAATCAACATAAATAATACAGTTCATATAAATAAATATTCTAAATTAAATCTTAAGAAAGTTAAGCTTATAGAAGTATAATTTTTTACAAAATTTAAAGGTACTTCATATTCGCTACATACGATCGTTGTGCGTTGAAGCACATAAATCGACAAGTAGTGTGCATAAACCATCATCGGATGAAAAGTTCGGTTATTAGGTATTATTCAATTTAGTATTTTTCTGCTTAACGCCTGCATGCTGTAAAAGCACAAATTGGTGAACTATCACCATAACACGATGACAGGCCCTTACATTTATACTGAGTTTGTTAATTGTTTTTAGCGAATGCTTAGTTGCAGTGACTACTGTTGGTATAAATTGGTTATTTATGGCTTACTTTAATACTGGCGAGTCGGATAATTTTAAACACTAATATGTCACAATTTATACTTATGAAATTTAAGAAATTGAGCACGTTAAAATTAAAAAATGTTCGTGTGGGTATTATCGGTTAGAAATAAAAATATCTCCGGCCCTAATGAAACTACATAACAAATTTACATTACAAACGATTTCATACATTTCTCTAATTTCTGTGTGACGACTTCTATGAATTCTTTAAAATCGAAAACTTATGCCCCTTTATTTAATAAGCGGGAAACGATAATAAAATTTTGTTCGAATTTAACTAGTCATCAGTACTAGTAGCACGAGATTCAGTTTTTGGCGGACGAATATGTTCCCTCATTTTTAATTTTATTTAATTCGAACAAGCATTTTTCAAAAAAACTAAAATTTCCAAAAAGTTTATACTATTATTTTTACGTGTAAACCTCAGTGTCATGTAGTTTGTTCTTATAACATGAGTATTATGTACAATAGTAAGAATGGTGGGATGTTATTGCTGTCAATATTAGAGTGTAAAAACGTTAACATAAAAATACTTTTAAATATATGATAACTAACAATATCTAAAGTATTGGAAAGCCCAGGAGAAGTACTTCGCGAGAAAATTTCAAAACATTGCCTATAATTTATTTAAAAAATGTTTAATGGAAAACGATTGACTTCTTACATTGGAAACAAGAAAATCGTTTTTACGTATTTTAGTACTGTTAACAAAAATTTTATATTGACCGTGCAATATGAAAGGTTATTGCAAATGTTCCCTTCTGAAGTAAACTTCATCGACGAAAATATACCCACTGCTTCATCTACGTACGTAACTAACCTATAAAACTGAACATAAAAACCATATTGTAATAGATGTATCTCTGTTATGACATTAGTTACAAACTCAGCTCTATGACTGTATAGGTATAATACATTGAAATTTGAAATTGAGCCAAGCATTTCGGCTAGACTTTAAAAAAATTTACATTACCTATTTTCAATGGTACTTCTGTACAGAGTTGTAGCCTCAACAGCAGTGGTAAGCTGCACGCACGTTAACTACTCAAGAAAAGGCAAACGCAACACGTCTTAATTGCTTGCTGCACTACACAAGCATGAGTCGTGCAACGAACAGAACATAAAACGAAGCAAAATCTAAAATTTAGCATCCAAAAAATCACCTAAACCTTAATTGGTGATGTTACTCGTGAGTAATTTAGCTTAAACTAGCTTGTCCCCCAATTCTTAAATAAAAAAAGAACAATTTTTCATTAAAAAAAAATATAAAAGGCGTTACAAAGAAATTAACGAACTGAAATCCCAATCAAATTGTAGGCGGTCGCTATAAGTCTATAAAATATAAAGAAATCGTTTGCTCAGTTTCAAAACTCTTTAAAATATTGCAAAGTATTTTTCACTTCCCAGGTTTAATCTTTTTAAAATTCTCCTGCATATAATAAAATTATGTTTCTATAGGACTCTATACTAAATTTGGTTCAGATTTAGAGACTTTGTTTTGAGTAACTAGGCGTCAATTTATATATTTTATTTTAAATATTGTTGGCACGTACCAAAAACTTCGATTTGTCTTAACGCCGTCTATCATACCCCGTTCTTGAAATTCTAAAACGATTATTTTTTTTAAATGTTGCCAATTAGCATAGATTTCAAATAATTTTTGGTTATACCTAGGTAATCTAAATTTTATTAAGATCGGTCCAGTAGTTCCTGGGATTTCGAAAGGTACACACACACATACACATGCCGACAGACATTTTTTTAAACAATTATTGGGTGTCTGGAGGTCCAAAACATGTAATTCCGCCAAAAAAAACTAAGTTTAAGACAGTATAAGGTTTAAATATAAAGTTTAAAGCTACGTTTTCTCGATAAATTTGAAGCTCCAGTCAAACTTTTATAGCAGTATAACATTTCTAAAATGTTCGGATAATTACATACCACGAGTTTCAATAATTGAATCTTTTTAATATACATTAAGGTAATAAAACTTAGTAGGAACAACGCATAATCTATTCAGGGCTCATTCGTATTATTATATTATTTTACATCGAACTACACTACTAGAACATTTTTGTAAAAATCCAAGCAATACCTCCAACAATCTGAAAAATACGTTGTCAACCACATTATCAAAAATTTGAAAAGTAAATCTTAAAGAATGATGAAAATTAGGCATTGAGGTACATTGAACAGTCAACAGTAACGCAAGACAGACATATGTTACATATATAACTACTAAACAGTAAAAGTCAATAATAATTACTAAATACAAATAAGAAAAAAAACATCCCTCGGTTATGAACGCTGAACCTTAAAGGCGGTGTCACCTATTTTCACGAAATTTTCAAAGTTGATTTAGTGACATACAAGTTATATATAATGAATTACAAATAACTGCCAGTTGAACAGCAGTTCAAGTGCTAAATGTCACAAAATGTTCATCGTAAAATAAATTCGTGGAGTACAACTAAATACACGATCAAAAAAGGCGGTATGAGCAGAAGTTTATATTATAGGTTCTTCTGATACGGTAGGTAATACAATTAACGTTTAATAGGCGCTACTCGACAGGTTTCAAAGCATCTAAGCTTAATTTTTTGTACCCACAGCCTAACAACATGCTATTACGTCATAAAATCAAGTAAATAGACCACGATAAAATCTAAAGCGCTTAAAAAATTGCATATTAGTCAGAGATCTATTGCCTAGCATTAGAATATCAAATACATGCAATAAAACAAGCAATTTAAGAAAGGCCGTTACGTCAACGGAATACAGTTACACGAGAATATCTAATACGTCGACGGAACTGATATTTGAAATGTGGGATTGAAAATACCACATAATTGCAGACTTGTGCGAACGTACATAGGTCACCAACAAATTATATATCTTCTCATCTCTGTGCATTAATTAGAGAGGCTAATTAACCACCACAAACTCAGAATCGTTTGAAGTAACTATCAACCATTGTGAGTATATCGTGGATCTCATTAATGCTGTACAACGTACACGAAACGCTCTTAATTGAAATTCAAGCTTATATTATTCTGTACTTGCAATTTTGAAAGCAATTTCAACGGCCCATTAGGTTTGGAATGAAAAAGATGCAAGCTGAATTAACCTAAAAATAGAAGAAACGACTGTACGGCAGAATATGTACAATAACCGTTGCTTTTGTCAGAGTGTCCATGTAATTAAACAACAGTGCAGTTTTTTAAATTGATTTTAAACAAAACACCCGACATTATACTTTAGAGCCATTGACTTTAACCACATATAAAATATAATAAAAAAGGTGAACAAGGTCGGGCCAAAAGTGTAGAAAGAAGAGTAATATCCGTGAATAAGCTAACGTGTAACATTAAAGAAACGAGCAAGTAATTACCAAAAAAAAATAGACGAAGCACTTGAATTGGAAATTTCCATTTTTGTATTTATTTTATATTTTGTATCATAAGAATGTAGTCTCCAAGCAGTTGCTCCAAGATCATTATCGAGTGTTACCAGTTTATTATACGGAATGATTCATGACATGTGGAACACACTTTTAAGGTGGATCTGGACTCTCCAAACAATGAAAAAAGTTACCATCAGCATGAGTACGGAAACGGTTCCTCACAAGGTTGTAGCCTTATGAAAATGGAACACTCTAATAAATTTTTTGTCCATAATTTTCGCAGTAGTTCCACTAAAATTTTGGAATTCGATAGATATCGACATTCAAAATTCTAGCGTTACTATTTAGCTTAGTATTTCTATTAATATTTCATTCAACCAGAGGTGTCTCATATGGGTGGGAGCGAGCACGGAATATTTTCGTCTAAATATTAGATCTCAACAGTTGTTGAATTTTGATTTATGGAATTTTATTTTCTACAAAAAATACAAAAAAATGTACTTATATTGAAAACCGCTAAATAAAACAAATTTCGAATAATTAATTTTTTTGTAAAAACGGATAGTTTCTCCACATCAAAGCAAAGTTCCGTTAAACATAGATCCCGAAGATCAACATATTCCATCCTCATTAACTCGAAGGTGTCGAGGTCTTTCACTCCAGGTAGGCTCTTTGCTTGTGTAGTAGGAGGTAGTGGGGCTTTTGGTGTTTAAACCACCAGTACTTATACGAAACTATTACATTATGTCTTGATGTGTAGAACTACTTGGGCGTCTTGAAGAAACAATTGGAGCCTCATGGTTAACATGATTTTTCATAAAAATAGAATTATCTCGAAAACTGTTAAATGTGGCAACTTTCAACAAGAGCATGCTATTGTGTATTTTTGTATGAATAATATTGTTTCCTAAGAGATTTTATATGATACACATTTAGTACATTTATTTAAAAGACAGAAGAAAACAGCAGGAAGATATACTAAGAAAAGCAGAGAGAGCAGCAGCACAAAACGATATGAAAAAGTTACGTGATACAACTAGCAGGAGAAAAATATCGGCAATGTCGCAAATGTGTGACACAAAAGGAAAACTATTAAAATTCAAAACTGCCATCCTCGGCAGATGGCAGGAATATTTTGTCGAAGTATATAAGGAACGAGATAGAGTAAATAAAGAGTCTAACAAAACAGAAGAATATCACCAGTTAAACATTAATACGAAAGAAATAACAACAGAAGAAATAAAAATAGCCATCAAAAAACAAAAAAAACGATAAAGCAGCAGGAGTCGATTATATTCTAGGTGAACTAATTGAAACAGGAATGGAAATAAATAGTGAAATAGTACATAAACTGCTCAATAAGGTTTGGAAAGAAAACGTCCTACCAAAGGAATGGACAGGAGAGCTAATTATCAAAATCCCCATGTAAAAAGATAAAACAAAGTGAAAACTGGAGGGCAATAACGCTACTCGGTACAGTCAGCAAAATATTCACAAACATTATACTAGCAAAAATAAAAAAAGGGTGGAAAGAGAGCTAAGAACAAACCAGGCAGGTTTTATACAAAGAAATCTTGCGTAGACCACATATGTGTAGCTTAATGATAATTATTGAAGAAGACATAGAGTGGTACCAAAATACATTTTGGTTTTATTGATTTTGAAAAAGCCTTCTATAAAATTGAAAGACTCACACTATGAAAAACGCTCAAGATAATTATATGGAATACCAGGTAAAATGACGAGAATAATTGGGCTGCTATACGAAGGATACACCGCAAGAGAAGTACACAACGGAACAAGGTCAAAAAAGATAACTATAGAAAGTGGCGTGAGACAAGCTTGCACATTATCACCCATACAATTCCTCCTAGTCATAGTTCGTTTGATGAGACTAACAATGAAAAAAACGATAAGGCAGTAACATGTAGATTTGGAAAGATACTAGAAGATCTTGAGTTGGCATATGAGATATGTCTTATAACTGAAGAACTACAATATATGCAAAAAAAGATTATATTACTGAAAAATGCAGCCAAATAAGTAAGACTACGAATCAATATAGTCAAGATCAAAACTCTATACCTGTTAACACAAATGATTGCACCGTAATCAATATAGATGGTATTTCCATAGACAATGTTACAAGTTTCTATATTTTAGAAGTGTAATTAAGGATTGTGGAGGAAGTAGAAAAGACATCCAAAGGAGAATAAACAGAGCTCAAGCCTCCTTTAACCAACAATGGAAAATATAGAAATCAACTGAACTGGTCCTAAAATCAAAACTCCGTGTATTTAAGTTAAACGTAAAAAACGTTCCCCTGTACGGTAGTGAATCGTAGACACTTAACAAGACACAAACACGACAGATTCAAGTTTTCGTAAATAAAAGCATAAGAAGAATTTTAAGAATATACTGGCCAGACAAAATAACGAATGGGGATTTATAGAGAAAATCAAAGCAAAAACCATTGGAATTAACAATAAGGAAAAAGAAATGGCGATGGATAAGCACATTCTAAGAAAACCAAACACAGACCTTACAAGACAAGCAACAGAATATACCATTAGAGCAAAGAGAAAACAGAAAAGACTAGTTAAAACACGGAAAAGAAACACAGCAGAAAATCACACGACAGTAAATAATAGCTGGAGTGAAGTGAAGAATAGCAAAGAACAAGCAAGATTGGAAAGATTTAGCGGAAACTATATGTAATCAGTAAAACCAACTCAACTTAATATAGACGAGCGAAATAAAGAGGAAAGAGTAGAGATGATGCACAAGATTAGCAACCTTGCCATCATTTACTTATTAATTGCCAAAGAAACGCTTTAAGCGCCCTACGCTTCCAAAGAAGTTTTAAGGATCGAAGAAGAAGAAGACACTTATTTACACAAAAACTAGTATAAATACTAAACTAAATGAGTAATATTCAATTATAAAATCTGTAAATTTTAGAGCAACTACTGCGAAAGTTATTTGACTGATTCATCTTAACGAGGCTGCGTTTCCTGGCCCACGTTTGTACAAATATTTTACATTGTTTCAGATTCTGAATCTATACTGAAAGTGTGTTCTATATGTTACGAACCACCCTTTATTGTATAAGTTAGTGGTTACTCATAAACCGTACCTCATTTTTATTTCTCGCCGGTTATTAAGTAAGCTTCCCTAGACTCTCCAATATTTAAAAAATAATTACCATTTTTGGTTCAAACAATATGTAATATAAATACAGGTTATAAGAAGTAGTCGAAAAGTTAGGTACTACAAAAGATCAGATGTTTCGGGAATGCGGCATACCGCCAATCGCTAGAGTATATCATATGCGCCGCATATGCTATACTGCGTAGAATCGGGAAAACATATATGGTGTCCAAAGACCACTTGAACCTCTCCTTGTACTTTCCTAAGACTAACAAGCAAAGTTTATGCCGATCTGGCTACTCATGTTTGACTAAATAACAATTCTTCTTAGCGCATTCTCTTAAATTTTTAAAGTTAGAAAGAAAGGCAGCAAAAAAGTGTATCTAACTTTCGTTTTCGGTTCCGGATCTCAAAGAAAAACCTTTTAAACGCCGAATTTTTGTTGAACCTAGCAGGGCGATATTAATCAATAGGCCAAGGTGAGCAATAATCGAAGGGAGGGTTTTTTATATCAAATACACTTGTGAAAAGCAGGGTATTTTTAGCCAATTAAAGCCTGTGTAAATCGTTATAGCGCTTCGCTGTACGATTCTTGATAGCGCAGATGTAGAATGCGTGTACAGCGTAGGAGGTTTTGGGGTTCATTCCCGATGCCGTCTACCATTTTTTATATATATATATATATTGTTGCAAACAAAGAAATTTCTTTAAAGAAAATTACGCAAACAATTGTTTCTTTCACAAGTGCTTACAGCCATACCAAAAATCGCACTAAGGCGCCCCAGGTTTACGGTGCGGTGGTCCTTTTAGTTTGGAAAGTTCTGTTCTTTCGGTAACCCTTTGGTAACCTCTTCAAAATCACTAAAACTTGAACAAGAAATTTGGTGGTTATTAAAAAATGAATTGTTTCGGTAATTGCTAGTTGTCGTTTTGTGGTTTGATTATGTTTTAAATCTGTTTGTCAGATTACGTTTTGCTTGTATATGTTTGACAAGCATTGCCTACGCTCACTGGAAAATTTTAATTGCACAACTGTTTAATTGTACACATAAAACGTGCTGTTCTATGCAGGAAGCAAAACCGTTTCGTGGAAGATAGGGAACGCCGTGTGAACGAAAGAATACCCGACAGTTCGGTATTAGAGCAAGAGTGGAAGTGTGGACGTTTTGACGATCGAAGCCGATTGCATCCGAGACTGCAGGACAAAATGGAACAATACGCTCTGAAGCCTCATCTTTAGTATCCTCCCATCTATTTTCTCTATGGGAGACTGCCGCATATTCTTTCTCTTTCTATTACGTGGCATTGCTTATTTTCCATAAAATGATTCTACACGCTACCTATAAGCGCAATAATTGTAAGTGTGTGCACTTGCATATAATACATACGTTTGTTACGACCAACTAAATGACCGTCGCATCCGTTTCGCAATTCTTTCAGTTAAATAATAGTTTGACCCAATCTTTTCTTCAGCGTGGTACCTAGGTATTCTAAATTCAAACAATATATTTGGTTTTTGGAGCTCCAAAACGTGTATTTCCGACAAAATCTCACAATCTAACATTTTTACGATCACACTACATTGCCATATTTAAGGCATTGAAAAGTAATTTAAAAAACAATTTCTGAAAAATGAATAGGCCTTTAAAATTAACTATTGCCTTTATTAAGGTTTTAAAGAATATTTTAATTTCATAAATTTTACCCTCTAATAACTAACTAAAAATCTTGCTGATATTGATTTATACACTTTATGATGTTCTGGTTTATAGAAAAAAAGGAACGATTGCAATGCAATCAATATATTACTATAGCTATAGGTAATTCATATAGCGAAAAGGTAAAACTGAGCAAAACCTTTTACCTAAACTTTCATATACATTTAAAAATTGTTGTGCATCATATTATTAGCATTATTTTATGCACCAACGATGACTATAAATTCGTGCCACTCTTTCCTCTCTAGCGGGAGCGTAGGACAACAAGCTTTAGGCTCATCTGCATTTCTACTAAAAAAACATTTTGATTTCCTGAAGGTCTAAAACTTGTATTTCCGTCAAAATCGAAAATCGAAAATTTTTATGAAATTGATACTGAAAGTAAAAGAAAACAACGCCTATCAGCAGTTTTAATAAATAGAATAATATACTTTTATATGCAACTGTCTTTATGCCAAACTGCATAAGAAATATGGTGGTATTTAGGAGATTCAGGTTTTACCCACACTTTTAACCAACACAAACCTAATATTAATTTTGAAGTAGGCCAAAAATCATTAACTTGGTAGATGGTGGGACTTACAATATAACCATATTAACAACAATTGATTAAAATACAGTACAATCCTTGATATCTCAATTACAAAGCAAGGTCTCAGCTTCTTATAAGAAATATGCAAATACAGAATTTGACAAGGTCTGTTTTAGTGATTTTGCAAGAAGACAAATCTCCTTTGCTTCTACATTATGTATAAACCTAAGTTTTTTTTTGTTTTGCACTTCTTGAGCAAATTGTGTAAATGTGCAGATCTAATTGAACAAGCTTGGGTACTCACAGTCACGAAACGTAATATTAAAGAAAATCAAGTTCAAACAGACCTGAATGAGTGAAACAAGTTTTAGTCGTGACATTAATTCTACAAACGAAGCCGACCAATAAATTACACGTCAACATTCATTTTCCATCAGATGTAAACTACAATAGAAACGGAATAATAGAACCTTACATCCATCTTGAAGACGATTTATTAATAACACCTAATATTATCTCGTGCCTTCTTACAGCATGAAAACATGTTCAAGGTATTAAATATGTAAATACATGATCATACCTTCATACCTAGAAATATTTATACTCTCATGTTAAAAAAATTACTTTGAAATCCTTTTCAGTACAATCAATGAGTAAATATAAATTTTAAAAAATCTCACAAAAACCCAATTATATCGAACATTGGTCATTTTCAAGCTTTTGTTCTTGAAGACCTACCAATAATAAAATGTATACATTTGCATCTCGCCTTATCCGGTAACATATCGACTACAAAATGAAAGAAGGCTTCGGATTAATTTTTAAATGATGATAAATACGGACATGTGTAGACCATCAAGTTCCACAAACTGCTACATCGAAATCGGTAAGTTCATGTATCAGTAGGTTTAATATTTGCACTAAATCATTGTCTGTGATTCACACTATAACATTTCCATGTAGCGGTAAGTTTTAACCTACATGTAAACTTTTGCGGCAAAGATAATTTGCATCCGCTAATTTAATTGATCGTTCGGTATCTTTTGAAATTTGCGATTAACTGATATTTTAATTTAGCGATGTTTCGTGAACTGGTTCACGCATCCTTTTGACTTTTTCCCACAACGTCTTCAAACCACTGTTAAAATATAGCAACAATAAGCGGCACGGCTTTGAGCTTTAAGATTCTCGTGGGATTAATACAATTTTTGCTTGGGAGTAGACTTAATTTGAAGTCATTAAAGAGTTTAATTTTGATATTTAGCATTTTAAACTAATTTAATATTGTGAAAAGCAACAAGAAAGAATTTTAGAATAAATTTCTGAGAACGAGTTACTAGCACTTACAAACATAAGAAAACATTATGTGAGAAAAGTTGTTCAATGTAAAGTGCATAGTTAAATACAGGGTGCCATGCAATAGGATGCCCATACATCAAGGGCGTCTTTTTGGGTTTAGTACGTCCGGAAATACATCCTTTTCGAAATGCAGCCCTATAAAGATGGTGAGAGTAAATCACGTATAAATTAGTATCTCTGCTAGAAATTTAATCATTGGTTTAAAAGTCTGCGTATATATTTTACTGGTAAAGATTTATAACTACACGTGTTTTTGTTCAAATCCATCAGCCAGGAGCGTAAATATTGGGGACTCTTGACGTAGGTCTCTGTTAACCAAAAGGCTCTTAACGTATCTTTAAACACTGGAGATTCTGTAACCTTTGACTGGCAAAGCTCACTGTTCATAGCAAAGTACAAAAAGTCTGTCGTCCCTAGCTCTGTTAGCATTAAAATTTATACAAACTGCGTTGGCCGATTTTCAAAATTATTTTTGTGAAATATTTTTCATGTGAAAATGCGTTCCAAAAATAAGGCGCTTGCCCCGCTGGATTCCAAATAAAAAATTCACTGTATGACTCAGTTTCAATGCACGTAACATGGAAGCTAGCCAATTGTCAGTGAACAACATTGAAAATAGAGAAAATAATAAAACGATCTATGCTAACACTTAAAATAAAACAAAAATTTAAAAAAATAAGCGGGTAACTTCATAACAATAATTAAGATAAGATGCCAAATTTTATGGCGTTTAATTTACTCATTTTTGAGTAAATAAGCGTTAATGTCAAGCTGTGCAAAAATAGTGTGTGGACCTTGATTTGAGGACAAAGAGTTTAGACAGTAAGCATTACATGTTAAAGATCCCTACTCTCAAGACGACAGAAGTTTGTCAGAACTTTTAGGTGTACTGGGCTTATTTCTGACGTCGCTGGTAAGCCTTAGTAACAAGAAACTCAAAACGATTTAGATAAATATTAAAATAGAAAAATCAACAAGTATTCCATTTCTTTCTATGCTATTTACTATATCCTGCTTTCTATTTAAAAACGTATATCAAGACGTCTAACTTCCGTTTCTGGTTTCAATTTTTTAAAGGTTATTTTTCTCTACTAAGGGGGAGATACGACAGCTCTTTTGAAGTTCCTCGAGCGCCAAACCGTTTTCTTTATGTGAAAAGAATTTGTTTCATTAAACGTATTTGTTATTGAGTTTGCTGTAGATATATTAAAAACCTATCTTAAAATTGCTTTTTTTCCGTAATAATGGTAAATTTCATAGCTTAACGGTATCAAAATGTGTTTTAAATCAGATTTATGTAATACAGTATATTTATTTCTTTTATATTTCACTATCAGCCTGTCATCTCTGCCTTACAAATACGTGTATCATTATTGCAAATTAAAATATAAATGATTATAATGCTGTGTATGTTTTATAATTGCTAGCGAAAATACAACAACCGCTTTTAACCATAATTTTATTATTGCTATCTATTCTGCAAGAGAACTTTCAACTCCATGTTTAATTTTAATTTGGTGCTTATGCAAGCAATAGTAGTTTCCATTTTCCACAATTTAAAATAATGACATCTACACGCCATAGATGGAAGTACACCCTGGTTTCCCTGCCCGTACATCAAAATTGTTATAATGAAAAACATAATTTTCGGGTATGCAAACGTGCATTGGATAACAAATTCGGCCTAAATAAATGATAGTTTCAATATGAAGCTACCAACGCTAGTTAAAAAAACAAAACTGGATACTGAATTTATCCAACGTTTTCCGTTAGCGAAAGGTTACAGACCTTCTCAAAGAAAAACTTCATAAAAGCACTCGTAAAAAAATTATGCGACAATTGTTCGAAAAACTATTATCTAGCTAGAGAAAAATTTTATAACGCTATTTTTTGAATGGCTTTTTACTGAGAATACAATTTTTCTAAACAAAAACCAAAAGCAATAAACTGAAAAGAAATTAGACCAATAGTAAACGAAAATTTGCATGAAATCAATACTTCCGTAAACTGAGAGTATAGGAAAGTAAATATTAAAACATGAGCTAAAATAAGAATTTTTTTATTTCACTGAACTATACCTTTTAATACCTATTCTGAAACATAATCAAAACGGGAAGACAAATCGAAATAATGAAATTTTATCACTCTTGTACGAATATTTTCAGCCAATAACCAAATTTTGTTTAAACTGTTGAAATAATTTTCACGAGATACATTTCGATTCGTCAGTTAACTAGGAAGTACACCACATATCTTTAAACAAGTAAAAAAAGTATGAAAGTAAACGGAATAAGATTTTATATTACATAATACGGACAGTAATCTTAATAAACGTAGACAGCTGAAGGCAAAATTTGACACGGTATTTTTCAGAGGGATAATCCAGAAATCAGTTTCGATGATAGGCTTCCACGAATTCTTTTAAGGAGCAATGGTCTATTGAGATTTAAGGGGAATAGTTTAATTTACGTTTGCATCATCCTCTTTAACTCCACTAAAAATTGGTGGAAACAGTTTAGAAACATGTAACTGAAGTTAAAATTAGTAACAATTAGTCTGGTTACAATGGGTAACACGCAGCTTTAAATTTTTAGGCTGGCTGAGCGTACTCCACAACGAACTACAATGATAAACACATTTAAACTTCAATAACCAGATTACAGAGAAATTATAAAACTTCTAAAAGAGGCAATTTAAATAATATTATGAAAGCCTAAGCCTTACTGTTAACAAGGAAGAGAGAAAAAGTACTTCCCATGGGAGAATAATACTGCGACCTCGTCTGTGACCTTTTCTACTCTGCTGAGTAATACAATTTAATATAATAAGTTTGACACTGTTTGATTATATCGATGTGCTTTTAGAAACGTGAGACAGGTTCTTAATCACTCACAATAAAACAACTTGTTTTGAAAAAAGATCTATTCACAGCACGTCAAAGCCTTTTGAAGTTTTGCTGCTGCGGCTTTAAGATGCTTATTATTTATCTCTTGGATCGAAAAGTAATTTCATGTAGATTAGAAGATCAACCTTCTGGTACTTTAATTAAAGATTAAAATAAAATTACAGTTTTTAAATATATCTTAGGAGTTGCAGCTTAAAATTCAAATTTTTAATCATGTTTTTGTTACGATGTTTTCGTTTTAAATATTAAATCTGCATTTGCTATAAATAATTAAACAGCAAGTCTATCTAGGAGAAAAACTGCTGTTTGTTCGGAGCAAAATTCCAAGAAAACCATCCTACGCCTGATCATCAGGCAACCTCCCAAAAAACAAAACCAAAAACCCAACATCAAACACAACACATCTGAATCCACCGTTCGTTTACTCGCACAAAAGGATAAACAAACACACACCTTGCAACTTCTTTTCGGTCTCCCAGAATTTCTGAAGCTCCGTAAAATATTTGTCTAGTATAAAGACCTTAGAAAGCCCTAAGGTAGCCATCTTGTGTGATTAGGGCTAGGAATCACGTTCGGCCATTTTCCGGACATTACACTAAGAACACACACACTCTCCTTCGAAGCACTCAATACACTGGCGGGCTATCGGCCGCTACCTGCGACCTGTTCAGGTGAGCCTCCCCGCTCACCTGTATGCACCTGTAAAAGCTTCGGGATTTCGGGATACCATAACACAAAACCATTCGATTGAATAACACCTGATCGAATGTCTTAATGGGATGCAATCATAACAAGGACGTTGGAATGCAGACTTCAGCCGGAAAATGTTTATCCGGAAACTTAAACAACTGCCGGATGTTGTTTGTACTCATTTGCATATTATGCACGTATTTTATTGTTCAAGTTAAAAACTTCTATTTAGGAATTAGTAGATCCTAATGTACCAGCAAAACAGCAACAGCGTAGTTAACGATTTAATAAAGACACGAAACTGAAATTTAGCGGAAACTTCAGACCGGCACAACTTAATTTCTTTTACCATTATCCGTTCACAGAGTAAATTTAGTATAAATAACGTCAGAGTTAATTAATACCATTTAAAATACTATTGCATTAACATAAAGAACACAAGAAAACTTAATAAACTGGTTAAAGTGAGAGACTTGAATGATACAGCGTAAAGGTAACTCGCTCAATCAGTTGAATTTTAATTAATATTAATTTGTATTACTAAAGAACAAAAACAAGTTTAGAAATTATAGTTCATTAAACATAAAAAGAAAAGTATACGAAAACTTATACTAAATGCAATTCTTTGGTTGATTTTCTTCTTAGTTTTTTATTCTAATCAAATGCGAAATAATAATATAAAAAAATAATCATAATTACAAATATTTTTACTAATATTGTCAGCAAAATTAATGCAATACAATTTGGATATAGATACATGAACTGCCGGATACATAGAGACAAGTTACAAGGGAAAAATCCAGAAAATGAATATGAAAAAGCAAAATCATTTCACATAAAAAAAGCGCTAAAAAAGTCAAACTAATCTTCCTCGGCTGTGTAGGTAGTTTACCCCAGAGGAAGATATCGTTATCGTGAAAACAATTCAAAATCGAAACGTTACGAACAAGTATATTTTAAAATGTAAGAGTTTTCATCGTATGCGCCTGTCCAAATTCTAAAATTTCCATAGAGGCTTGCATGCAGTAGTTTTCTAAGAGAGCTTTTATGAATTTAGACTTTAGTAATTTTTTTTGAAGACTTCTACTTAGTTTTATCTTTGTAAATTCGAATATAATAAATGCAAAACGTACTTTTTTTATTTCAAATAAACATTATGCTCAATAAATGCTGCAAACGAAGAAATAATATTTAAATACTTAGGGCGGGAAGGCCAGCGAATATTTTCATTTTGAAAAAAACGCTGTTCTGAACATTCCAGTGCAAGAGAACTTCTTTACAAAATAAATCATTTTTTTCACTTGTTTAAAAGCCCTTTATAGGTGGTATACCATGAGGAAAAATTAATTTTTAAAATCCAGAATCGCAGAATGACACACTTTCTTAGTAAACATGGAAATATCAAATATTATTTGTTAGTTTTAGTAAAATTTGTAAATAATATTAGCAGTTCGTTTAGCAGGGCAATTCTTTTAGAATAACTAGTTATTTAGAATTGATCCGTAAGGAGCCAATTATTTCAGTATTTATAATTATTTTGGTTTTAAAGACCTTCTGGTTTGAACTTATATTTTGAATAAATAAACTCAACCACCGGCAAAACGACTAAAGTTTGACAAAAAAATATTATGAAAGGAGGATAAAATATCGATTCCGAGGTATGCAAGAATAATCGTTAGTATAGTCCGAATTTCTAGTCTAGTATTTAGTCAGTATTTAAATTATGAGGCAATCAATTAATAATAATTTTTGGCGTTATTTCTTTAAGTACATAGCTGGGGCACATATTAAATTGTAAACGAATTATCTACGAGAATGGTTATGTATCATTTGTAGATAAGTTATTATTTATTTGGTCCACTGGAATTGATGCTTATGTAATAGTAAAATAAAACAAAACAGGGTTCATAAGCGTAGAATATAAATAGAATATAAATGATCATGAGTTTTGAAAGTACTTCACGAAACAATTTTGCGAAACTTCAAAAATATTTTTTTTAATTGATATGTAAAATAGGAACCACAAATTGATGAAAATAGAACGCGTAAATGCATTAATACAACAACAAAATTCTACGAAAGATAACTTTAAACTGTAAGGGACGAAAACCCAGCGTTGAATAAGAAACTTAAGAATTGTAGTACACAACAACTTTTTTCTAAATTCTAATCCGAAAAATTAGTTCTCTTGTCCAATACGTTTCACGTATAACATAATGGATTTAAGTACGCCTATGGTTTTTGTTTACTTATATTGAATTTTAGCGAACATTTTTGTTCTTCTGTGGCTAAAAGTCCGGTCTTTGATCATTAGTTTTAGTTTACAGAACACTAAAACGGGTAAACCGTACCGATCTGCCAAATAGTAAAAAGTTTCAGGAATACTTAAATATCAAAGCATCTAAACAATAAGCTCTAATTTCGTTTTTATATAATCTTCAAATTTTAACAAGAAAAATCCAAGCGAACGGCCTTTCTTTATTGTTATTGGTATATACCGCCGCCGTTAAGAAATTGTCTCAGTTATTGTTAGATTACTGAACATTACAAACGCAATACAACAAACGAAGACGACAAAAAGAAGGAAATAAAGTTAAGTACAGGAAAAATAATAAAGAAATCAACGCGTTTGCGAGAAAAGTTACTTGACGTTGGTCAGAGAGTTAGTTAACTTTATATTCATTATATACATTAAACCATCTCCTTTGCTATTTATTTTACCTAAGTTCGTATTTGACATTATTGTAATTGTAGCGTAGAACATTTGCCATTCCCACAAAAAGTTGCAAGTGATTAGCACAAGTATAAGAACGGTCGAAGTATCCTACCATACTATACACTGTAAACTGAAAAGGTTGATAACTCTACCTTTAAAGGCATTACCTATATCCAACCTTAAGGTATAATAGAAATACCCTGTAGTAAGGTATAATGCAGCCATTTTACCTTAACCGATATAAATGTACCTTAGTTTAAGGTATAAAATTCTACCTCAAAAGGTATATCCTTCTACCTGGAGGTCAAATTGGTGTTTAATGCGGAGGTATAAGAAAAAACCATGGGGTATATTTGTAAACCTCAACCGTGTTTAATATACTTCATGTTGAGGTAGATAATTCCACCTCTAGGTATAAATTTATACCTTAACGCATAAAATAAAATTCTACCTCCTTGGTATAACATTATTCGTTAAAGCCAAAACGCTGACTAATACGAAGGTAGAAAAAAACACGTCAAGATATTTTGTAATATATAGTGCAAAACTTTTAAAATCTTTACATGTTCTACCGTATTTTAATTTTTATTAGCAGTGTGAAGATCTTCCACCACATTAATTTATTTTCGCTTAAGAAAGGCAATGAAATAAATCAGATGTAAAAGATTATACATAATTATATTTATTTATTTAATTTAGTAAAAATATAATACTTGACATAAAAAATAAAATTATACAAAGACAAAACGATATACAAAAATTATAAATAAATATTACATAAAATAATTACAAAATTTTATTCAGTACCAACGCAATCTGTCCTTTGTATTGGCGTGATGGCTCTTCCAGCTCACACACATTGGCTGACAAAAAACTTAATGTTTTAGCTGTGCTTTTTGGATGCTGTATATTAAACAAAAAGATTATGGCTAATGTGGCTTCTAGTGCCTCTCTGAACGACTTCACCTCGCATACTTTTGTATGATCCGCACACACATAGTACGCGGAATTATTTGGGCCGAACCACGATGCTTCCTCTGCCGCTACCGGCACAATACAAGGTAGTATTCCAGGCTCCTGCAATTGAAAGAAAATGTGCATTTAGAATAAACTTCTTTTTTTGCATAATTTTTTTATAAACTAACTTTTTTAATTAGTTGAAGAGGATTCTCCTTGAATAAGAGTGGCAACAGTACCAGAAATGATTCCCCTTCAATATCTGAAAGTACACACAATAATAATTAGTTCTACACTTGTACTGTTGATATTTCGTATGCTTACCAGATAAATTTAAATTACACCCTTTGTCGATGGTCTTAATTTTTGTATCATAACTTGGGTGTTTTAATAAACTTAAAATCCGTGTCCTTTTTTCCCCGTTGAAAAACAAGTCCATTCTGTTGGTAATATTTTCTTTGAAAAACAGCTGGCAATCTTTAATGAGCTAAAAAAAGTTATAAATAAATTATATAAACTCAATTCAAATTTCTGATTTGTAATTTTTACCTGTGAGTGCCATTTTAAGCATGGAAATATTTCCAAGACTTCGACTATGGTTGCGTTCGTATAAAGTGCCTGGCGATATGATTTGGTACGTATCATGCGATCATCAATGAGATCGCCGTCGATAAATTCATTGAGGGACTGCAGGCGAATCTCTTCAGCGTGGCTTGAAATTGTTTCCTCATTTTCCCCTTCAAGTGGTACCACGTTGCTATGGCGGTTCCTTTTTTCTATAATGGCTATATGACCTTGGGCTGCTTTACGCACAGATGCATGTTTTCTGCGCATTTCATTAACAAAGTATCAGAAAGTATTTGAAGTAATTCTTTAGTTCTACAAAATACCTTTTTTGAAGTAACCGCCGGCAAAAGAAATTCGTTTTCTAATTGTAATTTAAACATTAAAATTTGTTTTATAAACTCCTTTGCAAAATTGTAGTTCGTTTCATCTTCAAAAATCGAATCAGCATAATCGAAACTATCAGTATTTGCATGTGAAGGATACTCGTTAATACTAATGGGGACTTCTGATTTAAATTTTTTATTTATAACACGGTCACGTTTACGGTACCATTTAATAAAGTACTTGTGGTCCATCTTACAATGGACGATATAAGAATTTACACGCTGGTATGCTTTTAAACAGCCATCAATGTAACAAACTATATTGCATTGCTTTAAATAATAATGGGCAAACTTCATATGTTGCAACATCAATTGCAAATGAAAAAATGTTTTACCACAGATATGACAATCGTACATATTTAGATTGTAAAATAACAACAAAATAAGAAATTTAACTTACCACTGCAGGTAACAACGTCGATTTGTGAAGTGCAATTGTTATACCGCTTGCTATTTTACCCCACTACCACCACCCTAAAACAATGGTAGTAGGTAGGTAGGTAAAACCCAACACCAATGCACCTACTTACCTATGCGTCATGCTTTTGTCATAGCTACAGCGCAGTGGCAAAAGTCCAGTTGCCAAACAAAAGGCCTTTATAAAACGATGGCACCTTTTACTGTTAAGATACAATCATTAATAAATAAATATTCTTGCCGAACATATCAAAAATAAAATTCTGATTGGGTATGTTTGGTATGGTATTTTTAATACGCGATTGTTTTCCGCATAGCGAAAATAAAGTTCAAATAAGAGGCAATATACAAGATTGCATTGGTCCTTACTAAAATGTTGTAATTATTTTATTTAATGTTTATTTATAATTCTTCTTGTATCTCTCTTTGTCTTTGTATAATTTTATTGTTTATATTTTAAGTATTATATTTTGACTAAATTAAATAAATACTCCTCTAACTCAAACTTCCCCAACTCAAAACTCTCTTCAACTAAATTTTTTTCTTTGGCAGTAGCAGCTGTAATGCAGTTTGTGTGACATTTTGTTTCGCTAACTCGAATTTCTACAAGTCGAAAATTTCTTCAACTCAACTCGAACGTTTTTCCCGTCATTAGGGTGAATAATGATTCCGACAAGTAGACTTTTTGGGGAATTTCCACTTCCTGTATGTAAGCCGATGCCCCTGTAAGCAATATCTCAGCTTTCTGAGAACTATAACTACATGTATAAAACTCTAAATTGCTTATACGTGCGTTATTCTTATTAGTACGAAAACATGTTCAGTTATGTGCGTGGTTTATTAATTATTAGTAACTGGTTCGTTTGTGCTAACAGTCTGTTAATTAATCCATCCCATATTAAAATGGCGCCTAACAGACAAGTTAAAACTTTAAAACTTCAGAACAAAATTAAAATATTAAGTGAAGTAGACAGTGGCGTGATGAATAAAACACATATTGCCGAAAAGTATGGTGTCCCAAAGAGTACTTTGTCAACGATAATAAAAAATAAACCTGCAATTTTAAAATTTGCCGCAAACAACCGCTTATTACTGACTTTTTTTACTTCAACATAATCTGTCTAATTTACATATGTATAAGCCAAATAGTGGGTTTGTGTATGAGCTAATTCATTTTTATTTCATTTTTATAATACAATAATGTATTAAAAGTGTTTATCCTTATTTTGAATAAAAATGTTTTTCTTGAACTCGAATTTTTCTGGTGGAATTTTGCCAATTCGACTTAGAGAAGTTCAACTGTAAATATAATTATTATGTAAAAACTTTTACATCTCATTTATTTCATTGTCGTTCTTACGCAAAAATAAATTAATGTGTTGGAATATCTTCGCACTGCTAATAAAAATTAAAATACGGTAAAAACTGTAAGGGTATTAAAAGATTTATAAGATTAAAAGTCAAATAAAAATTAAACATTATATACGCACTATATTGGCGACACTTTTTAGCATCAAGGTTGAATTTTATTTTGTAAACAATTGATGTAAAAATATCTTAACGTGTTTTTTTTCTACCTTCGTATTAGTCAGGTTTTTGCTCCAGGTGACGATGGAAAATTTCTCCTTAAAGGGTATTTTTTTATTCCACAAAGGTAGAAGCTGCTAAGTATCGGTTAAGGTATTTTATTATCGTTGAAGACGTTTATTTTTCTACGTTTATTTGGATATTTGAGGTAGAATAAAATACCTTAAGTTGTAAGGTATAAATAAATCTCTTGGGGTATTTCTTTCATCCTTGAATTCCGGATTATACCTTTAAAGGTAGATACAAATACCTCAATGTTTCGATTATACCTTTTTTCAACCTTAAAAAATAACAGTGTATTACAACCAAAGGCCAAATTTATATGCATAAAAAAGATTAAATATGCATTTCAAAATTCAAAATTAGAACATAATATGCGCTTGAAGATCACAATATACATTTATTTATGTAAAAAAGTATATATACAAACATTAGATTACGCTCAGTCAACGTAAATGCTGCAGTAAATTAGATTATATAAGCCTGTTAATGATAAGCAGTATTTGAATGTTTGCATTCGATTGCTAATAAACTTGCAAAAGAGATATATGCTGAGTTAGGTATTTGGTGTAAAATTTTGCTTTCTGTCAGTAAGAATGCGTTGGTATTTAGAGAACCGTCGTTCAATGTCACATGATGTTACTTGCACATAAGTAGGTATGTTTGGCAATTCTTCTACGCTTATTTTATATTGGGTTAGTTCAAAACCACACTACTTTCCTTATTTTGCTTATCAAAAATAATCCACAGTATTCTTTGTAAAAACTCTGTTTAATTTGTCACGGGCATTTTTAAGAGATTTCTTGACGTTTGTTTAATTCTTTCCAGATGCCGCATTCTAAGTTCAGAGCTTCGATTGTAAATTTATTGTAAATGAACTTAAAATTTATAGATTGCTGATCAGAATGAGCTCTTAAGAAAACTTAAGCTAGAGTTATTGAGCTTTTCTGAAAATTGCCAACTTTAAATAAATTCGTATTAAGCTCGGAAAAATTGAATATATCTGGTATATAAATGACTAAACTTCTCTCTACTTTAGAAATGTTCTTATCGTAATATTTCAAAGGTATGTTTGCATGAACGTTAAAGTATTTAAGCGCACCCTGGGCAACGTCAACAATTCCATTTCTTTTGCAATTAAATTAAAACGATTTTACCTCGATTCATTTAATTGGAATACTGTTGTTAGAAAAATATTGTGTGCAACTCGTGCGAGAAATGCCTTTAGCGCCGTTGAATGATTTTTTGACTCGGCTAGCGCCTCTTCAAACATTCATTCTCGTACGTTAAAGTATCATTTCGCGTACTAGTTGCACATAACTATTTCGTTTACGAATTTATAACAATTAATACGAAATCAACGAAAAACGTTGTTTTGACAATTGTCATCAAATATGTGAATATGACCATTTTAGCGAAAAAGTGGGCAAGTTTTAAATAAGTGCTAAAAATGCACGTAGTTGCAATTAAAATGAGGGCACCTTTAATGAAATAGCATTAAAATTTTCTTTATAACAAAGTTTGATAACTTGAGCTAAAATACGTTTGAAGTATTTTCAATACACACTCGTATTTGGTTGTCATTAGGTAATAACTGTCGAATCAAGTACCTAAGACAAAAAAGCGCGGGTTGGAGCTGTCGCGATTTTTTCATGCCCCTAATTATTCACAGTCATTACCATGACAACTAAACACTAGCATGCACAGATTTCTAATAATTTTCTGTGGTAGCTTTAATATAGTTATTTATTATATCAGTGGGATAAAGGCATTATTAACATACGAATGCGGTGAGTTGCCCGACGAGAGCGTTAGCCCGAGTCACATGTACATAATACAATTTTTATCTACGTCTGCTCAAAATTGAAGAAAATACATAATTTTCAAAATTGAAGAAATTATATAATATTCCATAGACCATCTTTTTTATTTAACATTGGAGTAGCATAGTATTGTATTTAAAAACAGAGTAGCATTGTATCTACATAATTTATTATCGTCATAGCACCCAAACATTTCTTGTCAATAATTGAGTTGTTTTTAATTTTTCCTTGATTTGTGGTGAAAAATGTGTTTTTCCTTGATTTGTGTTGAAAATTGTGAGAAAACCGGTAAATATAATTATGAGTGATTGTGACAGATTTTGGTCAAACATTGTCATATCCCACTGAGTGGGATAAGTGATCCTTATTCCATTGAGTTGGATAATAAACATCATTATGCAACTCAAATGAATGATATAATAGGTTCTTATCCTAGCAGACGTAGATAAAATAAATTACCCAATAAAAATGGGCGAAAAGGTGGCTGGTACTTTCACATACCTTTCACGTTTTAAATATTCTCGCGTCAAGAAGTGATGGAAATTTACATCTACAGTTGATACAAGACCGGTGCAAACTTAAGGCGGTGGTTACGTAGGTACGGACGGCGCGCGCTCCTACTACGTCAAAAAAGGCGCTTAATGCGCCCACGAAAATTGTTATAACACTTTATTTACAGTTATCAAAAATAAGCAAAACATGAAAAATATTTTTTTATATTAGAGCTAATTGATAGGTGTAGTGAAAATCACCCAACTGCCGGAAAACACGTTTTTGTTATTAAGAAGTATCGTTTTTTTCTTAATTATTAAAATAGGTGCAAACCTCGCTTATCCTAATAAAGTACTTCAAGTAGTCCAAAAAATTTATAACGATCGGCGTTTGCGTTTATAAATAAAAAAATTATAAATTTTAAAATATTCAAAAATTCCAAGAGGGCCTCAGAGTAAAATTTGGGAAATAAGTAAAAACACAGTTCATTGCAAGCTCTAGTGGTTCATTAAGTATAAAAAAAATAATGTGGGCAGTTTTTGAGGAATAATTTTTTGAAAATGTCCAACCGCTGGTATATTTATAGTTTTTAAATTTCCAAAAATGATTTTACATCACTTGATTGTACATATTAAGAGCTATCAAATAATATAATAATTTGTATTGATTGGAGATTTTGTTTTTAAGTAATCAGGCAATAAATTTAAAATTTTCAAAAATTCGTAGCGGCCTTGATTTAAAAAAAGCATCTGATTTGTCTTTAGATGCACTACACTATGTATTCAGAATTTAGAAATAGTGTTTAGAAAAAATCTATACCAAAAAAGAGGTTTAATTTCCGTTTCCGGTTCCAATTTCGGTTAACGACCTTACAAAGAATTACCTGCAATAAGAAAACGTCCACACATAAATCTTATACTAATCGGTTAAAGGGTTCCAGAGATATAGGGAAACGAACGTACCCACCTACAGAAAGACATTTTTTTGGGTTCTTTGGACCCCAAAACGCATATTTCCGTTAACATATGAAATTCAAAAATTTGCATGGTATCATAACTTTCCTTACTTCAGTAGAAGTATAGGAAAGTAAAAAACTAACATTTTACTTTTTTACGTTAAACAAAATTGAATAATAACATCAAGCATTACATTAAAACGAAAGTGAAACAGAAGGTAGTAGATATATAATTTTAATTCAGTATTAAAGTGACGTAGAATAACTTCAGTAAATTGCAAATTGACAAAGAGATTTCAATGCGCAAATATTTTACAAGCTCAAATTTGAGCTTATTCGCTCAAACTCATTTTGACATTGCTTTAAACAGGGTATGTTCAACTATTTTTTTTTTTTTTTTTTTTAAAGAATCATGAAGTCGTGCGTGAGCACGACCCCATGATTCCCATCCCACCCCCTTACCCGGGCTCAGCGGACTTGCGCTCTTTCACCGGTCTAACATGCACCCCACCCCTGAAGACATGTAACCCAACATACACACCTACATACACCATCCATGGACGCGTCGGATTTAACTTGTTCAGAAAAATTACCGACGAGCAGTGGAATCGAACCAACTGCCATTGAGAGTCTAGTTTCAAAGCCTGGGACTTTAACCACTAGACCACCCGCCGGCCCTCAACTATTTTAAACATATTAAAAACCATATGCATATTTTTACAGTGTACTTGCATGAAAATGCAAATTTAAACTTGTATTAACATATAATGGTTTATTAACATTTGTTTTTACAGGTATAATAAAATGTTTTTAAATTTGAATGACTCGTTTTACTAAGGTGAAACAAATTAGATCCATTAAAGGTATTTAGTTTTTAAAGTTTTTCATTTCATCTGAACACAATCTAAAAGTCAGCATTTTAGCAACAGTATTTATTTATTTTATTGTAAAAAAAAATTCTTAACTTTAACAGGTTTTTCATTTTAGTCTTATACGTATTTCAACATGTCGAAGTATGTAAAATGCTAAAATAAAAAACACCTTGGAGTAACGAATTGTTTTAATAACAATAAATTAAAATGAACTAAAACGAAGTAAAGCTGAAACTTATTGAAAAAGTATTTATTTATTACTTTATTTATATTTAGTAATTTCTTTAAATCAGAGTTGTGTTACATTATTGGCAATGAATATGAAATAGAGATTTGTTTGTGTAATTTGCAATTAACAAGTCAAGATTATATTAGTTCCCTGGAGGTTGCAAGCAAATTACAATATGACAACTTATTCTCACTTAGAATTTGAAAGTGCAATAGCATTTACATAATTTCTATTAACAAGGAAATTTCACGCGCCATCAAGAAGAAAATGTTTGCATAATAATTCGTTGGTATTAAGCAACATCATTAATTTGTTATACACGTAAATCATTTAGTAGCCATCAACAGCAATAGAAACTTAAAGAGTAGCTTTTTAGGGTAGCCCAGTTATAAGAAATTTGAAACTAGTTACAGGAAGATGTTATACCGCTTCCAGTAAGAAGCGAAACCTGAACTAGCTCATTCTCCTACTACAATATTATTAATCGACAACGACACAACTCGAATCCGTAAACAATTTTTTTCATATATAAAAATCTTTCAATTTTCAACAAATAAGGCGAATTGAGGCGTGCGAACTAGCATAAAAAAGAACTTGTTTTTAGAAAGATTTTTCAAACTTGTTTTACAAAGTGTGACTGAACTCAAAACTAAAATTTTTTTAATAAAACGTTTCTTGTTTAGCAGCAGAGTAGTATTCCCTGTCGTTATTATTGTAACACTTGTATACTACCTACGTGTCAGTTTGCTAATATAAATCTTGCTTTAACACTTTCGTAGCTACAAGTAGTAATCCTACGTGTGCTCTATTTTCAGTCGGATACGCCCCAAAAGCTTCACAATGCTCGCATTAAATATCAAGAGTACAAGACCACACACGTCTTGTTATATCGAGCCCCAGGGCAGATTAAGTTCCATCATTACCAGTGCAGTTACTTAAAATACATTTATATATCATCTTTAATACTTCGGTCGCATACAGGAAATAGCTAACATAGTTTGCTAGTTGAAAAAACGTTGCAAAGTACTTTATACAAAGAGTATATTTTTAAAATATAGACATATTAAATACGTGCATAAAAATATGAAAGTCTCCTTGAAAATTAAATAAACTATCATACCATACAGAAAAATTGAGCACTTCTGGTAAATATTAAAAATTAATCATGACAAATCACTGCATTTGATGACGTGAGGTTTCCATAATTTTTGTTAACTTCAGTTTATCTCTACTTCTTTCATCTCCACCTATATGACTATTCACTCGACCCTTTTCCTCATCTCCTAATTAGCTTATATTTTGCTACTTTTCCAGAGCTTCGGCAGCTGCAATTAACATTCTACGGCGTAAAAGTCTTTGTAAATATTCCCATGTCACGTCTGGTAAGAAAATTAGCACGTGTTTTAACTCGCCTGGCATTTATGTATATATTATTGGCGTATTGACATTAGAGTTTTAGTTCACAAACCTGCTAAATCGTAATGTCTTATTTTATATTTATGCAACTATTTATGGTTAAATATATATAATGATAATACATAAGGGTTGGCCATGGAAAATAAAATACTGTCATTGCATGCTTTAGAATTTATTAACTGTCAGTGTCACTACAAATGACAAACTTAACCTAAAAATTTTAAGTGACATGTTTTGTTTGTTTAAATTCTAAAGAATTCAAAGAGAGTAATTTTATTTTCCGTGGCCAACTCTTATATATTTTTTATTTGAACATATACTAAAGTTTTTAGAAGCATAAAAAATACTAGTGTTACCCCAGCACACAATGCACTGACAGACAGCGCTGCAGAACCTGCGAAATGTCAAGTCACGTGATGCATTAGTTCAAATAATGACACGCGAGGTTATTGTAGATGGCGCCCCAAGTGACGCGCGTCTAGCCGACCTTCATATATATTATAAATTAAAATATTTATTAATAAAAAATCGACGTAGAATAAAAATATAAAAATGTTTCATGTTCCATCTGTGGATAGAGGCCTTTCATTTAAAAAAAAATGGTCCAAATTGGTGAAGCGGTAGCCGCTGGAGGAAGGGGAGAAAAAAACCCTTTGTGCTTTTATATATGTATGGATTTTCTTTGCGTGTTGTACACATACTTTTTTGCAACAACGTCCAATTTTTTTTTAAATATGTAAAAATTTAATTTTTAATTTGGCATTTATTTAACATTTATAACAATGAAAAACAAAAAGGCCTGACATGCAGCTGCTAAGGCAGTGCTATAAAAACCACAAATAAAAAAGTATAATTTTTCTAAAAGTTACGCTTTTTTTTACGAAAATTAAGTGTTTTTTTATTCATTGAGTGAGGAAAAAACGTTTTTCATTAGTGAGAAAAATACTTTCCTCATCCAATGAACAGAATACTTATTTTCTTTTATTTTTCTAAAATAACAATTAAAAAGTGAACTTGTTTTTTTTTTCGATTCCAGCCCGCGTATTTCTCTGTCCTGCTTTCCATGAATTTTTAAAATCGAAAATGTATGCATCTTTTTTTAATAAACGGGTATAAAAAATTTCTGTTAAACAAAATTGCTAAAAAAATTCACAATTTCATTTTTAGGTGCAGCAATATTTAGGGGAGTTAATTTGCTCCTCACACTAAATTTTCGACAAACGAATTTGACCTTCGCTGTCTATTATTTTTAACTCCAGGAAATATTTTTCCGAAAACCTAAAAACCGATTTTTTGTAAGAAAATCTGGGATAAATTTGGTTACCTACAGAACGACGTACGATCGTGACCTCAGCTATGATGCACCTGATGAATCTTTGTTGTAATAGTAAGCGTCGAGAGAATTCGTTATTACCTCTCAGATCAATGTCTGTTAATACATGGTTAAAGCCAAGGAAATGGCTAAACGCAGGTAAAATGATTGCAAATTTCATATAAAAATAGCATTTTAGGTTGAAAATAGCTTAGAGCTCATGCAAGCTAACTTTGACATAACTCAACAGCAAATGCTTGCAACGGCCACATCACCTCGACATGAACACTAAGAATTTCGTTAGAAAGTGAGAAGTAGTTGAAAACAGTATCCTCGTACCACCTTCCCGGTCCTCAATCTACCAACTGCTGCAGAGCAAGCTCTAGCCACGGTGCCATGATGCAGCTGCAGTTATCCTCTGAAATGGAATTCCACCGTCACTCGTAATTAACCCTCTTGTTTTTTTACTAACAAAATTCTGAACTATTTCCACCCCGTTTGGTTTACAGAATTTCTCAAGTAAAGCCACAACAAAGTGGACCATCCCGATCCAGAAGGCGCAATCAGCCCCTCGGCAGCAGGCCACCACCCCGATTAAGAGAAGAGGTTCCGAACTCTCTTTGTGGGGCAAGTAACCACCAGGTGCCCTTAGCGTAGACCCTCCAAAAACATGTCCTCTCCTGTCAAGCTCAAGGAATTCCGCCTGCCATTCACTAGCTAAAGGTTTGCTTAAAATAATAACACCGTTATCTGGAAACACATCTGCGTAATATTTCATAGAAACAATAAAACAAATCCGTACCTCGCTTAATAACAGCATGGTAAGTTTCGACAAAGTAAGCATGTTCACCAACGTACCAACAGAAACAGTGCTCGCAGTAATTAGAAATAGGCTTGAAAATGACTTTGACTTTACGCGTAAAAACTTATTTTCAAATCAAATAAAAGTTCTAACAGCAAGAGTTTGAGATGACTATGGATTCGCCACGTTCTCCAGTGATAAATAACATTTATATGGCAGATTTTAAAAATACGGCAGTATCTCACTGTGAACAAAACCCAGTTCTGCAGGCTAAGATACGTAGATGATACGTTTATACTATGACCACATGGAGGAGGATCACTGGACAATTTTCTACAATTGTTTAACCACAGCTAACACAGACCACAAGAAGGCAGACACTTTGAAAACTGCCACAACATTAATTTCGTACATTCCTGGAATCTCCAAAAACTGAGAAGAATCGGAAACCAATTGGGTATCAGCACTGCTCTCCAATCTGGGACAATGTTAAAAGGCACCGTCACGAAAACAAAACTTAAAAATTAAAACCAGAGTACAAAGAACTGTATCTACAACATACCGTGTCAGTGTGGAAACCATACATCGGAGAAACCAGCAGACCCCTAAAAGTAAGAATATCGGGACACAAAAATAACATGAGAAAAAGCGAAACAGGAAAGTTTAAAATTCACGTTTGTACTGAAGATCATCGAATCGAATGGGTTTATACAACTACTATAATAGTCAAAGAAGAAAAGGGAACACCAAGAAAACTAAAAGAGGCTACATACATAGCACAGGCCAAACCACCAACAGGTCAAGCCAGTGTGGAAATAAAACCCATTTCCATACCACTTCTGCGAAAACAAATGCAAAAATGAAAAAACTACTCCGCATAAAATAAGTCAGGAACGGTAAAGCGGCAAAGGTGCCAGATTCCAAACAGAAAGCGTGAAAGCGACCTAATTTTAAATCCCGGCAACACCAAATTAAACAATAAAAGATTGTTTCTCTCAGGAGAAGATGCCTGAAAACGGTGATAGAATAAACCTCCATCATTATTCATCATTAATCATTATTTCTATAATTGTAGAAAAACCTAAAAACGCGTGATTGCCCATAACTGACTAATACGCTTATATAGGTTAGCATCAACCCCGAATTCGTCCAAATTCAGCAGTAATGTTCATTTATTAATGCAAATCGCCTCTTCCTAGGCAAATAACTTTTGCTTAGGCAAATAGGAATACTGGCCGTCAGAATACAGGCGTGTGTACTTGATTGCGCGCTAACAGCTCGCGCATTTGCTGGGGCGACCATTTTATTAAAAACAGTCCAGAGAGTGTAACCAGTAGCTTTTCACCATGTACACAATAAAAATTAATCAATAAAAACAGTCAGTTTTTCTATTTGCCTAGTCAAAAGCTATTTGCATCGCGAAATAATCATTTGTTTCGGACTTTGGTCCTGTTCGAGCTTCAGATTTTGCCCGAATTCGGGCTAACATAGATATTTAATAATAAACGACTTTTCCAAACCCATCGTACATATAATTCTTACCGCTATTTAAAGTATTGTTGATTGTTTTAAAAGATCACTGTTTGAGAAACGCTTACGCTGATATTAATACAAAAGGTGCAGCTAAAGTTATCATTTTCTTTGCTTAATACGGATTGAATACGTTGAGGTGAACAGGTTCGCGTACTTGCGATTGATAAGAGTTTAGATCCGCTTTTTATGTTTTTAAAGCTTCGTACATATTTGAGCATTCTAGCGTAACGTAACAGCGTCATGTAATACGAAAGTTCTAGTGTAGAAGGTGTTACTTTACCATTCAGGATCGTTCGCAAAGCGACGCGCTTGATCCATACTCTGGTCGGTTTTTTAGGGACCTGAAAGAATATTATACATTACACCAAGTGTTCTACTATGAACGGTTTTCCAAAAATTAGTAGATTACGACTTAACGAACAAATTATTGATCACAAGCGAAACGTTCGTTCAAATGCTCGCGATGTTGATACATATGTATAAACCCCGAGTCTCGTAATAGAACGTGTAATGTAACTGTAATGTTACGTAACGCTAAAGTAACCAAAATGTGAAATGTGTACAAAGCCCAACAATGTTTCTCCCATTCTACAGTTTGGCCGATTTTACAGGAACAAGGACAACACCCTTACCACGTTCAACACGTTTAAGCTTTGCAACCAGGGGATTTTATACGCAGACACGCTTTTTATCAATGGCTTCTTCATAGATGCAATGAGCACAAAATTTGCTTATTTATTCGTTTTTTACTGATGAGGTAGGATCTACGCGGAGGTGCCGAGGTGCTACCAGAATTGCTTGAAAACGTACCCTGAGAGACAGGAAATAACATGTGGTTTCTTCTTGGTAGTGCTCCACCTGATTATGCTAGGGATGCAAGAGAATTGTTAAATAATAACCATCCTGAAAAGTGGATAGGACAAAACGGGCCAGTTTTATGACGAGCCTGTTCGCCAGTGTAAAATAGCTGTGACTTTTTTGTAGGGTTACATGAAACAATTGGTTTATTCTACGTAAGCAAACAGTAAATACGACCAGTGTCAAGTGTGCCGTAAATTGTATCAAATGTGGGTGCGGCGTGAGCGTATTACGTTCCCGGTTCCCAAGGGCTGCGGCTTGTTAGTATCCTGACTAAATGCAGCTTAGCTTTTGTTAATTGTTATAAGATATGAAATGAATGAGCCAATACATTTAATGATAAATAATAACTACTCAACTTGATTAGAAGCCAAACACTAGAACTTAAAATTCCTTACCCAAAGTTTTTGTGTACAAGGTATTTTTTCAACATTTTCTGCGGTTATGCGGGTTTCGCCAACTTTTGTGATTTTCCAACTATTTAAAATGGTCCTTAGATTTAAATATTACAGTTTGTCATATAAATCCCCTAGTAGATATTAAATGCATTTTCTGTCAATCTCAGCAGATCTCAAACCTCAATTTATTTTATTTGACGTATTTTATTACTTGATTTTAAAAAAATCATGTTTTATAAAATGAATGCGGTACGACTGCTTTCTACTTGGACTAATCTATTATTGGTTTGAATATTTGTACCTATTTTTAGTACACCCTGTATATATTCAATTATTTTGTATATTTATTGAAACTAAAACTTGTTTGGGCCCTTCGAAAATTAACTAACACGACTTGAGAATAAAACTAAAGCTGCAGCAAACAAACATATTTTATAGGTCACCGAGCTAAAAAATTGCAAAAACAAAGACATTTTTATTAATAAGTCATAACTATAAGCATTACATTACCTGTCGATTTAATTGATATTTTTTTTTAACTGTGGGTGTGGTAAATTGTTCGATACAAATTTCACACATTGATCAAGTTTTGTTTTATGTCCCTTGCAGTGTTGTGCGGTTACTTGTCAGTACAGAAATATAGTTTACTACGATACTTACTTTTTATTATTACTTATGGTATTTAAGAAGTTGTCATACTTGTATTTACACTAATATGCACTCTTACTACTTAGCTGATTAAGACGTTGATACATAACTATCTCATTACACTTACAAGCAGTCAAGTTATTCAAGCGGATACGCGTATTATTTAATGCAGATTAAAGGTGGAATACTACCTATTGTGGTGTAACCACTCGATAAATAAAATAAATAGTTAAAGAAAATGTATTGTCAGTTACAACCAAGTCCAAGTAATTATTAAACTTTGAGGAAACACTATAAAAAAGCAGAAAACTTTTATATGTAAACTTTTGGAATACTTATTCCAATAAACTTGCAAATTATTAATTACGTAAATATTGGCCAAAAAAATCTAAAAAACATTCTTAGAAATTATTATAAACCTTAAAAAAATATAATCATGCGCAAAATATAACCGTTAAAATCTCCGAAAATAATCCAAGGCGAGGGCTGAAGCAAACAGGTTTCTTACACTGCTTTCGTTTGCCGAAGGACTGTTGTGTTTTGTATTCTACTCTTTTTTTACAAACATTTCTAGAGACAATCGACCGAGCTTGGTCGTTTGTGACTACCTGTACAGGTGTATAATCTGAGTGACTATTATGCATGCGGATAGCTTAGAATATTTTAAATATTTATTTAGATGTGCTAATATTTTAAAAGAATTTATTATAAAATTACAAGCTCACACGCTACTGTCATTATCAAATACCTTTCCTAATTATTAGTGTAATTTGCTGCATTTAAGTTTATTTATTTCTGAGAGAATACGTTTTTACGATGGAGATTAAAAAGAGCTGGCTTTGTTCAACAAATTACAATGTTCTGATTAGAGACGTTCCACATTAGTGTAATTGATTAAGAATTTTCTAAGGTGTTTTTGACAAGTAATAGTTGTATTAATTTGTTCTTTTGATGATTCCATTTACTTGATTAATTTTCGTTATTTAAAACAACTTCTAAAACTAATGATTGTTTTTAATTTTCTATTTGTACACTTTATTTGGCAAAACACTAATTTAGAATTTCTCATCTATTGTTACGAAATAGAACTGTGCAGTTACTCAAGAAAGAAAAGAAAGCATATTATGAACTGACTATTGATGATTGTAAACATGATCCCAATCGTATGTGGAAAACGTTAAAAGCATTAATATCTAAGTCAGATACTGCAAGTTTTGGAGAAATTATTTTCGAAAACAAAGAGACTGATGTGGGGACTGAAATAGTAGAGGAATTTAACAATTTTTATGTTAATAGTACAATAAAATAGTTACTACTATTGTACCTGTGCAAAGGATTTTTCCTTTTAAATGTTGCGATACGAAAATTGAAAATTTCAAATTATTATCGGTTGATGAACTGCAAAAACTAATTTTTGGAATGCCTAATAAAAGCAGCCCTGATGAAATGCATATGATTTTACTAAAAGAAAATTATAATGAACTTGCTAATATACTAATTAATATAGTAAACACTTCATTGAAAACAGGCGTCATACCTAAAAAACTTAAACTATATACTGTAATTCCTATTAGAAAAGTGAGCAATACAAAAAGTGCTGATGAATTTAGACCTGTAAATATGTTGCCAGCAGTTGAAAAGGTCCTAGAGAAAGCAGTATATATATACAACTACTAAAGTTTATAATTGATAATAATATTTTAATTAAATATCAGTCAGGTTTTAGGGAGGGATACAGTTGTGAAACTGCATTCCAGTATCTACTAAATAAATGGAAAAATGCGATAGACAGTAATATGGCAGTACACGTGGTATTTCTGGATCTCAAAAGAGCCTTTGAAACGGTTGACAAGGAGAGGTTGCTACGAAAGCTGCATAATTACGGTATTGATGGTCTTGTTTTATTATGGATTGAAAATTATTTAAAGGATACGAAACAAAGAGTTAAATGTAATGATATAATTTCTTCGAATACGGATATAAAGCTGGATGTACCGCAGGGTAGTGTCTTGGGACCATATTGTTTATATTCTATATAAATGACATCGAGTTAGCTCTTACTAAATGTAAAATGCATGTGTTTGCAGATGACACGATAATTTATATAGAAGGGAATAATTTAAAAACTAACATTGAAATTATACACAAAGAACTTAATGATGTGAATGACTGGCTAAGATTAAATAAATTGAAGCTGAATGCAAATAAAACTAAGGCAATGGTTATAGCAAGTGAATTACATTATAGATTATGTAAAAGCGATCAGTTATTGATCAGTAATTGAGAAACAAGAAATTGAATTAGTTGGCCAGTTTAAGTATTTAGGTTTTATAGTCGATAGACAGTTAAAATTTAAGGAACATATTAATTATGTTTGCAAAAAGATTGCGAGAAAATTGGGACACAAATGTAGTAGTTTTGTGTCGAACAAAACGAGACATACAATTTTTAACTCTATTGTGCTTCCACATATTATATACTCAGCTTCGATCTTGTTTATGGCCACCCAAAACGAGTTAAGTAGGTTACAGGTGTTACAGAATAGGGCAATGCGAATAATTTTACAATGCAACAGGTATACTCCTATTGGTTACATGCTACAAAAACTTAATTGGATAGATATTAGAAGACTTGTCAAACTACAGGCCTTTATTTGTATACACAAAATTAAACTTGCTTTGTTCCCGTAGTATTTTTCTGAAGTGTTAGTGTCATGTCATGAAGTGCATGGTTGTGAAACTAGAAATAAAAATAATTTTTATTTAGAGGCTAAGAATAAAAGATCCACACAAAATTCTATATTCTTTAGGGGTATTAATGACTATAATCATCTTCCAACCAGTATCAAAGAATGCAAAACGGTTGCTCAATTAAAAAAAGAAACCAGATTGTTACTTGTAAAACACAATGCAAGTTAGCGATAGTTTTAAAGAATGGTCATAATAAACTTGTACTGAGTATACATACAAATAGTTCAATATCTTTTTATTTTATTTGTATTTTATATTATATATCTTTTTGTTTATATATATATATAGCGTAATACTAGAGTGGTGTTTAATTAGTTATAAGTATATTACATAGAACATTTTTTTTTGTTTATAATAAGTGTTTTACGAAGTTGTATAGCTGTTAGTGCTAAATAAACGATTATCTATCTATCTATCTATCAAAAGGTAATATTGTTTACATTTTCTAAATATTTTATAGTATAAGCATTACAACTTTGTAGTCTTAACCGTTAACTGAAAAATACGTTTTCTACTCCTATCGTCAGCTACGCTTTAAACTGCTTAAGTAATATAAGAACTAATTCATCCATACCGTCTCATACGTAAGTTTCGGTAACATCATTAAATGCAACAAAATCGACAGTCGGCCTTCAACGGAAAGAGATGGCTTAAGAATAAGAAATACAAATAGGGTTGCCAAAATACTGTGAAGGGGGGAGGAATTATTTCCCCTTAAATTTAATATGATTTTACTATGGTAGAGAGGCATTTTGCTTTAACAAGGAATGATTGCTGTGCCTTTGTTGAATAAGAAAGTATTAATTTCACCAACTTCATAGGAATTGTCACAGGATAATAGCGTAATAACAAAAAAACAAATTATACCTAATCCGCAAATCAAACAGCTTGCAGGTGACGAGATTTGAAATAAATAGCTTTGAAAACTTTCAATATCGGAAACGAGAATTTACAATAAGATTTTATACAATAACAATTAATAATATTCTATCCCCAACAACATCGTAGCTATACATAATAGCACAGATAAGGTTAACACTACAGAAATACGACCCTTTATACAAAATGTCCGCTCATATTTGTTTATTACTTTTGAAATGTGTTGGAAACTGTTTTATTGCGGATTTGAGTGCATCTGCCACATCATGAATATAATTTAAGTAGAATTGGCTTCAATATTAATTATTTACGAAAAATTGCGATTTGACAATTAAACATCTCAAATGAAATCGTTAAACATGGCAGATGGCTGTCTAACTTTTGGTTTGAATATGTGCTAAGTAATCTGCTCAATTACAGTCATCTGTGACTTAATTATAAATTGTCATTGTAGCGCCATCTTTTTGCAGATTATTAATCATATAAAACAAGCTGCCGATAGCTCACATATTTACCGTATATCTGTAGTGTTAACCTTATCTGTGATAATAGTTATACAGAATTATTCAAATTCGACCCTCACCATTGTAATATCGCTTATTATAAAAGATAGAGATTCGGACAAATTGCGGAATTTCATGTTAATTAACGATCTAATAAGAAAATTGACCTAGCTGCTGTTGTTTCGTACATACGCACAAAAAACTGGAAAAATGGATTTCTTGATATTACCAGCATCTTAATTATTAATAAAATATTTGAAAATCTGAAAGCACTTTTCTAAAGCAACTTTTTTTTCTGCATATTGTTATTGTTATTTTCTGCTTTAAATGAGGCACTCTAATAGTCCAAGTCTCTTTACAATATCAAATACACCTCTACTTTTATCATTTGCAATTTCATTCCCATTAAAAAGATCTTTAATGCAACGTTAATAATTAAACATGCATACATAACACTCGACCTCCCGCGAGAATTTGTGCAAATGCTTGATTGTAACTTAAGTTTATCTATTTTATGCTTTTATATAATTGTACCATGACTACCAATTTGAATAAGAAGAACTCAGTAAACTGGATAAGTATATATTACTTAGACAATTGACTTCACATAGTTTGAACCAATATCACTGCATTTTATATACATAAACTAATCAATTATACATTACCCTAGTAAGCCGATTGTCTGTGTGGTATCAGCCCTACTAGCTTCTTGGCAAGTGCAAAACAGATGTTTTTTACTCCTTTTGAGTAATACATCCAATATATGTATATGCGTTTCTTGATAATTAATGCTCTTCATTACTCACAGCCCGTGAGTAATAACTTATTAATTGTCAGTTGTGTCAATCACAAAATGCAGTTGCAACACCATCGAGTAGACATATGTCATAATTATTTTGAATTGACATAATTTGTTGTTGATAGTAACAATTGGTATAATTCGCGAGTCTAATAGTATATTATGCAACAAATCTATAATGATAGCTATTAATACGAGTGCGATTACGACACGATCGACAGCGAGTGTCGTAATTTAAACGAGTGTATTAATAGCCATTATATAAGAGTTGCATACACTATGTTTCTACGACTAGTTAATTAAAAAGAATATTCATTAAAAAATTTGTTTGAACATTATACTTAAAAAAAACTCAAATGTTTTGCAATGTTAACTGAGAAATGTTAACAACTCTTGTAACGATGGTTACCAAAAACAATGGCTATTGGTTTGTTTGAGTCATTTCACAATGAAAATCTGTATCGAAATAGGTATCATTATAGTATTGGCAGCGCACACTTAATAAGTAAATTACAACATGGGAGCAGAAAAATACTATTTTTTATTACAAAGAAGGAAACCATGAATTCTGATAGTGAAAATGATGAAAACTTATACGCCGCTAGATATTTTAGAAGCGGCTAAAATAACCGCTATAAACCTATTGCCAGAAGAACCAAGAAAGAAATACAAAACGGTGTACAAGGCCTTGATAGATTGGCGAAGCCTCAAGAACGCCAATTTATTCTCTGAAAATGTTCTTTTAGCTTATTATGGAGAATTATCAGAGAAATGTAAATCGTCATCGTTATAAGTGCAATATTCTATGTTGAGAAGCACACTCCATATAAATAACAACATCAACCTAGAAAAGTATTCAAAATTGAGTGCATTCCTAAAACGTAAATCTAAAGGTTATCAAACAAAAAAATGGGTGAAACAAGTCGCTAGTAGTGATTGAAATTTACATCTAGTCATCTCCAGCTGCATCCCACTGCAGATCCTTGGTTTCGTACGGCGCGTACCGACTACGTACCAATGCTGGATAGGAAATGCGCTCATTGCCTTGGGTCAAGAATGGTTATAACAACTATATTTAGTTATCAAAAATATGCAAAAAAATAAATACTTTATTTATTAGAGTTTACTGGTAGGCTTAGTTAAAATTACGTAACTGCCAGAAAACACGGTGTTGATATTAAAAAGTATCGCTTTTTTCTTAATTTTTAAAATAGTTTAAAATTCTTGCTGATCTTAATAAAGTACTTCAAATAGCTAATGAAAAGTTTATAACGATCGGCGTTTGCGTTTTAAATAAATATTAAAACAATTTCAAAATTTTCAAATATTCCTAGAGTGCGCTAGAGTAAAATTTAGAAATTAAGAAAAAAATTTATAGTTTACTTTATCAGCTCAAAAACTTTAAAAAAATGGTGTGGGCGGTTTTTGAGAAATAATTTTTTGAAAATGTTCAAAATTTTAAGCCGCTAGTATATTTAGAATTTTCATATTTCCAAAAATATTTTTACATTACTCGATTATATTTATTAAGCGCTATCAAATAATATGACAATTTATTATGTTTTTGAGTATTCGGGAAAAAATTTAAAATTGTCAAAAATTCGCAGCGGTTTTCATTTTAAAGATATTAGCATTTGATTTGTCTTTAGATGCACTACAACGCTATGTATTCAAATTTTCAAAGAAATGTTTAGAAAATAATCTATAGTGAAAAACATTTAATTTTCGTTTCCGGTTCCGGTTCAGATTAACGACCTTACAGAGAACTACTTGCAACTAAAAAACTTCGACATGCTAAATCTTATAAAAATCGGTGGAGTTCCGGAGATATAGGAAAACGAACGCACCCACCCACGCTCTCACCTACGCACCCAACCACTGACGCACCCACCCACTAACAGACAGACATTTTTTAAATACATTTTTTTTTGTTCCTTGGATCCCAAAGCGCATAGTTTGTTAAAAAACTATATCTTGCAACAAAGGTAAGAAATTCATAAATTATAAACTTTTAAAACCGTAATATCGATTTTTTAAATGTTGCATTATACACTGTGTCCATAAAGTAACCCCCCCCCCCAACTAACTTTTGAACGACTTGATATTTTTCTACAAAATTTGGTGTGCTATAATGGAAAATTAAATACTACTTTTCAGACCATATTAAAATTTTGTATCATCCAAAATGGCAACTGGGCGCCATTTTAAAATTTTTTTTAAATAGAAAGGGGGGTCGAGTGACGCCTCATTTGAAAGGTCTTTTAATTCTGCGTCTGATCCTAGAGTTTCAAAGAAAAATATTTAGCCATAACAAAATGGCGGATTATAAACCAATGGACTCACTCAGTTCAAAATTGTTTTGATTTTCTTATCCAGTAGTCCACTTTTACATTTGCAGGACTAAATTTTCCCAGAAATATCTCAGGTGGCTTGAAATAATATTGAAAACGTTATGTTCCAACAAGACGGTGCGCCGCCTCATTATTATAGGCCTGTTTCTGACTTTCTCAACGGACATTTTTTGGCAGATGGATTGTTAGGCGGGGGCCTGTATAATAGCCGGCTCGCTCCCCAGATTTAACTTCCTTAGATTTTTTTCCATGGGAATATCTGAAATCGAAAGTGTACAGAACCCGTCCAGAAACAATTGAAGAACTGGAGCAACGCATTACAGAAGTTTGCAGAAATATCACTCCAGAAACTTATGAAAATGTAAGGTCGCAATTTCATAACCGACTTTTTATGTGCCAAGAAGTGAATGGTAAACATTTCGAACACTTAATTTAATTAATTTAATCTTTAATTCTTAGTTTTTTTAAATAGACTTTTTTATCTTCAAACATTGTCATTTTGTTATGGCTGAATATTTTTCTTTGAAACTTTAGGAACAGACGCAGAACTAAAAGACCTTTCCAATGAGGTGTCACTCGACCCCCCTTTCTATTAAAAAAAAAGTTTTCAAAATGGTGCCCAGTCGCCATTTTGGATGATACAAAATTTTAATATGGTCTGAAAAATAGTATTAAATTTCCCATTACAGCACACCAAATTTTGTAGAAAAATATTAAGTGGTTCAAAAGTTGGTTGGGGGGGGGGGTTACTTTATGGACACAGTGTATATGGGAATAATGGGCGCTTGTCGTGCAAATGAACTGCACTCAATCAATATTGAAATGTTCAAGACTTTGGATCGGATATACTAGTAACTGCCCCGGAAACCAAAAGAAAACTTATACGAAAATTCACAATAACCGACCCTTTTTATCAAATTTTGAAAAAGTATTCTGATCTACGTCCAACTAATATTGCATCAACTGCTACCCTGCTTGATGCAGGCGGGGATATCTATCACTTCGTTAAAAAGACATAGTGTGTGGAGGTCTACATCGGTGGCAAAAGCATATATAGAAAATTTAACGAGGAATAAGATGAATACATCAGATAAACCAGTAAAACAAAGTACAAATACCTACACACAAAAAAAAACATCAACTACAGATGAAAATATTAATTTTGATATTAATTCACAACACTTTCAGCAAATTTTACAAGCTGCTCTAATATTACTATTAATTTTGTTGCTAATAAGTGTGATAAGTTAAAATAAAATTATACAAACTCTGATAATAATGAAAAATTATTTATATCAAATTTATTCAGACCGAACTTCCTATAGATAGTCGTAGAAAAAGTATAGTACTCTACTCGCGTGCATGCTTATTTAACATTCGGATGAATTCTTCATCCACAATACGCTCGTTGATAACATACTATTATAGTATATTATGTACCAAGGGACTGAAGTGTTTCATTTAATCCTGAGTGTGAAAGTTTGGAATTGGTTTGGCATTGAATGAAGCACCCCAGTCCTGTGGTATATACGCTATTTTTGCACTTCCAAATAATTTGAAATCAAAATAGTCGAAATTTTAAATTATGCTGTCAACGGTAACTTAGCAATTTATATACACTTAATCCCTTCGGACTTTTGAAAATATTTATTCCCTCCTGCGCTAAAAGTGACACATTAGTTCTCGAAAAAAAGGAGTCAAATTAGTACTTTTACTTCCGGAAGTGCAAAAAACGTATTAATCACTACTATCATAGCAACCGTAGTTGATTGATAGATATTTATTTTGTAGAATGAAAAGATTAATTTTTTCATTGCTTTGGTTCGATAAATTGTCTTGCAGAATAGCACTCGTGACTAATTTTCCTTTGTCAATCTTTGCTTGATCACACTCCTGCGTGTTCCTTTAAGAAAATCGGTTATCGTTCAAATTTTTGCAGCAATAAGCAGTAGCGCTCACGACAGCACAGATTTCCGAGAAAATCAATGTAAATCGTGGCTATAATATATGAAAACAAAAATTTAAATTGTATCGGTGCAGTATCCAATAGTTATTTAAGTAACAAGGAATGTAAAGACGTAATAACATTCGAGGTAGGTAAATACGAGCCGAGGCGAAGCCGCGGCTTGTGGCCTGCCGAGAATGTTAATAGTCGATACATTCCGTGTTACTTAGTAAATTTTTCACGCTACAGGTAGGAATTCAATCATATTTTTAAAAGTTCGTTTTGATTGCTCTCATCGAAATTATTTTTTAAAAGCCCCATTATTCTAAGTTGCCTGTGCTTGTTACCATATCAACGAACAGTTAAAATCAACATTTTAGTATTCTGTTTGAAATAAAATATTGGAAGCTGTACCTTGTTGATTTAATTATTATCCTAGGAATGTAAATGACGTTATTAAGTTCCGTAGTCAATGGCAAAAAGTAAACGAATGTTATTGGCCATTTTCATCTTTTGTAGCTATGGATGTATCGTCTATTTACCTTGCCTGTAGCGTGAAAAACATATTATTGTTGCAATGTTTGCGTATGTCAGCTTTTTTTTTATAATAATACATCAAAAATCATTTGTTATTTGCGAACATGTTTATTTAATAAAAAACATAATTTTAGTTTTTAAAATGGTACGCATTCATTGTAAACGATTACAAAATACACAACTTTTCAAAGCAACACCCAAGAAACATACTGTTCTACATTCTGAAAGAAGTAGTACAAGTTTAAACTTTCCTCAAATCAACCTTGTTGCTTACCTATACCTATAACCGGCAAAACATAAAAGATTTACATTTGCCACAGATTAATAGCCAGACTACCCACAGATACATTTATATATTCAGAAATCGCCCCCGCGAATTATATGCGATATATTTCAACCGTATATTTTTGTAGCCTCCCACGTTCTAAATAACAATACAATGGCTTTCAGAGCGGACGTTTTAACATTTTGCAGAACGAAACGTGTTTGAAGAAAATGTAACGCTTTGAAGACAATAATCGAGGCGGTCTCGTTTTGCTCTCAAATTCGATGTCCACAAAAATAGTCCGAGTACGAGCTTTTTGTTCCTGGAGTCGCAAGATTACAATCAAGCCGCTTTATTAATCCGGTTCTGCGTTATCTTCAATTCTTAGAAAGCTGTTGTCTCTGAATCGCAAGTAGGTAAGAGACAGCGAATAGAAGTATAAAATTAGCTTGGATAACATAGAAATCTAGGATACGTAATTGCAAAACCTTGTTCTTAGGTTACGTTAAGCACGTAATAAATTTACTACGTCGCTCGTTTTTACACAGATAAACATCTGCCACATAATGACTGATTAATTGTGTACCCAACTGCATTAATTAGCGCTCCAAATTACTTCTACTTTTTGATAATACCCTTTTACTAATAAGCAATAAGTGCACGCGAACATGACCTACTAAAACTGGCATGTGGGAAGGTAAACGATTTGTATCTTAACATTTTACAATGAAAACACCTTAAGTTAGATAGATAAATGATCCACATTAAATAATTACTACAATTCCTAATTCCTCTATAAAATGGCAGATTTACAAACGGACGTAAATATAATACAGTAATCGAAAGGTATACTATAAATAAATCACTAAAAATGTGTAGGCGTGACCTAATGGTGGAGGCGCCGATAAAAGCAGAAAACTTCAGTTACAGAAATTCTGTGCAACACAAATCAACTTTGTTTTGCATTAAAGTAATCTTTTAAGTTTTCTTATAAATGGTCAATACTATTTAAATTTAGTGTTAAGTGAAAATACCCAAAAATTCACGATATTACCTATTATTTTGTACATCAGTGCCTAGAGAATATTTTGTACATCACTACCTAGAGAACATTTCGTGGTTATGATTAAGCGTGAATACGAACAAGGTCGGTAAAAACACGAAGAATTCGAGGAACAAGGCTCAATTAACTTTTTAACGCTGCAATTTAACTTTTTTGCGGTCTAGCTCGTTAGCCTTAGGCAAAATATAATAATAACAAAAGTTGCTGATGCAAAATACACGCACTGCCTTTTTCGTACACGCATTAATTTTTATTATAGGTACCTGGAGTCACCTTTAAATTTTATACATACTAAACAAAAGTTGCTATCAAATGGAACTTTTGCGTGTTCTTGATCTTTATTTTATACCAAAATAAAGTAAAACTAAATTATTTTTGATGATTTGGATAAAAGCAAATCGTGTAAATAAAGTTACATAATTATTTTATATGACAGCCACATCTTCGCGAAAAGAACACTCAAATTTTAGCATTAAAATATGTAAGTTTAAATGTTATAAACAATAAAAACACTTAACTAAGCAGCAACAATGAATAGTTCGGGGTTTTATAGTGCAAGTCTTTACAAATTTACAGTCTACATAACAGCCGAAAGTATTCGAAAGCTTTCAAAATACAATAATTCATTTGTACATTAAATAAAGAATTGTTGGCATCTTCTACTTTTGGCTTCGTAGTACCAATATCATACAAATTTTCGATTTTAAATTTTGACAGAAATACGTCTTGGATGTTCATTAGCAACTCATCCAAAAATGTCTGTATATTGATAGGTGGACGCACCTATTAGCTCCCAAACAGATGGTTCAATTCCGATAAGCTTCGGAATGTGATGGGAGCATATATTAAAAATTCATCAACAAAGTAAGCTTCTGTGAAATTTCCAAACCGGAAGCGGAACTGAGACCTGTTTTTTGGCAGCATTTTGTCAGAAATAGAAATCTATGAATTTATAAATAAAATCTGATAGAAAACCTTAAAGCTAATTTCACCCTTTTTCCCGAATCTTCCAACTTTAAAATAGCAGCCGTAACAATTTTTTTCTTTAATTATGTTGCTATGAACAAAGATTTTCGAAAACTGGTAATTGTTAAGTGGACAATATTATCCAAATTTTGTGAATTATCAACACAAATTTCTCTAAAACTCATAGTTAGAGATTAGATACAGTTTAGTTAGTGTCCTAACCTGCTAATTTCTCTATGAAGCGTTCTATGAATTTTTAAGAATCGAAACGTTTCTGTTTAAGCTAAATTGCTCGTGAGTGATTTAGTTGCATTAATTCTCCAAAGAAACACAGGTGACGCTAAAAGTGAGACTGACTCTCATTGGATGTTCACGCCGAAGCCCCTTTCAGCCAATCGTTCCAACAGATTTCTCCAGCATAACACCGGATTTTTATCCAGAAAATTGAAATTATTCTTACTGATATATCCTGACCATAATGCCAAATTTTTGTTGAGATTTCGGCTAAAAAAGTATTTTCTTTAGTTTACTTTAAGACAACAACGGGAGAAATCCCCAGTTGTGCTTAAATCAATTATTTTCTTTATTTTAGTTCGTTTTGGTCCAACGACGGTAGAAATTTCTAGTTGTACTGTACTTGAACCGATTATTTTCCTTACTTTAGTTTATTTTCGTCCAGCGACGAGAGAAATTCCGAAGACATCAAACTTTTTACTATGCATATTTAACCACTGTGTAATTTAATTTTATTTATAGACAATTTATCAGTTCTTTAAATAATTGATTTGATTTAGTGTGTTAACATTCCTGATTTTGAACTGATAGGAGTAAGCGAATGACAGATCAACACTTTTGCAGCTCAAACAAAGCTGCAGAAACCTATAAAGTGCGAGTTGCAAGCGAGAACTCCAGTGGTGTGTTTTTCTTTGCTTTTGTAAATACTTATTGTACATGTAGAAACTTTATTTTATCATTTAACATCATATATTTTAGTATTGCAATAATAGGGCAATAACATATTTAGAAGCTATAATTTACAGTCTTCTGTTTATTCTCAACCAATAATGTAACGGGTAACGAGTAATGTTCTTTCTCTCCGCCAAGTTTTGGCGAGCATATTTTTGGTGTGGTTTACGGAAATTGCTTATACCAAATTGAAAACGTCTTTTTTTCCCGCAAAAATCACCATAATTGCAGTTTGTAACCACATTTCTCAGGTCGTCCTTGTAGTTTCACATTTTACCGCATATTTAAACCCCAGCATTTTCAATTGTCAGTTAAACTATTCATATTGCACGTGATGTAGCTATAGAAGCCCCCCCCCCAACCCCGCTAGGAGTAATATGTATCCAAAGTTAAGATATTTAGAAAATTTTCACCTTTAACTTCTAAAGGACATAAAATACCGCAGACTCGCTAAACTACTTGAAACGCCCAGATCTGAAATTTTAGAATATGTGGCAATCGAATGATCACAGTCGTAAAGAATCGCGTAATAGGCCGTCTAAAGTACTATCAAGATACAAATTAAAAAGTTAGTTTTTGAAAAACAATTTCATATTCTTTTTAACCTGGCATCCGCATTCGTAGAGCACGCATTAAAACAAAAAATATTCTGACGAAAATTAGAATATAGTCGAACTTCCTTAACTCGAACTTCTGTAACTCGAATTATTCTCCAAGTCGAATTTTTGTATGAACACTGATGTTTCGTTGTCTTTTTAATGTATTTTTAACTCCATAAGTCGAATTTCTATAACTCGAATATTTCTATAAGTCGAACTGATATTTCACTCGTAACTCGATTTTTTTCCGGTAAGTCCCTAGTTACAAGTATTGCTAAACATATAATTCGAATATTTAGGGGAAGTCCCTAGTTACGCACAGTGACGAGTATTTCTGTGATATTTCTTAGACATGTTCAGTGGCAACCAGAGTTTTCTCGCGTGCGGTCAATTTTTTTTCGAAGATTACGGGAAAGATATGTATCAGTGGTAAAATTTGGTAGTGCATTGTGAAAGTGCATTCATATATAAAATGACAAAGGGAAATTTAAAGTGCTTATCACTTGAGCAAACATGTTTGTTAATTGGCGAGGTAGAAAAGGGCGGAAAAAAGAAAAAAGAAATTGCTACACAATTTGGTATTCCCCCTAACACTTTATCGACCATTTTAAAAAACAAGGATGAACTTTTAGAAAAAATTAAAGACTATGGTGTTAGCAGTCAACGAAAGAGACTTACAACCTGTGTCTACGATGATATTGACGAACCAATGATCAAATGGACAACCATGGCACGTAATAAGAATCTACCCCTGTCGGGAACCATCATTAGAGAAAAAGCTAAAGAATTGGCAGATGCTTTGGAACATGAAGATTTTTCAGCTAGCGTAGGATGGTTAGATAAATTTAAAAAACGATATAATATTGTCCAAAAGGCGATATGCGGTGAAAGTGCTGCAGCGGATTTGCAAACTCTTGACCATTGGCTTCAAAATGTTTTGCCCAATTTAATAGGTCAATACGATAAACATGACATTTTTAATACCGATGAGACGGTTTTTTTTTTCAAATGTTTACCAAATAAAACACTTGCATTTAAAAATGAAAAAGTTATGGTGGAAGAAGTAGCAAAGAGAGAATAACAGTTATGCTTGGAAGCAATATGATTGGGTCCGAAAAGCTAAAATTGCTCGTTATTGGCAAATCAAATAATCTACGCTCTTTCAAGGGTATCAAATCACTTGATGTGGATTACGAAAATAACAAAAAAGCATGGATGACAAGTGGAATTTATGAGAAGTGGCTTTTAAAACTAGATAAAAGTTTTCGTTGTCAGAAAAGGAACATTTTAGTGTTTGTTGCACACCCAACGGATGTAGGGGATAAACTGAAAAACATCAAACTTGCATTCTTTCCTCCCAATATGACCTCCTTATTACAGCCAATGGACCAGGGCATAATCAAAAATCTAAAACAACATTATAGAAAATGGATTGTAAAGAAAGTTTTGGTCAATATGGGGGAGGATGCTCCTACAACTGACGTTACTTGACGCAATTAGAAACCTCAGTAAAACATGGGATGTGAATGTAAAAGAACAAACAATTGCCAATTGTTTCCGGAAAGCAGGGTTTGTTAAAGATGAATTGCTGCAAGATATTGATTATTGGGATGAAGAAGATTTTCTTCCACTGTCCGAATTAAATGTTCTATGGGCTTCATATAGAACCGCAGCAAGTATGGATGATGTAACATTTGAAGATTACGTAAGTGTTGATGATGGTACATGTACAATGGATTATCCTACTGATGAAGATATTTTAGCAAGCATCTTAGACAGTCGTATTCCCAATGCAAAAGGTATGTAATTCAGACACATTAACTGTAGTTTAAAAAGTCAAAGTTTACGATAAATTAAAAAATTAAAGAAAATATTGTTTGTAGAATCAGACGAAGATGAGGACGAGGACGAAGGCGAATCTAATGTCATGCCCACATTTGAACAAATTTATTCTTCGATTGAAAAGCTAAGAACTTTTATGGAGTCTCGAGATAATGTATCTCATAATATTTATAAGTCATTAAATTTGGTGGAAGATTTTGTAGAGAAGGAAACGTGGTTATGTAAATCACAAAAAAAAATACCGAATGCTACTTTGAAATAAACAAATAATTTTTTTCGTATGTTTTTGGTGTATTTTCTGTAACTCGAAGTTTCCCTTACTCGAATTTTTTTTCTTGTCCATTGAGATTCGAGTCAGGGAAGTTCCACTGTACTTAGAATTTACCTAAATACTGAATAGCTCCAATGTAAAAGTGTTGCAAATCTAATTTCATTGATTATTTTTCGCAAAAGGTGAACCTAGAGAATCGAAAAATAGTACAGAATACAATAAAGTCCTCCTGTATAATTTTTTTAATAAATTAAAAGAATGTCTGTCTCATCAACGAATGAAACATAAAATTTTGGGCTGTTAACACCTGACACTATCATCGCAACCCATCAACTTTTTTTATGTGGTTCACACGAGTAACTTCAAGCAAGAATCTAGCACTTTCCGTTAAATTGCTACAGCCGCAAGTTGTTCGAGTGTGGTGTCAAAATACCAGCGTGCTTGTAAACAAATGTAGTGTCATCATAATGGATGGTTGTTGGTGAGGAATAAGAAGGTTCCAGAGAGGCAAAGAGAAGTTAATGGCGCTGGTTTGGTGGCTATTGTAAGTCGGGTCATTGGCTGCAACTCGTCAGGGTCGCTTAAGATCTAATGTGGGTCGCCTAACTTCGTAGGCACGGCCAGCATGCAAATGCGGTACCTTTATGAAAAATTTAAATCTTGGGAATATTTTAAAAACGTCCTATTTTGTAATTTCGTGAGAAATAATTTCCATGAAAGGTCAAAACTATGAACATGCAGTTTCAAAGTTTATAAAAAGCTTATATTAAAATATTGGAATCCGATGAAGTGCTTCATATCTTGTGAACTGCAAAATTAAAACAATTCTCGCTCTACATCAACAAAAATTCTTGAGGGAACCACTGGCAAACGTACAAAAATGGGCAACTAAAAATTTTAAAAGGCAAACAACTGATAGGTTTGCTAATGAAATTTAAATCATAATTAAGATCTTCAAAAGAATCTAATTCACGTCAATTTGCTATTTGAAATCTCTACGAGCACGCGAGCATTCCATAAACTATTTCACGCCACTACTACGATTCCGTGCCTTGAATAGTTTGTGTTGATTTCATTTTCACAAAGAAGCTGCCGCAAGAACAGCAATACATACAAACACACACACATACACACACACATGGCCGATTCCACAGATCATTAAATTTATTGCAAACTTGTATCATAAACCTTTGCTTTCCAGGAAATGGTAAATGAACTTGCCATAAAAAGTGTATTAAAACGAACCCGTCTTACGAAACCGTGTCGAGTATTCTGTACAAAAAAACGCTAATGAGGTTCTAAATAATTTGGTCTTTATTATTATTTTACAGCTTCTTTATTTATGACGACGTAACCATTAAAGAACAACCGATACGTTGCTGAATGGTAGAAATAAAATAATCGAAGTAGAGAATTGATTTGTGTAATTGCACTCTTTATATTAAGCTTGTTAGTCTGATTAACCAAACGTAGCAGTTGCTTCAAGATATGTTAAAAACTTAATTGGTCGACTACAAAACAAGAGACCTGGTCATACTCCACAGTATATTTTACTCAATTCAATGATGGTCATAACCCCCCTTTTTGGTTTGGTTACAATCCCCAATTTCCTTCGTAGTCATAATTCCCAACTGCTTTCCTGACCACATATAGTGATATGCGATTTTCAAAATGATTAATCGATAAATGAAAGTTGTGATAAAAAAGGCAGTTTTTGGATTGTGGCCATGAATGAAATTGGGGACTGTGAATAAAATAAAATATGAGCATTGTGATCAATGTGGCCGAAGTGTTCAAAACATTAATTGGGCATTGTGTTCCGATGTGGTTGTTGTGACCAAGGAGGTAATTGAAGGTTATAACTAGGATGGTCATTGTGACCAAAATAGAAGTTGGGGGTTATGACTTATGATCAACTATCACTTCATCTCCAGAGAAGAATTTACTACAACAATCTCCGATATGAAAAGTGAAGTTAAAGTGTTCTAACCCTTAAAGAGGGTTCTAGAAGCTAGAGGCAATACCACCCATATCAGACTACGTTGGTCGTTGTTCTAGATTTTACAACGGAAGCATGTCGATTTAACTGTCATCGACTAGGTAAGAAGTTCCAACGACCTAGACCACTACACTAATATAAAATAAATAAAAAGGTAGTTAATTGCTTACTGATAAACTGTTGATACCTTTGCAAAGGTGAAAGTAAATATAAAACAACGCTTGATGTATTGATATGATTGTTGATTGTTGTTCTTTTTTGCGGTTTTAGTTGAAAACTGATTAGGTCCGTAAATGCAGCTAACTGTTTTTTGGAACTTAGTAACCAAGCCTCGAGTTATTTAGTTTCCTTGACCTGGAAAATTAAAATAGTATTAACCAGTAAACCAGTGGCGTAATGAAGGGGTGGCGTGAATGTCAAAATGCCACGTGTCCAGAACTGTAGCAGCCCCCGCGTCTCCAAAACGCAAAATATAAAAACAATTTTGTGTAAATTAATATGTATGGGATACGCGTGCGCATAATACAACAATATACCATGTTTGTTGTAGCTTGTGATGTGCTTTGGCGAACCTGTGCTGCTTGCTGTTGATTCTCTATTCTAATGAGGCAGATGAGTGAATGCTGTAGACAATCTATTTAAGAAGTAATCTTTATAAGTTTCTTTTTTTTAATGCAAATCATAGCAAGTGCTGTTCGTTTAAGAAAGCAAATTTTTTTCTTTTTTCAAAAATATATTATATATCATAACGCATACGAAAATTTCTAGAAATTTGGTTTTGAAAGTATTGTCCTAATAATATGCAAATAATTTTGTTCTATTTTTACAACTGTAGACGTTAATACAAGAAGTGTTTGGTTTAATTTCTTTTTCATCATAATGTTCAATTCATAGGCTGCTATGACTTTTTTTTTCAAATAAATTAAATGACGTCATATTTTCAAAGCACTACCTCTCAGTAAACATTGATTTTCTGAAATACATTTTCTGTGATACATTGCTAAAGTGATGGTAAAAAAAGAATTGTATTTAATAATGGAAAACATTAAAAAGGTGTCCGTTAGAAAAAAAAGTTAACAGTCGAAAATCAACAATAGTAGCGGTTAGATCAAATTCGATAAAAGAATTAGATTCAGCATAAAAGGGGGTTTTAATAATTTCATAAACTGAGCAAAGCAGCTTTAATTTTTTTAGACTATTAGTGAGCACAAAATTTCGCAATATTTAACCGTTTTCGTGGAGCTTAAAATAAGCGAGATTTCACTGCTTAACAGGCAATTTGCTATATCCTGTATATAGAGGGCCCATCACACCGTTTTTGCCACGGGTTTTTGTATTCTTAGTTACGCCACTACAGTAACCCCACTACAGTAACCCCACTACAGTAACCCCACTACAGTACGAGATGCCAACCTTTCTATTGAATTTCTTGTGTGCCACGTACTTTCTGTATTTCAGTGGCGTAACTACCGGGGCTCCACGGAACCAGAGCCTGTAAGTCATGGGGTCCGCCAAGGGCTCGTCCTACTATAGTTTTTTGTCCCAAGGCGAACAGTTTTATTGAACGGCTGTGTTTAGACGAATATCTTGATATATCGGTATGTTGAAACTGAGGCACTGGTAAGTAATAAATTAGTCTCACACTTCTCTTTATATTTTATCTAGGCAATAAAATGAGTGAGTAATACGACAGTTTTCTCTTTCGAGTAGCTGAACACCCGATAGCGTGGGGATGCGTTACCATGGCAACCGCCCTGCTGTTAGATAGGTTTTGCAAGACCGTTAAAATCGCTTCAATAACAACGTTTCAAGTGAAGTGTTCGGTACAATTAGTGCATAAATCGGGTGCCGCAAAACTTCAACAAGAATTAGAAACTGTAAAAGAAGCAGCAAAACTGTTAAAATTTCTTCAAAATCAAGGGCTTAAAAGTGTAAGCTCTACTAGCTATTTTATTAAATGCTGGCTAAGTGTCGCATATTCTCTAGGTGATTGTATTGTCAAAATTTCGGAATTATTTAAGATATGCAATGTTTATAGGCAGATTGTCGTCTCAAGCAATAATTTCGATTAAAATACCTTTGTATAAAGTTTGGACTTGAATGAGTTGATACAAAAATTTGCAAGAGCAAAGGCCAGAAAAAGAAGTTTAGATTTAGTTATATTTTTAATATTATTGGTGCATATTATATGTTTCTTTTTTGTCTGTTGATAAATATTTTTAGTTGATATTATAGTTTCTACGTTACATGGACCTTTATTAGGTACCTAGTCATTTTGTTTGCGTTTTCTTAGATATATATTCAAGTGTTTCTGTGACGAAAAATTTTATTTTTATCTCTTATTGGGAAGGGAGGGGAGTATGAGGTCCGACCTGAATCTGGAACCAGGATCCCACAACTTCTCGTTGCGCCACTGCTGTATTGATCGGGTTAACATTCGGTTAACTGGTATCCGGCTTGATAAGCGTCATATTCTTCTCTTACAGGTTGTTATGTTAATTGTTAATACTGGTGATATTCTGAATGCTAAATGTTTGATGTGTCTGAGAGCAACAGTACGAAAAGTACGTAACTTCAGTCTACACGGAATTTCTCCATAATGTGACCTGACTGCATGGCCGAACTGTTGAATACATTCGCTGAGTGAATATTAAATTGCGCGTTTACATTCTGTAAATATAATATTTTGAGTAGGGGTGGTACGATGAAAATGCTTTGGTTTTCTTCGACTCCCGCTAGTTAGCCTTGATGTTGACAAGAGTTAGGCGTCGCTTCAAGTTAACTGTTGACTGATTTATTTGCTCAAATTATAGCTGGGATTACTTTAGAGTTGAACAAAACATCGCTTTCATGATAATACGGAAATAACTCACCCGCCATTATGATAAATATTTAAAAATAATTTATTGATATATTTAATAAAGTAACCGTTAACCATAGCTCAACAATCAAATTACGTATAAAATTACTTAGTCCTCAAAGAAAGTCATTAAATAACTTCGTAATAAAATATCATGAAATACAGCAAAAGTATGCAAAACTTATATTGTAAATGTTGTAAATGTAATACATATTTATTTATAAATACAATTCGCTCAAGATTATAAGGTAGGCTAAATATTTCCTACTGAACTACAGCGAAAACTATAGAAACTTTATTACGTAAAGGTAGGCTAATGGCTTTATTCAAAATGATCTGTACTATTTTTATCCACAAACCACGATCAGCAATAAATTAAATCGTATTTATTATTATACACAACCTCGGAAGATCAATAACAGTGGAGTGATACGAGGGGAATAATTTAAATGGGTTCATCTACTCCATTGCAATAATTAACTATTATTGTAAGGATAATAAAAACTGTAACTTAGTACCGCTGATTTCTGCTGAAGTTCTAAGACACTCATGTATTATACAGGGTGAATAAAAAGTAGGGAACATCGATGCTACAGCCTTAAATAATAACTTTACGAAAAAAAGTTTCTAACAAAAGTTTTCTATCAAGTTTTTTTTACCACAATTTGGCGTTTTTTATTTTTTTTTAAATTGTCATATGTTTTAGCTATGACGTCATAGAATTTTTTTTAAATGGCAACCTATACTTTTTATGGCATGACCGGTTAGTGCTTTTTATTCTCTATGCAGCCATGTAAAAATATCATACAGTTGCATAATAAAAATTTCAAGAAAAATCATGATAAACATTTATTTTTGTCACTGGCAACATTTTTCATCAGGTACACTTATTGCAATATAAACAAACGACAATAGTAGGCAATTGTTTGAAAATGTTTAAAATTGAACAAATGCAAATCTGTAATGTCAATTCGGTGACAGTTAGCATTAATAAGTGATTAAAATTTAGTCTGTGTCCTGTGTTAAATACGAATTTCTAATCATGATACGTTTAACAGAAACTGAACGTATCGAAATTTTGATGATGATCGGGTACGGTGATAACAAGAGAACTCACGACGATGTGTGCGCTTTATTTAATACTGTACATCCAAATCGTGAACCTGTTACGCGGTCCACTGTAACCAAAATTAATAGAAAATTTAGAGAAACGGGCCACGTCAAAGATTTGGATAAAATTGGCCGTGCAAAAACAGCAACAGACGATAAAATGTTGGACATTGTGCTTACAGTTTCCGAAAATCCTCATACTTCAACTCGACAATTAGCCCTGGATAATAATGTTAGTCAAGGAACTGTACTGAATATTTTACATACAGAAAAATTTCATCCTTATAAGGTTAAACTTGTTCAAGAATTATCAAAAGATGATTTTGATAGGAGAATTCAGTTTTGTGAAGAAATGATGGACAGGTGCAATAACGACCCACAGTTTGTGAATTCTATTATCTTCTCCGACGAAACCACATTTTCTTTAAATGTAGCTGTAAATCGGCACAATTCCCGTTATTGGTCGCTACATAACCCACATTGGATGGAAGAATTACACACACAGTATCCACAAAAAGTGAACGTGTGGGCGGGAATTACAGGAGACAGAATTCTTGGTCCTTTTTTCTTTGATGGCACATTAAATGCTGAGGAAGAAGAGGACATATTGAGTGGCCAGCGCGATCTCCGTATCTAAACCCGCTTGACTTCTTTTTATGGGGCCATATTAAAAGTACAGTGTATACAAAAACAGACCAGACAATTTGGAAAATCTAAAAATTGGTATCCGCGAGCATATACAAGCAATATCACCTGCTACAGTTCAAAATGCAGTTCGAAGATTTTCTTATCGTACTGTGCCCACTGTCAGGCAGTGAATGGCGAACAGTTTGAACATTTGCTTTCTTAAATTGATGTTAAATATGATTTGAAACTAGTTTACTAATTTGTGGACCTGCTATTGTCGTTTGTTTATCTTGCAATAAGTGTACCTGATGAAAAATGTTGCCAGTGACAAAAATAAATATTTATCGTGATTTTTCTTGAAATTTTTATTATGCAACTGTATGATATTTTTACATGGCTGTATAGAGAATAAAAAGCACTAACTGATAAAAAAGTATAGGTTGCCATTTAAAAAAAAATGTCGATGACGTCATAGCTAAAACATATGACAATTGAAAAGAAAAATAAAAAACGCCAAATTGTGGCAAACAACATGATAGGAAACTTTTGTTAGAAGCTTTTTTTCGTAAAGTTATTATTTAAGGCGGTAGCATCGATGTTCCTTACTTTTTATTCACCCTGTATATATACTGACATACTTAAAAACTGCTAATATACTATAGAAAGAGTGATGCAATACGTTCCTGTTTTTCTAAGAAATTCCAAGTATTTCCGCATAGAAGATTTCCTGTTTAAATTATATACCGCAGCCAAAAGTAATTGAACCATTAAAATTTATCATGATTAAATTACCTAAACAAGATCTTTAATAATTTTTAAATTCAAGGATACATAATACTATGCTAAAAAATGGGCGAAACATTTACGTTTTATATGTTCTCGCGTCAAGAAGTGATTGAAATTTACATCTATCCATCTCTAGCCGCTAGAAGCCGCCAGAACCAACGCGTTGGTTACGTACGGCTCGCCGACTACGTACAAGCCATAGGTAATGCGCCCACGACCTCGGGTCAAAAATTGTTACAGCAACTTTATTTATAGAGTTATCAAACATATGCACAGAATGAAAAATACTTTTTTTTATTAGAGCTAAATAGACGTAGTTAAAATCAGGTAGCTTCTAGAAAACGTGTCAATATTAAAGTTTTAAAACATTCCTGGAGGGCCTCAGATTAAAATTTTGGAAATTAATAAATAAACTATTTTAGTTTATTACAAGCTCTATAGGCTCAGAAAGTTTTAAACAAATGGTGTGGGCAGTTTATGAGGAATAATTTTTTGAAAATGTCCAACATTTTGAGCCGCAAATACATTTACAGTACAAGCGTCTACGTCGTGCTTATTCTGCAGGCTTCGCGCAGGCGCAGATTAGGAGTAATTTATCACTGAGTAAATGCAACTTTGTTTTCGTATTTTTCCTTTAAAAATATAACTGCTCTTAACCATAACTTTGCGTAAACAGCAAAGATCAACAACAACATTGTTTTAAATAAAGGAGTATTTAAATAAAATTAATAAATAATAATAATAAATAATAAAATTAAAATAAAAAAAGAAATTGGCCCCAACTGGGGATTCGACTCCTCAACTGTTTACGCAGCAAAACGCTATACGGTCGTATTTCCATATGAGCCCCGATGAGCTTGCAAGCAGTAAAAAAAGCGTCTACGACCTGACCATTCTGTAGGCTTCGCACGGGTTCGTGCACGGTCGGACTGTTTCGAAGTTTATATTACGTGTTTTAGCGACTGCCTGCAAGTTCACCGTGGCTCATATGGAAATACAGCTGTACAAAGATTTGCTGCATAAACAGTTGAAGGGTCGAATCCCAGTTGGACCAATTTCTTTTTTATTTTATATACTACTTTTTTTAAACAATGTTGTTGATCTTTGCTGTTTACGCGAGGTTATGGTTAAAAGCAGTTATATTTTTAAGGAAAAAATACGAAAACAAAGTTGCATTCGCTCACTGATAAATTACTCCTAACCTGCGCCTGCACGAAGCCTACAGAATGGTCAGACCGTAGACGCTTGTTATTCACAATTGTCACATTTCCAAAAATATTTTTAATTCATTTGATTATTTTATTAAGGGCTATCAACTAATATAATAATTTGCATTGATTAGATATTTTGTTTTTGAGTAATCGGGCATTAAAGTTAAAATTTTCAAAAAATCGTAGCGGCCTTCATTTTGAAACTACAGCATTTGGAAAAAAAGCATTTAATTTGTCTGTAGATGCACTATAACGCTATGTATTTTAAATTTCAAAATAGTGTTTAGAAAATAATCTGAGGCCAGCGGGTAGTCTAGTGGTTAGAGTCTCAACCTCTAGAGCTAGACTCCCAACGGCAGTAGGTTCGAATCCTCTGCACGTCGGAAATTTTTCTGAATAAGTTAAACACGGCGTGTCTATGGACGTTGTGTGTGTGGTGTGTGTATGTTGGGTTGCATGTCTTTTCGAGGTGGGGCATGTTAGACCGGTGAATAGCGCTAGGTGCGCTGAGCCCGGGTAAAGGGGTGGGACGGGAATCATAGAGTTGTGCTCACGCACGACCCCATGATTCTTTAAAAAAAAAAGAAAATAATCTATACCGAAAAAACAGGTCTGATTTACGTTTCCGGTTCCGATTAACGATCTTTCACAGAACTACCTGCAACTAAAAACCTTCAACACACCAAATCTTATAAAAATCGGTGCAGGGACTCCGGAGATAGAGGGAAACGAACGCACCCACTTACCCACTCACGCGCCCACCCACACACCCACAGACAGGTATTTTTAAAAAACATTTATTTAGATCCCTAAACCCCAAAACGTGTATTTTCATTAAAATTTAAAACTCGAAAATTTGCATGAAATCATAACTTTCCTTAACAATAATGAGGAAACGCCTTTTAGTTCTCACAAGAACAATTATTAGTAGTAGATTCAAATGTACATCTGACCGTACTAATAATTGTTCTTGCGAGAACTAAAGGGGTTTTCGTCATTATTGTTATAATTTCCTCACAGTCGCTCATTTTTTCTTAATATAACTTTCCTTACTTTAGTAGAAGTATGAGAAAGTAAAAACCTGTTGAAGTTAAGAATTGTGTTATTTACAATAAATTAAAATGAGCTTCAACAAAGTAAAGCTCGAACTGATAATAAATAAATTATTAAATTTGTTTACAGTTACAGTGATACCTACAAATCTATAAAGTTATTGTATTTAAAATCCGAACGCTTCTAAATCCAAACATTTTCAACAAAGAACTATCAATTACAAGAACTGACAAAAGAATGAGATTTTTCGGTCATTGATACTGATGTAGACTTGTAAGTTAACTTTTCTTTTGCAGAAATATCCCTGGGATGCAGACAGGTCGGCGTTGCAGACAGCATGGGTTTATTTTAAACTCACTGGGTCACCGACTGTCTAAGAAACAATAAAAATTGTGTATAAGAAATGTATAGTTTGGCTAACAATGAATATTTGGTTAAAAAAGTAAAAACAGGTTAAATTAATCGATTCTGTTAATTACACGTCAACTTTGTTTTAAAGAGCATCGCAAGATCTAAGCAGTAACCTGGTAAACCACATAATTATGTAAAAATTCCACAAAAATAAAGAGAAAAAATGAAAAGAATGAACAATTATTACAAATTGTATCATTCTCTAATCGACTTCATGGATTTAGTGAAATCCTAAGACCCTGCGCAACTAATCTCTATTATAGCACACTAAACGTGTCGATGATTTAAAGTAACCTATACGAATTCCTGTTAAGTTTTATATATTGACATTTTTGTCTTGTATATTTTTACCAGAACGTTCATATTCGTATATACCACCCATATCAAAATATCAGAAAGTCTAAGATAAAAGAACATATCAATATCATCCGGCAATTATAACTCATCGTGGAAAAACTAGAAAGAAAGTAAATTATTGATTGGTTGGTGTAAACAAATATAATTAAAAAATTAGATAATAAAAAACAAAATTAATTTAGTTTTGTAATGAGTGGTTGTATCTCTTTATAAATTTATTTTCACAAAACTGAGTAATTACAGGCAGCTGTACGATGCTGCCTGTAATTATTCAGTTGTGCAACAACACAACATTAAACTGTTAATTTAAATTAACTATAAAACGACTTCATTGTAACTCAGCGATTTATTGGTACGATATATTACTTTTAAGTGAAACTTCTTTGCCCCCACAAGCCATAAATAAAACAAAAAGTTTATTGTAAATAAAACAATTCTTATAGTCCAGTCAAATTAGAAGAAAAAAAAACATTAATCGGTAAAGATCTAAATTTTGGTATACATGCTTATTACGGCTTCCCATTGAACATACTAAAAGTCCCCGTCAAAATCTGTTGCGCTCGAGTCGCCATCTTGGAAAAAAGGTACACTTTTTCAGTTTTTTGACTATATCTTGGCAATTATAATTGATACGAAAAAATAATTCAGATAATAAATATAGTTTATTAAATTGTCTATAAAAAAGCATATTAATATTGTTTTTGTATCTCTAATACTTTAGCTGTAATCCGACATCGAATAGAGAAGGAAGTATCCTGAGCACTTGAAACTGTTGTGCAAATGGTTTTTTGCAGCTTCATGACCTGTAAAGATTATGAATAAATGACAAATCATTAAATTCATTGAAAATTGTGCTAGTATTTCTTAGATATGTGAAAGTTAGTTTATTCTTACCAATTAAAATCGTTGCATGCCACTCGTACTAGGTGTAGCATTGTCTGAAGCCCAATCATCTAGTGGAAGTGGTTCATCGGGGTTGGCATCGTCGAAGTCGTCGTACTCAAGTTTTTTATTTTAGCCTTATACGTATTTCGACATGTTGACATGTCATTTTCAGATGCAAGATTAAAAGTAAACAGTTGGTGTTGCTATAGGAACGATAATTCTTCATAACATATTCCTGGTTTTCTATATCTGCGTCCAGATGACTTGATTTCTCATTCCAGAACGTCCAATAATGGTGAATTTAAAAGATCAATTTATTCATTCATTAAAGGTACAGATTTTAAATGTTTGTTAATTTCAAATGCTTTTAATATATCCCACGTACGTTTATCATCATTAAGTGTAAACATTTTATAGTGTTATTAGATGTCATTGAATGATTGTGTTCTAATAAGTGTTTAGCGTAATTGAATTTATGTGGCTTTTTATATTTGTAACAATGTACTAATTTCTAATTGTTTGTCCTATATAAACCGAATTACAGTGCGAGCAATTTAATTTGTAAATGTCCGATTTTAGTAAATTGTCTGTTGTTTAGCATTTAACAAGACGTTTAAAATGGTTTTTGTTGTTTTAAAAGTTATTTTACATTTATTTGTTTTGTTTATAATTATGGCAATTTTTCTGATTTATTGCCAAAATATGAAATTGGCGCGTATTTTACTTTATCTGATAAAGCAGTTAAATAAATTTTCTAAATAGCTAATTTATAATCTTTCTTTTTAATTAGTGAATCAGTACGTTGGGTATTATAACCAATATTGTATGCAGTTTGTTTAATAATCAAAATTTCTCTATATAACTAATTTTACCTAAAGATACCGTTAAAGCCCCATATATCATAGACCTGTATGCTGCGAATTTATGTGTTTTATGATGACAAGAATCGTGTGGTATTGTAATGTTTTCTATAAACAGAAGTTCAAGTTTACTATTTGATTTGATTTTTATGTTTAAATCTAAAAATTTAATAGACTTATTTTGTTCAGTTTCTAGTGTAAATGTTATTTTTAGGTGCAAACTGTTAATAAAAATCAAAAATTCATTGATTAACTCAAATGAACCATCAAAACATGCTAAAATGCCATCAACATAACAAAACCAAAATATAGCTTTCTCAGAATGGTTTGATTTAAATATATGGTCTTTAGATTTTCCATAAATATATTAGCTAGAAAAGGTGAAATTAAATTTCCCATGGGTAAACCATCTTTTTGGAAATAAATTTTATTATAAGTAAAATAACTTTGATTAATGCCAAGTTCAAATAATTGAATCAACTCAGTCCGTTTTATTAATTCAACATTTATGTTAACAAAAATATTATTTAACAAAAGAATACACTCTTGAGGAAGTATTTCTGAAAACATGTTACTTACATCGAAACTAACTAGCTTGCTTTGTGGTGGAAAATGTATGTTAGACAATTTATTGGTTAATTCAGATGCATTTTTATTGGAATGTTTAGGATTATAATCAAAACTGGTAATCAGAGCACGGATTTATGAACATTTATTTTTTGAAAATGAGCACTTATAATAAGCTTGATAAATCAGAGAACAGCTTTAAACATCTCAAAACAAACAAAACAAACCCATAATTTTTATTTGTTTTGCTTAAGAATAGGGTATTGTCACAAATATTTCAATACAAAATAGAAACCAGACAAATAAACAAATAAAAAATATACTTTGATATGTACTTGCCGTTCAAACTATGTTTTTATTAAAAATTTAACTAAAGCGTATTATGGAAAAACGACAGAAATATTTTAAATCAGCTTTTAAAAATTTAAAATATTACAAAGACGTAACTTACTGTTTTCATGCAGCTTCTGCAAAATATTTTGTTATTTACAATAACAAATTCAGGAAAATCTTTACGCCAAGTTGCCGGTACGGATTTACCCTTCACTTTAGGTATTTTAAAATTTCAAACTACAATTATGCTGTTCGTAATAACGAATCCAGGGTCTAAATTTTAAAATTCAAGATGGCGGATTCCATATGGCGAAATTATGTCATCATAACGTTATGATTTGCGTACAAACTAGCTGCCGATGGGTTTTGAAGCTGTTAATTACGAATCTAAGATCTAAATTATAAAAATTATAAAATTTTATGAGAATTGAACTTGGAACCTTAGAGTTAGTGAGCGAGTGCTCTACCTCAAGAACACTCCTACCAAACACGTGAGTTTCTATAATTTCATTGATACTAATATAACTATGTAATGTGGTATAATTCTGTAGACCACTTACTTTAATTTATCAAAATTACAACATGGCTAAAATGATACAGCCGGTACTACGTGAAATACCCTGATATATTCGGTTACGTTTTTTTTTCGCGAAACCGCAACCTAAAATGTCAGGTTTCGCCAAAACAATCAAGTCATTCAACCATCAATGCAGACGGAGGGTGATAATCACTTTCCCATTATCTACGGTAAATAGAAGAAGTACAGTAGTAGTGATCGTGGTCGTAATGAAAATGACCGTCACGTCATTTAGGTTTGACATGAAAATGACAAAAGCCTCCACGTTAATACATGTTTGATTTCAATAGCCAGGTTTTCAAATTTTGTTGTTTTTTCTCGGATTCCATTTTTGATAAGTTGTAGGTTAATGGGCAGTCAATGTCGATTACAACAGCTTTTTTGTTTTGTTATTCTATCAATACTATGTCCGATCTATTAAAATCTACGTACCTGTTGGTAATTAGTCTGTCTCAAACGCTTAGCGCCCCGCAAACGTCATAAGACCGGACTTGTTTAGTGTAATCGGATTTCGGAGAAGGTAATGTTTGGGTTATGTCTTGTCGCACATTCCGTGACCGTCGACGTGCGAAGCGACACGACTCAAGGAGGGAGCAGAGCGTTTCTCTGTGTTACGCAATACTGTGTATTGCAGTGAATCTTTCTTAATAAAGTTAAAGTTCTTAAATAAAAGTCAACGTAAATTCGTAATACAGTTGCATTGGAACGCGACTTCGAAAGAGACCCTCGATCAAAGTAGTTTTTTTGGGCCGGCGGGTGGTCTAGTGCTTAAGGTCCCAGGCTTTGAAACTAGACTCCCAATGGCAGTTGGTTCGAGTCTACTGCCAGTCGGTAATTTTTCTGAACAAGTTAAATCCGACGGGTCCATGGATGGTGTATGTAGGTGTGTATGTTGGGTTGCATGTCTTCAGGGGTGGGGCATGTTAGACCGGTGAAGAGCATTTAGTGTGCTGAGCCCGGGTAAGGGGGTGAGATGGGAATCATGGGGTCGTGCTCACGCACGGCTTCATGATTCTTAAAAAAAAGTAGTTTTTTTAATAATAAAAAGCAAATGTAATGGAAAGTGGCGTGAAAAGAAAAAAGAAGAGATATATGTTTCTCAGGTCGAGTTTTCTTTGATTGCGATGAGCCGAATATGTACTGTGCAGCCAAAGGAATTTCTCTGTACCGAAAACCGCATCGGTCTAGTTTACAAAGGAAAATGTGCGTTATACAATAATGGACACGTAAATATGTGTGTTCTAGTGGCGAAAAGTTGAAACAAGCGGAAGGCCTCCGGATTTAATATATAGATAGATAATATAACCTAATTTTTGTAGTAATAGTTTTAAAAATTAAGAAAACAGAGAGAAACTCCATAGTTCATTAACGGGGAGAGAGAGCTTCGCTTGAACTGAAGTGCCCAAGAAAAGTTTGCTCCTCCCTCATACCTAAATAGTTACGCCACTAAATACTAGAGGTGTGAAAATATGCTTTAAACGTAGTGCAAATATTTAGTAAACTATGCCGAAAAAACCTCCAATATATGCAAGAAATATCTAGTAGCAACCTATTACTATACGCATCAAAATATTCCCTAACAACAAAATATGTCTAAGTAATTCTCAAAAATAGTATTCTGTATTATATAAAAAATTGCAATAGTTATTAGAATCTTTATTTGTTGAAAATAGGAAACGCTGTAATTTATTATTTAATGGAATTTTTGATATAATTGTAGTCACATTTTAAATAAGGAATTCCTTTGAAAATGCCACTATTGTTTTTCAACATTTTTTATTATAAAAATACAAAATACAAAAGAATAATTAAAGAATTACAGTATAACATATACAGCAGAAAATGTAATTTTGGGTTGGAGCTGCTTTTTGTATATGATTATTCAAAAAAATACAAAAAATATAGACAGAAGTAAATCACTAAATCACACAATACTTTCAAATTTAAGTAGGCAACCGCGATCTAATTATTTTATCAAATACTTATGTTTTCATTCATTCACCGTCTAGTTAGCACAGCTCTTATTACGAGGTATTAGCACAAATCCCAACATTTTTGAAGAAATTTCTACCTACCTTTCAAGATGAGATTACAAAGGTAAGATTGCATGTACTTTCTGCACTGCCCCTTAAATTTACAAAGTTTTCAATTTTAAGGAATTCCATTATAACATATCCCACATACTCTTCTTATAAAGTTTTAATGAAAATGCTATTTTTTACAAAGGAAAACATGCACCTTACACCTTAAATACACACTAACATATGCCATATACCGTAAGCCAGTAATACACACAAAATAAATTTAATTTATTTTTTATGGGTCTAAACTGAGAAACATGTATTTATTTGCTTAATAGGAAAAATATACAAATATGCATTTGCCCAGCCTTGCTGATTATGGTACTATGGAAGGAGAGTAATATTAAGAATGATATTCTGTAATTTTATTCCATATAAGCGTTTCTTTAATTTTAAGAGTTAAATAATTTATTTTAATTTGGTACTGAAATTGAAATTATATAACATTTTCAACGATTTGAGAACTACATCGTTAATGAGGAGGAGAATTGATTTATCGTGCTTGTAAATCATCGAGGTACCGTTGTACTATTACTACTATTTTCTATTTCTCATCTTTGATAACAGACCTTCCTTCGTATCATACATTAGCTAAGTGGAATATGAGTGATTTATTATAAGTCATAAATATTTACATAAATGTTTTTACGAGCAGGATAGCACCGAAAAAATTTCAAAAAAATTCTGCACAATACCAAAAAGAGGCATTTTAAATTCCACTCAAGAAGATAAATAAGCCACCGTGTATGTACTTGTGTTTACAAAAATTTTACATGAAACGCTTTCATGTTGCAATGATTTAAACCCACACAATTTGCATATAGCATATAGTTGCGCCGCATGATCCCTCTTCGCATAACCAAATAAGTTAAGCAATTTAAAACCTTTTGCAATAAAAGGCGTCTGCCATTACAACACTAAATACCATTACAGTAAGGCCACGTTTTTTTCGCTGAATGAAGACACATGGGGTACAGCCAAACGCCCGGGGGCAATCTGCATGCCAGACAACATTTCAAGATTCCCTAAGCACGAGGTTGTTTCGGAAGAAATCGCCGTAGCATCAACTAAAGAAGAAGACGAGGAAGCTTTAATGTATTTTTATGGGCCAATAGAACAGTTAGATAATATTCGAAGAAGAAGGTAATAATCAAAATAACATAGAAACTGCAAAGTCGAGGCTATGAAACAACTTGTAGTAAAAGTTCCCCTTGGTTTTTGCAGATTTAAGTGAAAAATGTTTCTTTTTTTCATATAAATGTTCTTACAACGAAGATTGTAGTTAAATACTGTAAAATTATTGCAGAATTTTCTTGTGAATACACATTATCTGTGAAATACATATGTGTAATAACCATAGTATTTATAATAGATAACAGAAACTAATAAAAACATTGGTAAATCAGTTTTCGCAGAAAATTTTCATGCTTATGTAATTCTTGTCTCTGACAATTATTACCGTCTTACTCAACCTCAACCAAATACTAGTCAAAAAATCAGCATTTATGTTAAACTAGCTGAACCGGTGGACTACGCTCCACACAAGCTCTTGAAATTAAGTGCTGCGTCGCCCTGCTTGATTTTATTAATTACGGCTAACAAAATTATAGATAAGCTGTATCGATATGTAGCATAGCCCGTCGTCACCAAAAAATTGAGGCAGGTAGAAGGGATCCCGATTTAATATACAGATTGCTCATCAGTATCATTTTTTTTGTTTGTTTATTTCTACGTGCAATCAGTACAAGATATAATACTATAAGCAAGTTTGTAGTGTGTTTTGCGTAGTATGCCTATAATTTAGGGTTGGTATCCAATGATATCAATCCCCACTTTTTACTTTTATTTAGTGTGTATGTGTGTATATATGAACTTAGCACTTAACTTCTATTTTTTGTATTTTGTTTTTATTTTAAAACCTATAGGCATAGATTAACAATATAGGGTAGTTCTAGAGGTTTAAGTCTTTTTAGTTTTCGTGTTTGTTTACTATTATCTAGTAGATTCACTGCCAGAACATTTGGGTGGGTGCCGTGTCTTTTTACATAACGTCCACTGTAGTCGCTGATCTCTTGCTTTACGGAGTTCACTTTCAGATTACTTCTAATTTCATTGTTTGATATGTACCACGGTGCGTTTGTTATAGTGCGTAGAACTTTTGACTGGAATCTCTCCACAATCTAAAGATGTGATTTGGCTGCTGTTCCCCATAACTGCACTCCATAAGTCCATATAGGCTTGAGGGCAACGGTATATATTAATAATTTATTGGTTAGTGTGAGTTTAGATTGTCTTCCTAGAAGCCAGTAGTACTCTCTAAATTTAAGTCCAAGCTGTTTTCGTTTATTGTGGATATGCGTTTTCCAGGTGAGCCTTCTATCTAGGTGCATACCTAAGTATTTCACGCTATCAGATTGTGGTAGGATTTCCCCATTTAAAGTAATGGGAGGGGTGTTGCCTCTACATTTTGTAAATGTTACTTGTGTCGATTTCAATTCGTTTATTTTTATTCTCCATATTCTTGTCCAGTCTTGGATCTTCTTGAGGTATTGTTGTAGGAGGTTTGCTGCTACGTTAGGATTGGGGTGGTTTGCTATTATCGCTTTATCGTCAGCAAACGAGGCTGTTGTTGTGTCTTTGCTGGTTAGTAGGTTAGCTGTAGTACGCTACCCTGCGGGTCTCCTGATTACACTGGGAAGAGTTCAGTTGTTTTTTGTCCGCACTTTACCATAAACTACCTCTAATGTAGATAGGCTTCCAAGAAAATATATATTGTGTGTGGGAGGTTGTTTTTTAGTTTGTAGAGTAGACCATGGCGCCAGATCTTATCAAAGGCCTGGCTTACGTCTAGGAAGGCCGCTACGCAGTAGTTTCTGTCTTCAAATGCCTCATTGATATTGTTAACCACCCTGTGTACTTGTTCGATGGTACTGTGTTGCTGCCTGAACTCGAACTGGTGGTCTGGGAGAAGCTTGTTAGATTCAATATAATCTTGTTAGTAGTAGTTTTCCAAACAGTTTGCTCAGGATAGGGAGTAGGCTGATAGGTCTATAGCAAGAGACGTTGTGTGGAGGTTTTCCGAGTTGTGGGATAAGTATAACTTTCCATTGTGCTGGGAAGTAGCCGAAGCGTAGGATTGCATTGAAGATGATTGTCAATAGGACGACCCCCTTCCTAGGTAATTCTTTTATAAGCTTTCCAGTGACGAGATCATAGCCAGGAGCTTTTTTTGAATTTAAGTTGTCTTTAATCATCCTAGTTACTTCTTTTACTGTGAAGAGCTTCGGTAGTGGTGACATCTGGAAGGGTGCTTCTAGATGTTGTTTTATTCTTGCTTCTCTATTGGTGCTGCTTGCGATGGGAGGGGCTGAAAGACTTTTTCCTGGTGTTGTGCAAACACATATGCTGTTTCCAGATCAGTCCGGGCCCATGTTCTGTTTGGTTTGCTAATTGGGGGAATCGGTTTTTTGTGGCATTTTATGTTTTTAGCTACCTTCCATAGTGAGTAGTTTGTATTCGCTGTGTTAGTTAGGTTCCTTGAATATTCGTTAAAAGATTTGTTTTTTAAGTTCGTTATAAGATTTTTTAAATCACGAGAAGCTTTGTCGTGGCGATTTTTGTCTTGTGGGTATTTAGCTCGTTGCCAGAATCTTCACAGACGTCTTTTTTCAGCAATTGCTTGTTTCACAATTATTGAACAGTTTTGGTTAAGTCTTCGTGCTATTATATATGGTGTAGATTCTCTTGAAAATTCCTGTATTATATTGTTGAGGTGATTAATGGCCAGTTCAACATCTGGTCCTGTTTTTAATGGGATGTTGAGATTTATTTTTTGTTCAATTTGGCATTTATAGTATATAGTACAAATCAAGGTTGGATTCTATTGCCAGGTAACCGGGGGCGATTCCTTTTGTTATAAAAAAAAGTCCAGTAAGTCTGGCAATTTATCTTGGTCCGTTGACCAATATGTGGGAGTATATGTTGATAAGTGATTGAGGCTCAGTTCTTGCATGATGTTGTATATTACTCTACCTCTACCTCGCGCTGTTATTCTTGAGCCCCACGCAGTGTTTTTGGCGTTGTAGTCGCCGCCTGCCAGAAATCTGTTTCCTAGTGTAATGAAGTATGGTTCGGTTTCTTCTTTTTTGTAGGATAGTTTGGGGGAAAATATGCGGTTGATATGGTAAGAGGTCAGTCTTCAACAACAATACTTGGGTAATTCATAGTGTTTGATGTATTGTTTAATTAGTATTGCAGTTCCTCCTCTGGCTGGGGCCTTGGTAGGCGAGTGTAGTAGGCGCTTGCAGCCAAGGTCACAGAGGCTTTCGGGAGTTTGTGGCTCTATTTGGCCCGGTGTTCGAATCCGGGCTGGGGCAGTTGTCAGCTCCTGGAAACCTCTTAACATAGAATAGTTTAAGTAGTTTTTAAGGACTTAGTATGTAAGGTAGTACGCACAATGGCCACGACAACGTGGTCTAAGTGCTGTAAGACCTGAAATACATACATCCTCCTCTGGCTGTTCTATCTGCGTCTGGCTGAGTGGTATGGTATAGGGTATAATTTTTGATGTTACAGTATTTATTGCTGGTGAGGTGGATTTCAGATATTAATAGAATGTCTATGTTGTTATGGATTAAGAATGTTTCGACTTCCTGTTTGTGTTTAACTAGGCCATTGGCATTCCATAGTGCGATCTTATACAGCCGTGCCATTTTTAATTATGAGGTTGGTTAATTGTGTGAGCTCTTCTCTTAAACTTTTGATTTCTGCTGCCATTTGGTTCAGTTTGTTGTTGTTTCTTATAGTTGCTTGTAGGAAAGTGATAATGTTACTGTCATAAGTTACTTGGATTTATGTTGGTTGTTGTTGTGGTGGTAAATTTGGGGTGTGCCGAGTGATGTATTGGTTTTGCGGTTTTGCCGTATTGGGTTGTTCTTGTTGTTGTGGTAAGTTTGTAGTGCTCTGTGTGCTGTATCGATTTTGAGGTTTTGTCGTGATTGGTTTTCTTGTTGTGGGAAATTTATGGTACGCTGTGTGCTGTATTGATTTTGGGATTTTGCCGTATTGGGTTTTTCTTGTTCTTGGGAGCTATTTTGTTGGAGCTTTGCTCTCTCGGTTACCAGATTCATTGGTGTTGCCGGTTTTTGAGATGGAAATCTTCTGCTGACTATTTCTTGGTATACTTTGCATATTTTTGCGGAAGCCGGGTGAGTTCCACCACAAAGTATACACTGTGGGTCCTTACCGTGATCTTTTTTTTGTTACAGGTTTTGTAGTCGTGTTTCCCTGCACATCAGTATTATAAGAACAACAATCTGTGCTTGTTTTTCAACAATTATATTTAGATATTAAATAAAATACTTTCTAACTTCAAAAATAATTGATTATTTTAACCTTATACGTATTTCGACATGTTACATGCCAATATCAATATGAACTTAAACTAAGTAAAGCTGGAACTTATTAATAAAGTTATATTTAGCACGTTACATCTCCCCCCCCCCCCTATAATTAAATGACGAGATTTATTTGATGGCATTTGGTATTTTTTAATTAAACTAATCAAAAGAAGTAGTTTTTAGAAATGTCCCTCTATGTGTTCGTAACGCTTCAAATTTCCAAAATTACAACGAAAATTCATCGAGTCAAAAAGTTTCTTTTACGAACCGAAACCAGAAACTGAAGTTAGATATGTCTTAATCCGAATAACTAAAAAGAATTATGTGTTTTGATATGTTTTTTTGCGATAAACAGAATCTTTATAATTAAAGAAAAGAGTATAGGAAGAGCGCTAAGACAAATCAAGAGTTTTTTTCTTCGAACACTCTGGCATTACAACGACGGCTGCTACGATTTTTGAAAATTTTAGCATATTTACTCAACTGGCAGATCAGCATAAATGTTGGTTGTAATAACCCTAAGAGGTACACAATATTACTATCTACAAGAAGTTTTAGAACCATGAAAATTAACAAGGTATTTCTAAAAACTTTGGAAATTTAGAAGAAATGTAATTCAAAATCTGGCCTATAAACTATCTTATAATTTTTTTGAGTCATAGAGCTAGATATGAGCTACAATTTGATTGGTTTATCAGTTACATTCTTACAAGATTCAGTGTCACTTTACCACTGATCATGACAGCTTTGCTGTCAAAATAAGTATCTGGTATTTAGTTATTTGTCTGCAAAGGGTGCTGTATTTTTCAAGTGTCATTATTCCACAGTTCGAATGTTTTAGTTTAAACTTAGTTTTTAAATACTGTAAAATTTGGGATTGCTAATCATCCTCGCTCTTCCATTTATTGGCTCATAAATTTTTATTTTTTTGTTGTTCTTTAATGTTAATCTGTTCCAACAAAATAAAATATTATTTTTTTATAAAAAAAATATTCCGTCAATGCAACCTCTATAATTATGTATAACAAGCGTTTTGATTAGAAATTACATAAACGAGCATTGGGGCGACTGACGGGATACCGCATACCCGACGCATCTGATCTTACGTAGTATTACAAGTCTTATACTACATCGTATGTGTATACTTATATGATATAAAATGCTTTCCGAAACATACATTAAAATTATTTTTAACATAGGAAGTCCATGGGAAGTGCTTCGACAATTTTTATGACGGAGTTTTGTTGGAATTTTATTTAATGACGCTTTGGTGCCGAAGCTTCAATTGTTAGTTTCTGTACCTATAAAAGTTTAGCATTGTAAAATGATGTTCAATTTAGCGTTGCCGTAAGTCTCGTTTGGTTTCGTAATTTTGAAGTAAGAACTATTACCTCGACTAGTTCTGGCATCGTCTAAACAAAAAATTTCATTTCTCACATTGAAGCATTAGGGTATGGTAGATTATAACTCAATTTATCAGATCAACACAAGGTACAATTAAAAACTACCGAAATAGAGAGTAAGTAATTTATTACTAGATTTAAACAAAAACTTAAATACTATGAAATAGTTTCTATAATTTTTATTTAACAAACAAAACAATAACCTTGAATATATTTCTTCCGTTAAGGAAGACACACAAACACACACACATTCCTAGATGTATAGTATAGACTCACTCATTTTAGTTAGAGCTGCTATTAATTTCACAATTCACCAATTTTATGCCGTCGACCAGCCTTGAGACGCATTGTACGATGTCCAGATAAAATAATATAATATACAAATAACTACTTTGCCCCGCCTGTTAAATAATCAATTACGTATATTTATTTGAATTGGACATACATAACTAATCAACGGCAATTTTGAAAACCTATATAAGCAGCGCATTTGCTCGGACACGCAAAATGCTTATCAGGACCAAACTGACTGTAACCTTACAATCGAAAAACCAACATTTAAAAATCTGCACCAGGAAGCATTAGCTTCCGGTCCAAGTTAAATCAACCCTGCAGTTCCTCCTAGCACCCTGTTTTTAGATCGATCTCAAGCTTCAGGTCCGAGGCAAACCAACCCCACGCAACGAGTTTCTTTTACAGTTCAGCAGCAATTTGATTTTCAGAATCAAGCCTAACCTAACGTTCCACGAAAATCTGCTTCTAGACCAAGCATTAGCTTCCGGTCTAAAGCGAACTCGCCCTCCGCAAGCTCCTTCGGGAGTCCTGCAACTGCTTCTAGAGCCCCGCAGCACCCCGATAGAACCAAGCCCGCAAGATCCTGCTTCCGTCTCGACTAGGAGAAAATGTTCTGGACCAGAAGCCCCCTGCTTGATCGTTGCGCCCCGACGACTACCTGACCCCCAAAGCAGTTGCTATATCCACCCGAGTAAGCCGCTGCACATTACCAAACGAAGCACAATATCGTTAGTAATGAATAAATACAAAATTCTGCAAAATTTCAGCGAACGCCTACAAAGTAATGTTTCCTATGTTTTAAAGTTAATGTTGTTCTGCTCCAACGATTATGCAACGTTTTGGCATAAATGGAATGTCCCAATAAAGCTGTTAAAAATTTCTCACCGCACTAAAAAGATTACAGATCGCAAGCTTATATTTCTAGCCGCAAGAAAACCTGAACGAAACCATTTCTTTTCTATGAAGAACCAGAAACTGTTTAGAGATCTAGTCACCGCATTCCTTCTAAACACACACACGCGCGTCTACACACCACATTAGCATCGCTATAAGATTATAGTAACAAGTCTTCACAAGAACCATTACGTTTTGCGAAAAAAGCAGTAAATCATGTGAGGAATTCTGGACTATCGCGAGCTGTGTACGTGTGTGAATACTGATGAAACAGTATCATCTTATGATTCATGTAGCCGCATGCCGACTAGAAATATTCGTTGGAACATGTAAACAATTTGAGCTAAGGTGAATGAACAAGCAACAGCAGCAGTACAAAATCTCACAGCACTGGCAGGCTAAAAAAACAAGCTAATTACCGCAATATATTTATTGACCTTGTCCACCAAACGTGATTATATTTATTGTACGTGGTGATTGGAATAACTAAAGGGCGAGATCCTTCAGATTTCGTGTACAAAAACTAAAGTTGGTAAGAGAACACCTGGTACTGAAGGATGACATCTATTGTTGAAATCAGAGGTTAGACAAAGATTGACGAAGTTGATATTGGTTTTGGATTCCTAACAAATTATCCTGAGGAAGAAAATTGAAAGAATTAAATTGATAATGGATTTCTATTAGTAAACGTGAACGAATAATAATTAATCCAGTGGAGTAACAAACGCTCCCGCAACCGCCGATCCGCGAGAGGCCCAAGCGTTTTAGGGGCCCAGCGCGAGCATGGGCCGTCAAAAACCAAAAAAATAAAGAAAAACAAAAATATACGGTCATTGTAAATGACATTCAAAACATACAACCATAAAGTCAGTCAGCTCGAAATACTGTAGCCTAAATAAAAGCATAAAACCCCATGTCAGCGAAATAACTAGATACCTGAATTTAGAAATAATTACTTCAGTTTCGGTTTCAATCGTGAATGTGCATGTATATTACAAATTCAAAAATATAGTAAAATTGTGGTTAATTTTTAAGTATATGCATACGAAATATGAATCCAGCTAAACCACTAGGTGGCCATCAAACAAGACAAATGGAGCGCTGAAAAGGACAAGAAAAGTAGAAGTGAAGTTGAAAATACTAAAAAATTAAGCATCGACGAAATCATAAAAAATGCGCTAATGCAAGTGGTTTTCTATAAACTAAGGTTGTCAATAGACAATGTTGTGTTTTTACCGCACAAGACTATCCCAACGAAAATAAGGTATACGTGCTATAAGGTGTTATAGTTGTAGCAATGTTTAAAATTTAATTTTTTTTATAATCGTCTTGGTATGTGACTGGTAAACGTAGATATTCTTATTTTTAATTTACCTTCAAAAAACTAGAGGTTATAAAAAATATTCATGGTTTGTATACGTATTATTTGTGTAAATCAATAGTTTCGGAATTCGTTTGCAACAATATTTTGCTAACACTGTCTAGTACTTAAAAGTTTAGCTCATGCTTATTCAAAGTGGTGGTGCTACTTTGTACATTTCCAATGATAAATGTGTTTAACTCTGCCAATAACCATTACTATTCGATAAATAACGTTTTTATATCTTAAGTGTTATATTCTCCTCAGTCATAATATAACCAACCAAATTAATATAAGAAATATCTTTAAATTTAATTTTTTTTTAAATATTGTTTACGCTGAATGTAAGAACCAAATCACCAAAATGGTAACACCAATATAATTTTTTACTAAACTGCTCAAAGCGGAAAAGAACTTTAGCTTTAAATGTTTTGATTCTAGTTCACTCTGTAGGCAACAAGCTAAACTAATTTAAGAACCAAATACTAAAAGCAGAAAGCTTTTACAGCTTTTATGTAATAGTAGAACATACAAGTAGGTATGCAACTTCTCTACCGACAGTAAGTATGAATGGTCATCTAATCCCAGGCGTTTTCTCAATTTGTAAATAATTTTGAATAATCAGTATTATTACAATAAGTAATAACATACTTTAACGGATAGTTTGAAATTTACTTGCATTGTATGTAAATAGTTCATCAATTATGATGAACAATCTGTTTCTTGTTTATCAGCATATTTAATTCTTTATTGCAGAATATAGGATATTAAACAAAAAAAAAAGTTTAATGTGATTTTTAAAATTATAAACAAAACAAATCGTTTAACTAAATATGACTTTAGACCTTTTTAAGACAAATTTATAAGAACTTAGTAGTGAAAAGCCAAAAAAATGCGTGTGCGTTCTATCATCGCTCGTTCATTTGTTATCTAATATTTATCTGCCGCACTCGTTAAGATATTGATGAAACTTAAAATGTGAAGTATATCAAAAATTTGTTGATATTAAACGTATCATATTTGGTTGCATTAGATAGAGCACGTTTCAATCTATTCGGTAATATAAATGACTTTTTTGGTTCAGAAAAGAATTTTTAAAAAATCTCAAAAGGTGAATTATAATGCTGCGAGCATAAATTCAATTCAAGGAAAGCGTTGAAAAGAAATACTACATTTTTACATCAAAACATTAATCTCTGGTCCAGCTATGTTGATGTCATTGGCTTTATTTATGCTCTCAGCATTTTAGTTAATCTTTTGAGATTTATTTCAAATTTTAGGCAGAGCAAAAAAGTCAAAAGTTTATATTACTGAAATAAAAGAATTCTGTATACGACACCAAATTTGACATATGTTTCCATTTAAAAACCAAACATGTTTTTTTTACTATTGCTTTTTATGAAAATTAGTATACCTCTACATGGAGTTTTTGATAAAATTAATAACGAAGACATTACAGCCAGTATTCCATACTTTTGGCGCACCCTGTCACATTCCAGCCCAAGCACCTTAACGCAAGAAAATTAAACTACGTTCTAAAGCTTGATATAATTGCAACTCAGTTGAAACCACCGTCGAAACCATAAAAAAGGAGGTTGGTTCACCCAAAAACAGAGAAAGTGGAGAAAAAGTGATGTACTTGTAAATATAGAAAATTTGCGCAGGCCCTGTATTTCTACCATCACTCGTTTACCCTAGAGTCATTGTATAAGGACTCTAGTTCACCCTGATTATCTATATTTCATAAGTCTTATATTCCCACCACCTTGTGTCCACATTCACCATCGACTTTTCTTTTTTTTTTTAATTTTGGAATTTTGCCTTTAAACTCGTCAGGAGAACAAGCTATTATCGACAATATTCCTCTGAGAAGTACTTCTTTGTCCGTCGACTACCTGAACAGGTTAACTAAGCAATCGCCAAAAACACGCAGTCCCACAAAAGAACTAGTTTGAGATTTCAAGAAAGAAAGACTGTTTGATATTGAGAAATACAGGAAACTATAAAATTAGATGTCTCCATCGGAGTAAAAGAGGACACTCTATTTAAACATGAGGTAATTCAAACTCGTATTGTCCGGATACCGCAAGAGCGATATGACTGCCACCCCTGTTCACCCTTTCTATCAATTTTTCGTTTTGTATCAAGAACTGTAAAATTTTTAAATAAAATTCGGCATGATGGTAATAACTTACTACGCTTAATTTACTACATGAACAACCTTGACATAAAAGCGTTAAATGACTACAGAAATGTTTTTTATTTATGTAAAAACTACTTAGATGTTTGACTGTGGTTGATTAACTAAACAGGTTGACGTCAGATCTAACGTAGAAAGCAACCAAATAAAGAATCGAGAAAACCATAGAGAAAAAGAAACAGCAGGTAGCTGCGTAAAAGGTCTCATAACATTGCGTTGGTCCGACAGCTAGTTTTATTAAATACAATAATAATGGGGTTCATACTTCCCCCCGCCTCTGGCGTATTCTATGTTTAAAGTGTTTTTTCGCCCCACACTAGCTTTCAAACTTTTAATTGCAATTACATTATTATAGAGGTTACAAGTCTAAACGATAAGTCACTACCTATATACGCTATGTAACCATGTTTACAGTATTCTGAATTACCTAACAGAAGTTGGCGAAAATGTACAGACTTGCAGCCAGCACCAATTATACAGGAATCCTCAACCAGAGTTCCCTAATCCCGCTTCACCTTTCGAATCTTTACAGGGGTATCATTTCTTTCTAATTATATAAATAAAGCTTCCCATTTTTAGTAAAAATGCCGAAGAACATTTACGCAGTTTAATTTTTGAAAGATTGAATAGAGTTCTTTAAATTTTAAGAAATATCAAGCAGTATATTTAGAATATAATATGAAAATACAATCACTTAGACAATTTCTAATTTAGTTTCATAAATTTGCACCAAATTGTGCAGCATTTTTAACTTTGAGTAGACTGAAACTAGCATAGTTGTTATAATTTTCTTCAGTTGAGTGCTTTACGAACTTCTACTACTAGGCAATTCAAACTTCTGTGAACATTCGCGCTTTTTCTCTAGTATTGATTCAGTATTAGAAGTATGGGGCAATACATTAATAATAAATTCCTGCATAATTAATGTAAATATATTGTTGTAGCTTCTTTGCAATTTTAAATGAATTATCTAGGCGACTATTACAGCATCACGAATATATGTTTGACCTTATGCGAGCTTGTTAAGTTACTTATTATTCGTTTGATCAGCTGCAATTAATACTTGTGTAATAGTAAAATAAAATAAAACAGGGTTTATCTCAAGATACAGAGTGCAGAAACTCTGGCCTAGCTCAATAATAAAGTAACACTGAACGAAACGATGTATCTCGAATATTGTAGTTGTAGCAAAACCTTGCAAAATCGTGCAACATGTTTCACGTATAACTGAATGGATTGAGTATGGCACGCCTATGGTTTTTGTTTAATTATTGATTTTTAACGAAATTTTTTGCTGCTTTGGGACTAAACGTTCGGACAACACTAGGCCTTATACAGTTCTAAACATCGGATGGTTTTGGGAGTTAGGTAAACAAGTGCATCACGTTTGCTTATAGTTTTTTTTTCAAGAGGGGGGTTCATTAGAATTAATTATATTATGTATCCAAGTTACGACCTTGTCTATTAACAGCTAGTATTTTGTATGTTCATTGATCACAAGCATTACTATTATATCCTCTGAATTGCTTTTAATTCAACGTATAATAATACAAATAGTTATATATTTAATTATAGTACTTATGCTTGATTGCTTGCAATAGAGATTTTATTTGTTAATTGTGACAACTTTCGATTAACAAGCAATTTCAAAAATGTATTTGAAATTGCATGATTCTACAATAAACTTGAGTTTTAATGTAGTTTCGAAAAATAAGCTTTATCGAGTATTTCCATTTGTTATTTTTTTTTATAAAATAAAAGATCTTGCCCAAACTGAAACATTAAGTGAATCACTTTATAAGGCAAAGCGATAAGATTTTCTAATAAATAATTGTCTTATATTCTAATAACTAGTAATAAGTCACAAAAAGCTGTTTGTCCCCTTCTGCTCATTTATTATTTTGATTAGAAAGCAATCACTTTAAAACAGTGCACTATATAACGAGAATTCACTTAAGAAACTACTACTAAATCTTAATAATTGCGCATTCTTCTAGCTTTCACAAATGTAGAACCGACAATGTTATACTGTTCGAAAAATATCACTGAAAATTGTATCCCACAACTGGAAAAGTAGCTTTTAAATATAGACACAAAATTGTATTTGCTTCTGAAACATAGAATTGTTTTACTGCTGAACTGGGTATTTATTTTTTATGTATATTTATTAACAATCTATGAGATTTAGTTCTGTTAGTGTTAGTGGAACTAATTTAGATAAAACTTGGCACAGATGTTCCACTGGCCCAATGTTGCTTTAGGTACGGCATTTCTCGCCAAATTACGGCATGCAATCCAAACCTCATTACCGTACACAAATGTAAGGTAATTAGATTTTCTTATAAATGTAATAAAGATGTATGAAATCAAACATTTTTCTAATTAAAATTCAAAAATTTTTCCTATTATTATTTATTTAAAAATAAAATCAATGAAACCACTCATACCTCTATAATTCCCCACCACGGCCCGCCCCACCCACATGTTTATACTGCTTTCCTAACGTGCGTGACTACTAGAAGTACCTAAATTTCTTTTTAGAAATTAAGGACTTCACCGAACTTTTTGTCTATAAGGAGCGAATTTGGTTTTAAATAAAATGATTTTCATTTGTTATCACATATAGTTACTTTAGGTTTTAATTTTTTGTTAAATACTATTATTTTATCATCATCATCATCATAATTTACCTATCCTCATATACCTGAAGGTGTCGAGGTCTTTCACTCCGGGTAGGCTCTTCGCTTGTGTAGTAGGAGTAAATGTTTTTTTTTAAATTAAAACTGCTGTTTTATTCTTCATAAAATGCAGTTTTTTGTAATATTAACGAATTAATTAGTTAATATAGTAAATTTAGATTATTAAATTTATTAGTCTAGCATACGAATAACGCGTTAAGATTTAGTACGATAATTTGGTAGTAAATACTGTATTACCGGGCTTTTGATACGGTAATCTATTCCTGGCGGCGGCAACGGCGACGGCGGCGACTTGGCAACACTCATGCACTGGCCGTCTTAATTAGCATAGTAAAGTTTCCCATCAATCGCAGTGGAGCTTTCGCCGTCATATTAGAAATGGCAACCGATTTGGTAGCAGTTATCGAATGAAAAACCCAATAACTAAATCGGCGGCTATTTTTCAATATAGCGGCGAAAGTTTCACTCCGGTCATTAGGATACTGTGTACTATATTCAATAACATAACCCAGTAGAACATCTGTGCCAACTTTATTTTTGCCCGGATTAGTTCCGTTGTTCCCCAAGAAATTAGCTAATTTTCGTAGACTATAATATCATTTTTTAGAGAATAATTTCAAATGACAAAATTAAACTCGTAAATAAGTATCGCAAAGAAAAACTATTTATTTCGATCTATAATTCAAAATAATTTAAAAATTCAAAAGCTCCTTGTTTATTATTTTTCTTTAAATTTCATTCCCAAAGCATACTTCGTAACCTTCTTAGAGAAATATTCTAAATTTAATTCAATGTTTTCCTTATTCTAATTAAAATAAATCAAACACTAGTAAAAAATGTTAATTCCACTTGTTCAGTTAAAAGCGGCGATAGGAATTAAAAGTTTTAATTAACCACGTTGTTCGATTACGCGATATAAGAAAACACTTAAATTAATTATTACCAACAAAGCAAAACATATTTAAAAGTTAATTAGAATGCTAAAGAACACACAGTTTTATACAAAACGTTAAATTAAATTAAAATCTTACGAAAATTCATTTTAATTACCAGAATCTCCGAAGGTGACCATTAAAATGAAATATCTAAGTATTATGACATTAATAGAAGCTAATCTTTAACTTATTAAATTACATTCACAGTATGGGTGGTTTAATGGATTATAACCACCATAAATTAGTATTTATGTGATTTTCATATGTCTATTATTATTATTAATTTTCATTTAGCGGAAGAGTGGCGAAGAAATCTTGAATCATAAAAAATAATTTATCGCTAAGTTTTGCGAGTAGTTCCGACAGCGAAAGTACATACTTTATTTCACGGAATGAAATTCAATTACAGATAATTTGTTTTTCAACGATTAATTTGCAACTGGGTTTCATAACGCGGATATCAGAAACGAAGGCGTCTTCATCCGTAATTAATCTATTAGAACAAAGATAAGCGTAAATTAAATTTACAGAAAATGACGTGCGGTCCGATGATAAATTACATCCTGTCCATAATTTCATCATAATCAATCCTTTGTGGCAAACAAATTAACCCAGCAACCGTAATTAGAGCGTGCAATATTCATAATTATAGTAGTTTGGTCCACCCAAGTTTATAAATTCACCATTTGCTCTGTGACGTGTTCGTTTATACATCTTAATCTAATAAGAATAATTTATGGCGACCAGTAGCCAACTTCATCCGTTACATATTATGTGCTACCAGTCACACGTTTTTCGCTATTAAAAATAGGCGGAAATAATGGATGTCGTCAGATGTATTATGAGCAGTTGATTTTTAGACCTCCCCCACTAAATGAGGAAGTCCAAATCAATAGTACATATTAATACTATTAAATCATATTTAAAGTTAGACACGTTTTTGTTAGTAATTTTTTAAATAGCAGATATTTGCAAATCTTAATCTTTCAAAGTTTTGATCACAGGTACCAAAGATAGTCTTTGCAGGTACATAAGATTTAATCTGGAATCACAGCCGAAGGATGACAAAACATACAGGAATCCAAGAACCCACGATTAGGAACTTTTTAAACAAAACCTTCAGCAGGGGTTGAAGGAACGTGCAGCCAAACCTAAAACACCGGCGGGCATAAAGTTGATAAATGACATTATGTCATCAGCAATAGTAACGACCTACAAATAAAGCTGTCCTACAAAGACGAAGCAAAAAAAGCGCGCCGTCCCGTGGGGGAATCGCCATCTTTCTTTACTAACAGCAGAGGTGAGGCTGCTGTTTAAACGAGCCAACAAGGTTGTTCAAATGGAAGGATACAATATCTTCTGTTCGAGATATATTTACGCTTTGAGGAAAGCAAAAACTGATTCTTGGGAGAAGTGCTGTGAGGAGGTCATGTGCCATACTTCGAAAAAAAACTCGGGGGTTGGGATACCTACCGAGCGCGTCTCCAGGTGGTGGATAGGAGAACGGCCGTAGTCCTCGGACTAAGGTTAGTGGTTAGTTAGTAGGGACATCCCGGGTCTAAACCCCCGTGTGATGGAACGAAAGCTGCCGCCGCAGACCATCCCCCCTCTCCATTGAGTTGTGACCGCTTGATAGATTTCACAGGGTTTAGGCCACCCTCGTGTTTGTGCCGTGCGAGGCGACCCGTGTCGGTTGGATGAAGGGATCCTGGTGATTGAGCTACCTCTGGGACAGGTATGGTTTCCTGGAGTGCAGCAACACATCTCTTTGGCCCTGATTTCGACTAGACGGGAGTTCAAGTGACTAACCCATCTCGATCAATCGGCTGTATCGTCGGGTCAGACCGCCGGTAGGGCGAGTTCCTTGGGGGTGGAGGGGCGCGCATTGGGTCCCTAGGGTCCCTAGGGGTTCTGATTTCTGATTTTCTAGGGTTTCTCTGGTGGTGCCTACTCGTGTGCAACTCATATCTGGGAACTATGTCTCCCTAGTAGCCTTGGCGTCGAAGTTCGATGTCCCCTTGTTGGGCTCCGTGGTGGGTGAGGAGCTAGGGAGATGAATATATGTTTCAGCATAAACACCTAAACAAAATAAAGAAATCGTACAGGGTGCGTCCTCGGATACCCCTATAACAAGCCAACAGCAGCAGCAGCAGCAACAACAAAAACAACAAAAGAAGGAGGAACAGACTCTTCCAAAGAAGAAGAGGATTTCTGGCTCCGAACAGAAACGAAGGAGGAAGGCTCGCTTAGCAGCAGAGAACTCCGACGCTACTGCCTCTACCTCCACCCAAGGGCTGGCTCCTGCAGCTAACCCTAGGGCGGTAGGCTCAGGCAAAATAAACAGCAGAAGTGGGAGGGGAAGTGGAGTCTGGGGGGGACTGGCTCACAGAGCAAACCTCAAAGCGGCCGGTTCCGGTGGTCCTACACCTTCCACTAGCAAAAGGATTAGATCGGATGGAAGCACGCCCTTTACCTCCAATCCAAGGAAGAGAGTCAAACCTGACCAAAACCTCACCGAGAGAACAGGTGGCTACAAAGAGGCCCTTACCAGGCACCTCCGCGTGGCCATCGTGGATCTCAGGACCCCCCTCGGGAAAATCACTCAGGTCCAAGCGGATCTAATAAAAGCCCAACTACTAGTGGCTCTGGACAATTACATGTTCGCCCTAGTTGAAGGCCACATCGCACCCACTTTTAGGGGCTGGCAGTACTCCGGGGAGTTTCTTCGAATCACCTGTGAGAACGACCAAACCCTGAAGTGGCTGACGGACGCGGTCGCGAACCTGCCTGCCTTGTGGGAGGGTGCTCGCCTCAGCGTTGTCCAGGTGGATCAGCTGCCCGGGCTGGCGAAGGCAGCTCTGTGGGTCCCGGGGAAACCCGAACCTACGGAGACTGTCTGTCGTCGACTGGCAGTGCAGAACCCCGGGATAGGCGTTGGGGACTGGCCCCTCTTCCACACGGCCGAAAAGAAGGAGCCACTTGGTAGGCTCCTAATTTTTGGCCTAAGCAGAGAGGCCGAGGCGGCCGTCAAAAGCAAAAGGAGGTAAACTGCACTATCAGTTTACCACCTTAAACATAAAAATTCAGAAGCCTGGAGATGCACCTCCAGCCTCTGAAAATCAACCCATAGGGCAGGGTGCGTCTACGGACACCCCTCAACCCTTTTTAGTTACAGATCAGGGTGCGTCTGCGGACACCCCTCCACCACTACCCGGCCGGTACCAGAGCAGCCATACAAATAGGAATCCTCACAACTCCCCACCCCCGTGGATATGGTATGAAAAATGCCTTGGAGTTTGGGGTAACAGAAATGAGAAAACAAACGTAATTCTATGAACAAAAAGCAGCTATTTCCACTTTGAAAGAAGCAGTGCAAGGTAAAAATAAAGAAATTGATAATGGACTTAAGAAGCTCTTACAAAAACAAAAAAAAAATTAAAAAACCTATGCAGAAAAAAACAAAAATTAAGAAACAGGAACCTGTATTAGTAATAAAATCAAAAAATCAAAAGCCAAAAATGTGTTACAACTAAGGAAGTAATTAAGAAAAATATTGATTCTACAAAAATTAAAATATAAAAAGTTAAACACGCAAATAGGTAGAATTATTATTGAATGCAAAAACAAGGAAGCTATAATAAAATTAAAAGAAGCTGAAACTAAACTTGATCAAAACTATAACGTTAACGTACCTAAACAAAGAAAACCACGTGTAAAAATAGTGGGAATGAAAATATGGAAAAAGAACAAATAAACGCGCAAAATTATTTTATAGATGCTGAAAAAGCCTACGTTAGAGTCGTCCACGTTGCACCTATTAAAAGCAGGAGGAGTTATTTTGCTTATGCAGGCGTTGGCGGTGAACGCTACATACCTATAGTTGATACAGGAGAAGAAGATAAACATTAAATGAGACAGATGTAAAGCATATTACTGATTTTGTGTGCATGATGTTTTTAATTTAAGTAATCTAAAATCCAAACAATTCCTGATTTGATAATTATGAACATCAGCGTTTAGAATTAGTTTTGCACACATATTTTGTTAATAAATTATTAATAGCTGTATGTATCAATACCAAGGTATGAAAATAAATACGTTTTTGATACTTGGCCGTTGTAAGGCATCGAACATTAAATTTATATTAGTATATTTTGAACAAAGCATAATAATTCTCATGGGTCTGTTTTGCTGTTTTTGCAACCTTTCTAAATCTCCATCATGACATGGAAACAGTATGCTAACACAGTAATCAACAATGGGTGGATAATAATGGTTTTAAACACTAAAATTCTAGCCTAAACGCTGAAGTTTATACAGTGCGAGTGTAAACTCTGGAACTAATTCAATAGAATTGAGGTTGTAGAATTTTTCAAAAAATCCTCGTACACGTCAACCATAATTTTTAAAAGTGCATTTTTCCTGATAGTTGTAATTTTTTGATCGTCGTTTGTTTTCGAACTATGACGTTATTGACAATTTTTTAAATCACATCCATATTTTTGCCGTTATATTTGGACACAAGTTGAAACTCCGAACTTGGCCATATGTCAAAGTATGACGTTGACATTGACAGTTTTCAAGATAATCAAGTTTAAAGTTAACATAAAAAAACTAAGTTAGGCATGGAATATTGATAGTTTAATTGTTAGGAAACGATCTAAATTTTATAAACTAACATTAATTATTATCAATATTACAATTTACTTTCGGCTTAGACCGCGTCGTCAGTTGAGAACTACGCCCAGCATAATCAGGCGAGGACCGACCTGTAGCTTGTTTGCCTAGAAGTTTGAAAAATATTTATTCGTAGGCCCTGCCTGCCTATGCCTAAACAGGGCCGTGTTCTTAGACTATTTAAACTTTGGGGCGGACAAGGATTTGATCTTAATGTATTTTGTTTGTCAGGACAACAATACAACCCATACAAACTAACGTTTCGCAAGATATTGCAGCTTGCATCTTCAGAGTGAAGAAAAACAATAATAATTTTCTATAAATACTCCTAAATATTTAATTTGAGAAACCTCTTCCAATCCTAATTTTTATATCTTTATTTTTCTTGATTTATATTCTTGGGTTTTACTTGATATAATCATAAATTTTGTTTTGAAGTATTTAATTTAAGTTTACTTATTTGTAGCCATTTAGCTATAACTTCGATATCTATATTTATTTTATTAATTTATTTATTAATTTTATGGTATTGTAATAAATCTTCACACCATTTTTCAAAATTTGTTAAGAATTCACCATCATTGGAACTTGGAGAATGATATATAACAGCATATAAACCTTGTTGAAAACCGATCGTTATACTAGTTGAAAGCAACCAGAATTTTTGTAATAGGTAAAATTTGAAATTATTTTAAACTTAATGTTGTTTTTAGTTAAAATAAAATATGTGATATCATACGTTCTAAATTTTTTATCATTTTTAGGACTTCTTCCTTTTACTCTAAGAAATCGACTTTTCTTTTCTCTGTCTCAAATTTTCTTTTATATACTTCATATTCAGTACTCCACGTTTTGTGATGAATATCTATCTTGAGTTTTAACCTTTCTGCTGCTTTGCACTGGTTTCTACTGCGAGATTCTGCACATTTTGGACACGTTGTTTCATTTTGCCTTTACTGGCTTTATGGTTTTAATCATTATACTTAAAGCCACAGTGACAGAGTCTTTTAAAGGTATAAATATATACCGGGTGGGGCAATAGTGCGTGGGAGTTTGATAGCTCGTACACCGTAACAGATAAAAAATCTTTCTAATGCAGATGTAAACTGTAGGTAAATGTGCATACATAGAAATTATTTTCAATTATACAGGGTGTTACAAAAAAGTGTGGCACGCTTAAGGTAATTTCTTTTAAATGAAATGCCCTGAATATTTTTAGATATTTAACACTTCTCTTGGGATGTTTATTCATATCTAAAATATTAGCGCCATCTAATGTCCGGTTTAAAAGTAATAATATTTTTTTCAAAAAAATTTTTTACATTACTCCACTTAATTCACCACTTCCGCGGCCGCAGCTTTGAAGACGAAATTAAGTAAGGACCTTATTGTACGAGGTTGTAGGATGCTCTTATTTAAATATCGTAGAGCCACCATGTACAGGGTGTTCAAAATTAATTTTCATATTTTGAGAACTTCAAAGTTATTCTTCTCAACTTTTTCAAATAGAACATCCTGTATATTTTTTAACGATGTTATGTAGAATTAAATAGCGAACATTTTTTGTATGTACATCCTTATGGCTATTTGTAACCACTTTTGATTTATTGAGCAAAAAGTACAAAATTCAACCATATTTATTAATTATTATTGGTTGTAAATTATTTTGGTTGTTTGTGTTCGATAAAACAATAAAGCATCTGTTTGCTAGCAATTGTTTTGCACAAACGTCAAACGTACAGTTCTCGCAGTTATCGACCACCAATTTTTATTCGTAGTATTTGAGTTTTCCAAAATGAATTTTAATAAAGAAGAACTTGTAGACATGATTTTTGTTTTGGGCTAGTCGGAAAGAAATTGTTTGCTTGCCAATAGAATTCACCATCCTGAACGAAGGCTCCCTAAAGTTGATAGCTTCCAAAACCTGCTTTATAGATTTGTGGAAACCGACAATGTACAATATGAAAAACGTGAACGAATTAAAAATGTTGTGAACGAAGAAAATGAGTTATCTGTTGTACTGGCAACGATTGAGGATCCCGATATTAGTCAGAGAGAAGTGAACTCATTAGTAGGAATAAGTAGACGTTCTGTTGGTCGAATCTTAAAAAAAATAAATTTCATGCATATCACATTCAAATGCATCAGGAATTAAGTGATGACGATTTTCTAAAGCGTTTACAGTTTTGTAGTTGGGCCAGAGGTAAAATGCAAGAAAATGCTACTTTCTTCAACAATGTTTTGTTCACTGATGAGGCAACTTTTCATAAAAATTAACAGGCTTAATTTCCATTATTATGCTACGGAAAATCCTCACTTTTTCAGGCAACTTGATAATCAGCACAGATGGTCCATAAACATTTGGGGGGGGGGGGGAGATTATTGGAGAACATGTAATAGAGCCACATTGTTTTGATGGTACATTAACTGGAGCTATTTATCTTCATTTTTTGGAGAACTATCTGCCACATTTATTGGTGAGTCTTCCTCAAAGGATCCGAAATAGGATGTGGCTTTAGCAAGATGGTGCTCCACCACATTATTTAAATGCAGTAAGAGACCACCTAAATAATATTTAACCACATTAATGGATTGGAAGGAATGGACCCACTAAATGATCTGCTAGATCTCCCGATTACAAAATGTATTTCTTTTTATGGGGATACGTGAATTGTTTATACAGATACACCAACAACAATCCAAAATATGAAAGATAGGATAATACATGCTTTTAAAAGAATCACACCGGCAATTTTAAGAAAAGTAGAAACCTCATTTCAAAGACGCATAGAAATGTGTGTCAATCAAAATGGGCAACATGTGGAGCGCTTAATATAATTTTTTTCTTTTGTTTTAATATGAAAATTAATTTTGAACACCCTGTACATGGTGGCTCTACGATATTTAAACAAGAGCACCCTACAACCTCCTACAATAAGGTCCTTACTTAATTTCGTCTTCAAAGCTGCGGCCGCGGAAGTGGTGAATTAAGTGGAGTAATGTAAAAATCAATTTTTTTGAAAAAATTATTATTACTTCTAAACCGGACATTAGATGGCGCTAATATTTTAGAAATAAATAAACACCCCAAGAGAAGTGTAGAATATGCAAAAATATTCAGGGCATTCCATTTAAAAAAAATACTTTAAGCGTGACACACTTTTTTATAACACCCTGTATACTTAAAAATAATTTTTATGTTTGCGAATTTACCCACAGTTTACATCTGCATTAGGAAGATTTTTTTATCTGTTACGGTGTACGAGCTATAGAACTCCCACGCACTATTGCCCCACCCGGTATACAGCGAATCCACCGGAAGCCAAAGATGCAACAAATTTGCATAGGCTTAAGAGATATTTAACCAAATATGTAAAAGAGCATTATTAATAACTGTTTAATCAACTATGTTAATTTGTATTAAAAATTAGTATATTTAACAAATAAAAGATTTACTTACTTACACTTAATTCGGATTCCTTCCCTCTTTCTCAATCCGCAGTTACCACGCATTCAGTAACATGCCTTACATCTCGACAAAGGTTATTTATTATTCTATACACAAAGTTCTGATGTCGTAACATGTTTTAAATTTTGACACAGGTAATTTATTTATATGGTAAATCCCGATCCCTTCCTTTTTCTCAACTTGTAGTGTGTAGTGTAGCAAGTAAACTCTCTCCGTCATCGTATGCTTCTCATCAGAAGCGTTGTAACCCAAGAACTACGTGTTCTGCATGCTTCTCTTTACGATGTTACGCCATCTATTTCTGTTCCAGGCTATTCTTGTAACCTGCTCAATAGCGTGACAAATAGACACACAGACATTATTTCATTAGAAAAGTTGATAATCCGTTTTCGTTATAAGTATTATAATTTGTTCGTTTAATTAGTATGTTGTTTATTTATAAGTTCTAGCTTTACTTCGCTGAAGTCCATATTATTTATTGAGTATAAATAAAATACTTTTTAATCTAAGTTGCAGGCTTCCGCGGCCGTTGTTAATAACAGCTAGGCTTCCGGGTTGGAGCCGCGTCATCGGTGCATGAACTGCCGACGTTTCGTCCTCGGTTCCACGGGACATCTTCAGGGCTGTGGTCACTTAGGGATCTGGAACACAACTGGCGAGACCGGTGCAGGCACCGGGTTTATAAGGGACGGGTGGGTAACAAGGTGTGAATGCTGGGTTTGTGATTGGCTGTCGGGCTGTAGGGGTTGAGCGGTTGCAGGGTGGGGCTTGGATTTACTCGGAAATAACAGTTTGTAGGCATTGTGCAGGGGATAGCTGTGGTCTCGGTTAATATTGTTAGGAGTTTTGTGTATTTCTATGGATTCACGGATCACACGGTTGAGGTAGGTGGAAGAACGGGCTAGGATTTTGGTTTTGTCAAATTGAATGTTATGGCCTGTATCGTGTTTATGTTCTGCGATAGCCGACTCTGCGGGACGTTTCAGTCGAGTGCAGCGCTCGTGTTCAGAAACTCGAACGCTGATCGGCCTCTTCGTCTCACCGATGTAGGCTTTCCCACAGGAGCAAGGTACACTATACACACCGCAGGATTGGAGGGTAGGTAACTTGTCTTTGGTCGGAGGAAGGAAATTGGAAAGTTTTTGAAAGGGAGTAAAAACGGTTTTTATGTTTTGTTGTTTAAGTAGTCTGCTGATGCGGTCGGTGGTTTTGTGTATGTAAGGTAGAAATGCTACAGAGGTAGGTGGTGTAGGAGTATTGGTACGTTCTGTGTTTGCGGGTTGGGCCTTTTGAGTAATAGCGTGTTGGATGTCTCGTTTGTTGTAGCTGTTTTGGGAAAGGACAGTCGTAATGTGGTTGAGTTCGTCTTTTAGGTGGGATGGTTCAGAAATGGCAAAGGCTCGGTTAACTAAGGAATTGATGACAGAACGTTTCTGGGCGGGATGATGATGGGAATGTGCGTTTAGGTAGCGGTCAGTGTGTGTAGGTTTGCGGTACACGGAATGTCCTAGTTTGCCGTCAGGGCGACGACTCACTAGGACGTCGAGGAAAGGAAGGTTGTCATTGGATTCAATCTCCATAGTAAAATGGATGCTGGCATGTTGGGAATTTAGGTGAGACAGAAAGTCGGAAAGGGAATCCCGTCCATGAGGCCAGATAACGAAGGTATCATCGACGTATCTGAACCGTTTTTACTCCCTTTCAAAAACTTTCCAATTTCCTTCCTCCGACCAAAGACAAGTTACCTACCCTCCAATCCTGCGGTGTGTATAGTGTACCTTGCTCCTGTGGGAAAGCCTACATCGGTGAGACGAAGAGGCCGATCAGCGTTCGAGTTTCTGAACACGAGCGCTGCACTCGACTGAAACGTCCCGCAGAGTCGGCTATCGCAGAACATAAACACGATACAGGCCATAACATTCAATTTGACAAAACCAAAATCCTAGCCCGTTCTTCCACCTACCTCAACCGTGTGATCCGTGAATCCATAGAAATACACAAAACTCCTAACAATATTAACCGAGACCACAGCTATCCCCTGCACAATGCCTACAAACTGTTATTTCCGAGTAAATCCAAGCCCCACCCTGCAACCGCTCAACCCCTACAGCCCGACAGCCAATCACAAACCCAGCATTCACACCTTGTTACCCACCCGTCCCTTATAAACCCGGTGCCTGCACCGGTCTCGCCAGTTGTGTTCCAGATCCCTAAGTGACCACAGCCCTGAAGATGTCCCGTGGAACCGAGGACGAAACGTCGGCAGTTCATGCACCGATGACGCGGCTCCAACCCGGAAGCCTAGCTGTTATTAACAACGGCCGCGGAAGCCTGCAACTTAGATTATCCAACCTCTACGGGGAGGAAATCCAGAAGAAGACCAGACATTTTGGTAACCTACGACAGAAATTGGTGAGATTCATTTGTTCTTTAACTTTTCTTATGAGATGCCGTGATAACCATGTAGTTCCTAAATTCCTTACTGTCAAACACCATATCAATACCCGTTCATCGAACCTCATTCTTCGCCGCGCTGGTTTGGCTTTGATACGGGAACGCATCAAGCAAACCAGACGGGACCTCAACAACCTGTCCTCTGAACTTTTTCATTTGCACCTCGAACTCTCTCACATCCTTAACCCTTGTGACTGGGACCTCATTGACAGAATAACTTCCGAACAAGCACAGACTACTCACGCACTAACTACGAAAACCCACTTAAAGAAATACGATTTACTTTCTTCTAAACAAATTTCCAAACCACAAGCCATGACTCACACTGTTATCAACCACTCCAAACACGTACTGAAACAAGACGAAATTTCCATTCTTTCCAAAGGTCCCAATTTCGCTTTAGCACCAAAACGAATTCCTGTAGAGGAAATTGTGTGCGGTGTTGAAGCTTCCATTTCTAAATTACCTGCTCTTTTAGCAGATCCCATACGTTTCGAAACCCTTAAAATTCTTAACTCTGCTAAACCACCCAAATCCAACTGCACCAAGTCCGAATCCCAAGCCCTTAAAAACCTCAAAACCAATCCTGATATTATCATATTAGCAGCAGACAAGGGCAACGCTACCGTTGTGCTTGACCGTGAGGAGTATGATAATAAAATCCTTTCACTACTCGACGATGACGCTTACCGCACATTATCCTCCAACCCAACATCCCGCATCGAAAAATCCACCTCTGCTCTTATAAAATCCTCTTCAATTCCAAAAGAAATTCAAAAATCTTTAATTCCCAGACATTCTCAGACACCAAGACTGTACGGACTTCCTAAAATCCACAAACCTAATATTCCTTTACGTCCCATTGTTAGTGCTATCAACTGCCCCACTTATAAACTTTCGAAATACCTTTCCAAAATTCTTAAACCTTATGTTGGCAAAACTGATTCTTTCATCCTAAATTCCAACCATTTTGTTCAACGACTTCAAAATTTGTCTATGAATCCTGAGGATATCTTAGTCAGTTTTGATGTCGAATCCCTGTTCACTAAGGTTCCTATCCCTGATTCCATTTCTTTAATCCAGGACATACTTTCCTTACACAACCAACCCACTGACTTGTCCCTCCTAGTAGAAAATTGCCTGGCCTCCACCTATTTTCTATTCCGTGGACAGTACTACGAACAAGTGTCGGGTGCTGCCATGGGTTCCCCACTCTCTCCTGTCGTTGCTAACATTTTTATGGAAGCATTCGAACAGGAAGCCCTAGACTCCGCACCTTTAAAACCTAAATGTTGGTTCAGATACGTCGATGATACCTTCGTTATCTGGCCTCATGGACGGGATTCCCTTTCCGACTTTCTGTCTCACCTAAATTCCCAACATGCCAGCATCCATTTTACTATGGAGATTGAATCCAATGACAACCTTCCTTTCCTCGACGTCCTAGTGAGTCGTCGCCCTGACGGCAAACTAGGACATTCCGTGTACCGCAAACCTACACACACTGACCGCTACCTAAACGCACATTCCCATCATCATCCCGCCCAGAAACGTTCTGTCATCAATTCCTTAGTTAACCGAGCCTTTGCCATTTCTGAACCATCCCACCTAAAAGACGAACTCAACCACATTACGACTGTCCTTTCCCAAAACAGCTACAACAAACGAGACATCCAACACGCTATTACTCAAAAGGCCCAACCCGCAAACACAGAACGTACCAATACTCCTACACCACCTACCTCTGTAGCATTTCTACCTTACATACACAAAACCACCGACCGCATCAGCAGACTACTTAAACAACAAAACATAAAAACCGTTTTTACTCCCTTTCAAAAACTTTCCAATTTCCTTCCTCCGACCAAAGACAAGTTACCTACCCTCCAATCCTGCGGTGTGTATAGTGTACCTTGCTCCTGTGGGAAAGCCTACATCGGTGAGACGAAGAGGCCGATCAGCGTTCGAGTTTCTGAACACGAGCGCTGCACTCGACTGAAACGTCCCGCAGAGTCGGCTATCGCAGAACATAAACACGATACAGGCCATAACATTCAATTTGACAAAACCAAAATCCTAGCCCGTTCTTCCACCTACCTCAACCGTGTGATCCGTGAATCCATAGAAATACACAAAACTCCTAACAATATTAACCGAGACCACAGCTATCCCCTGCACAATGCCTACAAACTGTTATTTCCGAGTAAATCCAAGCCCCACCCTGCAACCGCTCAACCCCTACAGCCCGACAGCCAATCACAAACCCAGCATTCACACCTTGTTACCCACCCGTCCCTTATAAACCCGGTGCCTGCACCGGTCTCGCCAGTTGTGTTCCAGATCCCTAAGTGACCACAGCCCTGAAGATGTCCCGTGGAACCGAGGACGAAACGTCGGCAGTTCATGCACCGATGACGCGGCTCCAACCCGGAAGCCTAGCTGTTAAAATACTTTTTACTTTAACAATAGTTATTTATTTTAACCTTATACCACAGATAAGGTTAACACTACAGATATACGGTAAATATGTGAGCTATCGGTAGCTTGTTTTATATGATTAATAATCTGCAAAAAGATGGCGCTACAATGACAATTTATAATTAGGTCACAGATGACTGTAATTGAGCAGATTACTTAGCACATATTCAAACCAAAAGTTAGACAGCCATCTGCCATGTTTAATTGTCAAACCGCAAGTTTTCGTAAATAATTAATATTGAAGCCAATTCTACTTAAATTATATTCATGATGTGACAGATGCACTCAAATCCCCGAAAAAACAATTTCCAACACATTTCAACAGTAATAAACAAATAGCGATAGCAGCGCCCTAAAATTGGTCTGGTGCGTTGTAGCCAAACTAAGGCTAATTTCGTCTCCAAATATGAGCGGACATTTTGTATAAAGGGTCGTATATCTGTAGTGTTAACCTTATCTGTGCTTATACGTATTGCGATATTTATACTCCATATTATATTGTTGCATATATATTTGCCTATTTGTTTTGTCCGCACTAGTAATTATTTGTCCAACTACTGTCTTTACGTGTCACATCATTTCAACTCGCGATAAACAGATGCGGTTTTTAATAAAATTGTCACAATGTTTTGCGTGTAATGATTTTATTATATTAATTGTCTGTTATTAAAAGAAATTATATAAACTGTGTTGTGCAAGATTCTAATGGTAGCGCGATAAAACGCCGAAGGAAGTGTGTTTACTGTTTATTTTTGTTCAAACCGGCAGAATCAAAGTAAGCTATAAATATCTAAATTATAAAACCAGTACGGACTGCAACATAAACATCTGACTAAAACACTCAATTAACTGAGTGGAAATGTAAGAAGTAAATTGAAAAGTTTCTGATAGTTAGAATGGTGGAAAGTTGAATATTTTTGAGATTTATTAGTAAAAAAATCCCAGTCAGCCTTTCTTTATAAATCTAAACCAAAGAATCCTGTCGCACGATTTTCTTCTTTTGCAGTAAGTACCGTTCACGGAGAAATAGATTTATAGATTATAGTGACGATACGCGCGACTCCAAAATGCCATAATTTATCGTCAACATTAAAACCCATTTTTATAGCCGCAAGATCATTTAAGAACAGTTACCTACACAAAATAATAATAATGTGTGCAGTTTAGCACAATGAAGCGGTAGCGGTTGTGAGGGATAAAAACCGGCACAGTTGCCGATTATTGGAATAAATTCTTTCGGAAGAAGGCTTGCAGACAAACCTGCTAATTTATGATGCAACAAAAATAATTTGCACCGTTAAATCGCTATTAACCGCACTGTGATTAATTACTGCGTGCTGGACATTAGAAAAATGTACAGATTAAAACATCAGTTGCTCTTTAAAATCAGAGCTGCGGAAAATTAAGTTGCTGTTAATAATTAATTGTGCGCAGGTAAGAATTTCATGGTTATTTAGCGCTATTTGATAACAGGAAATAATTACTTATGTTCAAACATGGAGAAATATTCTGTATTCTTGTAAATTTCGTGCAAAATAAAAACTTTGGTGTATGTAGTTCTTCGATAGTATTTGCGAACACCGTCGCCTAAACTCCGACATTATTTGCACTGTACATTATTTTCATGAATTAATCTTCTTATCCTTCATCTTTCTCTCTTGTTCATTTTATTACCTCTTTATTTTTTATGATAGAAGCGAAGTTTATTGGTCTACAACTACCACAAACATTTTCCTAATTGGAGTGTTTAGTAATAATGATCGTTTAAACCTTCCGGTTTAAGTTTATCGCGTACATTTTGGCCAATCAACCTATTTTGCCGGTTTCTGATGTTCGCTACTCTCGAACTAGGTTTTTCTGATAATATCTTGAAATCAATCATTCTTTCTCCTTTAACGGTGTTTTCTGTGGAATTTGGTGTTAGAAATTGTTCAATTGGGTTGCTCACGTTCTTGGCTAGAATAATGCTCTTCATTATATTTTCTTAAGATAAGTGTTTTACATTAGCACATGAAATTTCCCTAATGTTCGTTGTAATAATTATATGCATTAAAATAATTCAACCTAATGTAATATTCAACTTTAGATATCCTGTAAATTACGAATTGATCATTAAAAAAAATATATCGATTTATATTGTACGATCAGTAGCTATCAGAGTTCATATTTAAACAAACACATTAAAGTAGATCGCTTAATAAAGTCACAAAGAAAAAAAGCACTTTTACTCAAATTCATCGTTTAGAAACAAATAATGTTTTATAATAAACTATTACACTCATTTCTCGACTAATTCCAACCTCTAGAACTAGACTCCCAACGGCAGTAGGTTCGAATCCATGGCCGTCAGAAATTTTTCTAAATTAATTACACCCGGCGTGTCCATGGACGGTGTGTGTGATGTGTATGTTGAGTTGCATATCTTTCGGGGTGGGGCATGTTAGACCGGTGAACAGCGCTAAGTGCGCTGAGCCCGGGTAAGGGGGTGGGATGGGAATAATGGAGTTGTGCTCACGCACTGCCTCATGATTCTTAAAAAAAAGAAGCTAATCAAAAGTTTTTTGTTTTCTTTTTAATAAACAGTTGCATATTTACAGTCTACTCTTACGAGTTGAATAATAAGTAAATTTTATAATGTTATACATGACATGAGGGAGATACAGCCATCGCTAATCTCCCGGATAAATATACAATAGTTTTAGTTAGGTTGCATAAGGTCTTGTGGTCAATTCCGCTTTAGTCTTCTTGTAACTGGTGGTTGGTTTGACAGCTGATCTACAAGATCGTTTCCGTGTCTTGCTAACTTGTGGTTGTAAGCGCTTGCAAATCTCTGGATTTCACTGGTTTCGTATGGGATTTTCAAATCGGTGTGAAGAGTATCGTTACTGATATACCATGGCGCGTTTGGCAACATGCGTAGGGTTTTGGATTAGAACCTCCGGAGAATTTTGGTATGAGATGCCTTTGCGCAACCCCATAGTTGGATTCCGTAGGTCCATATGGGCTTTCATATTACTTTGTATAGTAGAAGCTTGTTTGAGAGGGAAACTTGAGATTGATTTCCAATCAACCAGTACATTTGTTTGACTTTTATGTCTTAGCTGTTTCCTCTTGGCGTTAATATGTGTGCTCCGGGTGAGTTTTTTTTTATCGAGGTGCACCCCGAGGTATTTTATTTCGGACTTCGTCGGTATTGGGATACTGTTAAATCCAGTTTGCGGGCATACTGATCGTCTGTTTCTAAAGGATATTTGTGTGGATTTTTCACTGTTGACCGTAATTCTCCGTTTGTTGGTTCATTCTTGTGTTAAGTCAACGTGGTGTTGTAGGTGTTCTGCTGCTACTTGTGTTGTTTTGCTGACTGCCAGGATGGCCGTATCATCTGCGAATGTGGCGATTAGAGTTTTTCTGTGGTTGGTGAGTCGGAGGAGTAGATCAGGTATAGTAGTGGTGCCAGTTTACTACCTTACGGCACTCCAGACATAATTTGGTGGTAGTCTGATACTTCATTTTTTATCTTGACTTGAAAGAACCTCTCATCAAGGCACGATTTTAGCACTAGATAGATCTGGCTTGGGAGATGTAGTTTGATCTTCTATAATAGGCTTTATGCCATACCTTGTTGAAGGCTTGTTTTATATCTAGGAATGCAGCCGCGCATACCTTTCTTGTCTCAAGGCTCTCCATTATTTGGGTGATGATCCGGTGACTTTGGTGTATTGTCGAATGATATTCTCGAAATCCGAACTGGTAAGATGGGATTATTTGGTCTAGATCTACTATTTCCTTGATTCTTTTAAGATTTTTGAATACCTTTGACATTAGGGGTAGGAGGCTTATTGGTCTGTAGGATAAAGGTTGGTCGGGTAGTTTTACAGGTTTAGCAGTCATTATAATCTGGGCGTACTTCCACTGTATTGGAAAGTAGGTTAGTCTTGATATGCTGTTATATATGGTGGTAAGAAGCACTAGCGCCTTTCTTGGAAAGTTTTGTAATATTTCTCCTATCAGGTCATAACCGAGAGCATTTCTGGTATTTGTGTTTGATTTGCTGACGGACTTTAGCTGCTGAGAATGGTGTGGTTGGTAGGGATAGCTGGCACGGGGCGTTCAGAAAAAATTCAATTTCGTTGTCATCGTTGTTTCCTTGAAGGAGTGGAGCCATGATGACGTTGGCAAGGTGTTCGGCGAAATTATGTGCGTTGTCTTTATCTGTTCTAGCCCAGCTATTGGCAGCATTTCTAATTAGTGGGATTGCTACTACTGGTCTTTTAAATTTCTTCGTTGCCTTCGGAGAATATTAGTAGTTTCAGGCAAGTTATTTGATGGTATTGATGTGGCTTGCCACGCAGCAGTTCATATCATGGTAGTTAGATGTTGAGTTGCTTGATCCAGGTATTGGGGTTCTTCAATTCTAATTGCTAGGAAAACATTTTTTTTTCAGTTGGTTTCGGATATGGTCTCAATCCGTATTTTTAGTACAGTCCTATAAAAGTTTCTTTGGTGATTATTGTTGTGCTGATGGTGACAATAACTGGGAAGTGATCAGAAGATAGGTCTTGGTTAGTTTCTGCTTTTACATATGTGTTCGCTATACCACTGGTAATTGCGTCGCTAGGCCAATAAGTAGGTTCTCCAGTTGATAGCTATGGTTATTTATTTGGATTGCTTTTATTAAGTTGAGTTTTTTGGGTCAGGCTCTATGTTTCGGGTTCCAATCTTCTCCTACTATGAGTTTGTTGTCTAGGAACCAGAGAAACTTTACTTACTCTTCTGTTAAGGCGTGCCTCGGCGGGCTGTAAACTGCCGCGATTGTTAGAGGGTAGGAAAGGATTTGAATTTGTATACCTGCACATTGTAATTTTTCAGTTTGATAGGATTCTAGTTCGTGAGTAAGATTGTTTTTGACAATCACAGCTGAGCCGCCGTGAGCTGTTCCATCTGGGTGATTGGTTAAGTATGTATTATATCGTGGTATTTTTATTGCTGTTTTGTACGTTGCGTGAGTTTCTGATACACACACAGTGCAATTCGTAGTGAAGTTGCCGTTTTTCAAGCTATTTTGTTTATTACTGCGGAGAGCATGTTTAGAATCATGCTGTTTTGACTGATAAGCTGGGAGAATAGTATTAAATTCCGTTAGGAAATTTGAAAGCTCGTTAATGTTAGTCTATTGCTCATGGACTGGTAGGCTGTTACTTCTTGCGTATGCTTGTAAGTAATTTGCTGGATTTAGTCGAAGTCCTTGTGTTTCGTTATTCACCTTATTGGTTAGATTCCTGAGGAGAGAGAACTCGCTTATTGTTAGCGCCAATATTTGAAAGATTCTGTTAGTAACTTAGTTTTACGGTTGGTGGCATTACTGTGTAGTTACCAAAAAAAATGAAATGTAATGGCCGTTGGCTGTTTGAATGTTTTGTTTAGTTTTATTTTGATAAATAAAACCTTTGTACTGTGTTTGTACTACTTTCACATTTATCCTTAGTTTTATTACGGACCTTAGCAAGTTATGGGCCCAGATCATTCTTTAGAAGGATAAATAAGTCGTCGTATTTTCGAAAAGTAGTAGTTCGCGTCGGCATCGGTTACCACGTGTTAGTTTTGATAATTGAGACCCCTTTGAGCGGTTCGACGGAACAAGAAGAAAAAAGAGGACTATTTAGTGGTTGGCCCTTTTTTCAATAGAATCCACTTAGAGATCGAACAAATAACAATGGGTGATAACGGGAGTGTCGGAAGTTTAGTTCAAATCCACAAATTTAACGGAAAGAATTACCAACAGTGGAAATTTCAAATAAAATGTGCAATGCGTGCAAAAGGAGTTTATGACATAGTTGATGGAACTACAAGTAAACCACAGCAGACAGGAACTAATGCAAACGACATTTAAAAATTGATAAAAAACGATGCAGTGGCGATGTGCATCTTGACGTCCGCGATGGAATTAAATCAAATTTCCTTGGTTGAAAACTGCAACTCGTCGAAAAAAATAATGGATAAACTTAACTCAATATATGAGCAAAAACCGAAACCAATAAAATGCTTGTGCATGAGAGGTTCTACCAATACAAAATGGAACCTAGCGATTCTGTAGCTCAGCATATTTCAAAAATAGAAAGTCTGGTCCGTCAAATAAAAGAGTCTGGTGACTCGATAAGCAATACAGCTATAATAACCAAAATTTTGAGCTCGTTACCATCAAAGTATTGGCCATTTAGACAAGCGTGGCTGTCGATGGCAGAATCCCAACAAACGATAGAAAATCTTACAGCTCGATTGCTAGACGAAGAACTTAACTTAAATAGTTGTGCTGAAAATGCAAATGCATTAATGGCAAGCGGTTCAAGAAGTGTCAGTACAGGCAATCAACAATATTCAAGGTACAGTAAAAGTAAAGTCACATGCTACAATTGTAATAAGAAGGGGCATTTCGCAAGAAATTGTCGTGCACCGAAGAGACAACTTGGAAATAAAGGTAGTAAAAGTAATGGTGGAAATGGCAACAACGATAGTCCTCAGGGCAGTGCATTCAACATTGAATTTAATGGTGAAATAGAGGCTTTAGTAGCAAACTGTGAATCAACTTGGCTGATGGACAGCGGAGCATCAAGACATATGAGCCCCAATCGAAACTTTTTCACATCTCTTTGTGAAATTAACGACCTAACAGTCAAACTCGGTAATAACGATCAGCTTGAAGTTAAATGAATTGGCACAGTTCACATCGATAAATGGATTAATGGAAGATGGTACGATGGAATTCTTCAGGAAGTTTGGTACGTTCCAGGATTAAGAAGAAATTTATTTTCTGAAGGTGCTATAACAAAATAGGGTTTTACCATCGTAAAAGGTGATACAAAAGCTGAAATCTTTGAAAAGAACAAGCTGGTGGGAATTGCAATTCGTGATGATAACAACTTGTACAAAATGTTAATTCGTGCTCAAACAGTAACACTCGAAGCAAATACTGTGGCTTCGGGAACAATGGCATGAGAGATTAGGACACATAAATACAAGATCACTGAAAGAATTATTTTCGAAAGAACTCGTAAATTGTGCAAAATTAACCAAAAGTGAATTTTTCTGTGAAAGTTGCGTTTATGGTAAACAGCACAAATTAAAATTCGCGCCAATCGAACGAAGTGTGACAAAACCCGGTGAACTGTTCTTTAGTGACGTATGTGGTCCAATGAGCGTCGAATCCGTTGGTGGAGCGCGATACTTCCTGTTATTTAAAGATGACAGCAGCGGTTATCGTGAGGTTAGGTTCATTAAACACAAAAGTGATGTTTATGAATGTTTTCGCGACTTTGATAAAATGTGCAAAAACAAATTCGGTTACAACATAAAACGAGTGCGTGTTGACAATGGAACAGAGTATATAAATCACCGAATGAAAGAACTTTTTCGCGATAATGGAATTGTTTTAGAAACCACCGGAATATACACCCCAGAACAGAATGGGCGCTGTGAAAGAGAAAATCGCACAATTGTGGGAAGTGCTAGGGCCATGTTATTTACAAAAGACATACCCTTGAATTTGTGGGCAGAGGCTGTTAACACAGCAGTATATTTACTAAATAGAACGCCCACTACCCAAACAAAATGTTCAACGCCCTACGAACAGTGGACAGGCAAGAAGCCAACTTTAGAATATGTAAAGGTTTTTGGCAGTGATGCTTACCTACATGTGCCTGGCAGTCTGAGAAAGAAGTTCGACCAGAAAAGTGAAAAACTAATACTTGTTGGTTACGAAGGAAATTCAACAAATTACAGACTGTATAACCCAACATCGGGCAGGATTAAAGTTTCTCGTCATGTTATTTTTAATGAAGATAGTGTAGTAAATTTACCTAGGAAAAATACAGTGCTGGTTAACGTAAATAATAAAGACCAAGGTGATGACGAAGATAATGCTACAGCGGAAATCGAAGCTCCACAGAATTTTGAAGAAGAATCAGAAAATGAAAACAATGAGCATGAAATAAGGCAGGTAGATGACATATAGTTAATAATAACCCAAATATTTAAGAAAACGTCACGTATAACTTACGACAAAGAGAAAATTTGAGGTTACCAGAATATTTAAACGACTATAAAGTAGAAAGCGAATTAAACCTAACAGAAATAAACATACCATTGACATATAAAGAAGCTTTAGAGAGCCCAGAGAAAGATAATTGGAAGGAGACAATTAGTGAAGAATTAGATTCATTGGAAGTAAACAAAACGTGGGAGTTGACAACTTTACTGCCTGATAAGAAAACGATTGGTTCTAAATGGGTTTTTAAAGTAAAGACGTCCCCTGATGGAAACAACATTCGTTTTAAAGCTCGTTTGTGTGCAAAGGGATTCTCACAAGTTGAAGGAATTGATTACAGCGAAACCTTTGCTCCAACAACAAGATATGACACCATCAGAGTTTTATTAGCACTGGCTGTGAAGAGAAAATTGGAAATGATCCAATTTGATGTCAAAACTGCTTTCCTTTATGGAGAACTAAAAGAAGATATTTACATGGATCCTCCACTTGGCACCGTAAAATTGCATATGCAAAAAGAAAATATCATTCTGGTTGGATGTGAACTGGAAATGTTACTCCAGGAACTGTGTGTAAACTAGTTAAATCATTGTATGGACTGAAACAAGCTCCACAATGTTGGAACTCTAAATTTAATGACTATTTGAACGATATCGGTTTAAAACAGTGTCAAGCGGACAAGTGCCTTTATCGAGGTGAATTTGATGGTGAATTGGCCATACTGGTTTTGTACGTTGATGATGGACTAGTGTTAGGTGAAAATAAAACTGTGCTGGAGAAGATATGGAAACAGCTTCAGCTTGTTTTTAAAATAACCATTAGTGAACCGAACTATTTTGTGGGACTAGAAAATAAACGTGAAAAAGACAGTGGATCGATTCCAATCAGAGTAAGTGCATTTATTGAACGCTTACTTAAACGTTCTGAACTTGCAGAATCTATTGGCTACAAAATATCAGCCGATCCAAACGTGTGCTTGACTGATCCTGAAGTTCGTCCCATGGATAAAACCGTACCCTATCGTGAGGTTGTGGGTTCGCTCATTTTTGCTGCTACAACAGCCCGTCCTGATATAGCGTATATTACAAACATCCTCAGCAGAAGTCTGCATAATTATGGAAAAATCCATTGGAACGCAGCAAAACGTGTTTTGAAATATTTGAAGGACACCAAGAACTATGGTATTAAATACAGTGCTGCGGATAATCTAACAGCGGTTGGTTATTCTAACTCTGATTTTGCTGGCGATCTTCAAGGACGTCGTTCAACAACAGGTTACGTATTCAAAGCAAATGATAGTGCAATCACATGGAGAACCCAACGACAACAGTGTGTGACATGTTCAACAGCAGAAGCTGAATACATTGCAGCTTCAGAAGCTTGTAAAGAAGCAATATGGCTTAAACAGTTATTGAGCGAAGTCAGTGAAGACATCAGTGCAATAAAACTACGTGTTGATAATCAAAGTGCCCTTAAGTTGATCAAAAATCCAGTTTTTCATCATCGTACTAAGCACATTGATGTGCGTTACCATTTTATAAGGGTAAAGTATAATAATGGCGACATTGATGTAGAATTTGTACCAAGTAAAATGCAAATTGCTGATGTATTCACTAAAGGTTTACCTTTTAATCTTTTTGATAGTTTTAGGAATTTAATGGGCATGTCAAATGTTGCAGAACTATAATTTATTCATGTGAGCAAAATATTACTTAAACTTGTTTTGGTTAGTTTTAAGTACTTTGAATTTCTTTGTTTTGGTTTAACAATACTAACAGGTTAAGAAACAGAATCTTTCGTGGGAGTGTTAGCGCCAATATTTGAAAGATTCCGTTGTAGTTAGAAACTTAGTTTTACGGTTGGTGGCATTACTGTGTAGTTACCAAAAAAAAATGAAATGTAATGGCCGTTGCCTGGTTGAATGTTTTGTTTAGTTTTATTTTGATAAATAAAACATTTGTACTACTTTCACATTTATCCTTAGTTTTATTACGGACCTTAACACTCATATTTGGGGGTGCTTGTTGAACACGAGTTTTATTTGCTACACCTCTGAATGATGCGTTTCTAGTTTTCTATATGTCTTGGTAGACTGTACTACCCTTGTAGTTAGCCGGGTAACTTCCTCGACATAGAGAACACTTGGCAGGTGTATCTGTTTTTTTTAAATATAAAAGTATTATGTCCTCCGTCGCATTTAACGCAGGAAAAAGGCTTGTTGCAGTAAGTTTTAGTGTGGCCATATTCCTGGCATCGAATTCATTGCGTGTAGGTGAGATTTTGGGAGCATAAGTTAATTAGTGTGCTGTGGGTGATGATATATGTCATATGTCATATGTGTGTACGTGTGAATGTGAAATGGGTAGTTAAGCAGTTAAGGTATTTAGAATAAGGCTAATTATTGGTCAAATACAGGTTTAGGTTGTTGATTAAGGTGGAATTGATTAGAGATTATTAAGGTGGCATTAGGTAGGCGTGCCGACTAGGGGTATAATAGTGTTCAACACCTGTAGTCATGTTCTATGAGAGCCTGAGGCCGACTAGGGTACCTGTAGTACCCTGTAGACATGTTTACGTGAGCACTAAAGTAACTGTTGGAAGAGTGATCCTACGAGAGCCTTCGGGCCGACTAGGGTACCTGTAGTACTCTGTGGGCTCTCCTCTTCAGGTGTAGGCGTAGGCGTTATTATTGTGTTCACAGCTGAAACCTACAGCCAGCCACAAAATGACAATGGAGCGGCATCCAGGTGTTAGCGAGGCCAGGGGAGACGTCCCCGCCGTAAGTTAAAACTATTAAAGCTTTAAGTCGTAATTAATGCTAATACCAAGTACCCTTTTTTTGCATGTTCTCTTTAACGTGCCCGCCGAGTGTAATGAACGAGTGTGGTCCAGGTAGAGTGAGAATCCAGCTTAAGCCGGCCCCTTGTAATTGATTACAGGTACAGGTATCGATTACGAATGGTAAGATTAAATCTACGTACTACATGCGGTATAACATTTTTTTTCTGGCTTCAATCGAGACAACCATGTTGCTTATGTGTTTTATATCAAATATCTTCATATTGATTTCTTTTGGTTCAAGGTCGACCATAAAGAGCGGAAGTGGTTGTTTGGTTACTCTATGTCGTGTTTATAATGCTGCGTACTGTGTGACCTTGGTCAGCTAGCTCTGCTTTGATTACGTCTATTGGAACGGAGTGATGAAGGTTTTGAATGGCCACTCTATATGCTCTTTCTTTTTTGAGTTGATAGGTATATGTAACAGTTTACCCGATTTTTTTGATGTACAAAATTTTATCACAATAAAGTTAAGCCAACTATTCATTTAGTTTATTTCATAGTTTTAGTAATACAATTAATTTGATACTTCCATATGTTATGCGAAAAATAGTTCCCTCATACACCACTTAAAATCTCAAAAATAATCGGGATAAACAACTCGAACGTCCTGCCCTGCAAACGTCGTGTTTCTAAACATTTACTTGCTACCGTGAAACATTTTTCAAGAACAAATACTGGTTACCATCACTCTTATTAGTAGGTAGTGCCTACTCATAACTTTTCAAAAAAAAATCAAATTCTAACTTTCGGAACAGATATAGAACAGATAGAAAGAAATCTAGCTCATTTAATACTGAATAGTGTAAAATAATGGACTGGCTAACTGATAGCGATATTAAAAATAAACTATTTTGTTGTAATTGCTTACTATTTTCATCTATATCTAACCTCTTAAAAGTATAGTATAAGAATCACTAATTAAATTACTTTTAATTGCCTTAAAATAAATGACGTAATATAAATTTCAAACACCGACGATGTACATACCTCAACTTAGTGCCTGGTCCAGTAACCTAAAATTTTCACTTTATGTGTATAATATTCTATACATACTACACATACACAGTTTGTAAAAACTTGTTTTTTTTTATCTGTGTATGAAAATTTAAATTTCGAAATTCCTAGTTTAAAATGGGAATAGAAATTCTGAGTTTCAACTTAAAATTCAAACTTTTAAACTCAAATTCCAACTTTTAAACTTAGATATCCGAGTTCAATCTGAATTGCAAGACTTTAGTTTTTAATAGGAGCTCGTAGATTCCCCCCCCCCCCCCCCCCCCCCCGCCTAATCCGCTTTTTTTAGAACGCCGCGGTCAAAGTCCTAATTTTATAAACTGAAATGATATTGCTTTAATTCTTATGATTGTAGTCTTAAATAAGAGCGTTTGTTATTGTAACTCGAGTTCCCAATATTTGTGTCAGTAGAGTGTGGTTTCTGATTGTAAATTCCAAACCTAGTTATTTGTTTGACCATAATATCGTCAACATACGATAGACAATATCAAATCGTTTCATTCCATCTCATAGCTGCACGTAAACCTGACATGGCTGTATTTATTTTTTTTAATTTATGAGCAAATGTCGTTTATAATGTAATTGATAAATATCCATTTGTCTAATGACTGCTTTTCCTGTACATATATGAAAGATTGTCTTATTTTTTTTAAATATTGTATGGCATTTTGTATCATATTTTAAGTTCCGCCGCGCTGACAGTTGACAGACAGGCGCTGTTAAACAGTACTAACCTGCGTGTTTAAAATAGAAAATCTGTGTTTTATTGCGTTTGTATTTTGACACAGAGGTACACAACAAGTAAACATATTAGATAAATATTCGAGGTACCAACAAATCATCAAAAATATGACGCATATAAAAGTTGACGTAAATTTGACATGAAGAGAATTCAATATTTCTGCAAATTTTTAACAGCGATTTAATCCGAACGCATACGATTGAAACCAAAGCAGCGCCGCGGTAAACGGAGTTAGAACAAAACATTTCTTAATTTTTGCCTGCGGAGTTGCATACGCATGCTGTGCGAATTGGGAATAAAAGTTCAGCGCCTTGAGACCCAGTCAGGCAAACGATCTTTATCCCAATTGGCTTATTTGCAATAGAATGTGTAGCGGTCTGCTGTGCTAAGAAATATAAGCCCTATATAATGGACGCGTGTACGTATACGTGAGTTCTAGTAGTAGAGACCCTCACCACTAAAAGTTTGCGACAGCTGAAAGGGATCCGTATTTATTATTGGTATAGATTACTTTTCTATACTTTCAGTATGGGGAAATATTCATGTCAGAAAAATGTTCGGTTTTAATGGAAATACATTATTGGACCTACAGGAATTCAAAAAAGTTGTTTTTAAGCTATATCTATCTGTGGATGGGTGGGTTACGCCTTATAATTTCTGAACCGATGGTGCGATTTTGATGAGCTTCGGAATGTGGGAGTATATCAAAAATTCGCCGACAAAATAAGTTTAAAAAAACTAAAAAAGTTAAACGGGTTTTTCTGAAAGAACTTTTTCAGAAATTGAAATGTAAATTTCCAAGCGGAATCTGATAGAAAAGCTTAGGACAAATCTAACACCTGTTTCGCGAAATTTCTTACTCTAAATATCAGCCGCTAACAACTTTTGAAAATGTTAACTCAATCGCTTTACTTTTCAAACAGCGTTGACAGATCGGTATAAAATTTGGTATCATAATAGCCCTATAAACACACACTTTTACTGTGCATAAAAATTTCTAGAAAGATGAAACTGTCAACCAAAAAATTTTCAAAACATTTGGGTATTTTTAAAACACATTGCTCAAAAATTGGGTATATGATTTTTTTTAATTTATTGGACTCATATAGAAAAGAATGGGCTTTATTTTATGTTACACGCTAATATTTCCGTGACGCCTTCTATGAATTTTTAGCACCAATACTTAATAACCTGAGAGTTGCTTATAAGTGATAGTAGAATAAGATTCACAACTTTATTTTCAGGTTAAAGCGATATTAAGAAAGATTCATTTTCTTCTTGCCCGTGTAAACAAATGTCTCTGAAAAGTAACAATTTCTGAAGTATATAGCTAAAGTCTAAGCGCAGTGCTTCGCTCATTTTTCAGTTAAGAACTCAGAATACTGGTTCCGATTGTAACTTCTTCGCGTAATACTTCTTTAAACCATACTGTAAGTATACAAAAAACTATTACACCAAAACTGTTGTTACTTATATTATTTTCATAATACCTACAGTGCGAATGCAGTCCTCTATTTAATATTATAATTACATATTAACTTTGATTATATAGTCAATGATATTAATAAAACTAAACTTTTACGTAAAGATAAAGTAGTAATTTAGTTCAAAACTACAAAATTGTAAATAATTATAAACTTTGTTCAATAATTAGAATACCCTCAACCAACATGTACACTGTACATATATATTCCGTTTAACTAATTTCCCGTAACACGCATGTGGGAACAGAATTCGTCTCACTTTTAGAGACTTCAATACTACATGAAGGTGCAATCTGGATTTATAACAATATTATTACTAATTCAAAACTTTTGAATTGTAATGAACTTGCACCTGTCTCAACAGAAGTTTTAAGCGGAAAAATCATTATTTATGTATTAAACTTTCTTTCTGATGGCAAACTATGGCCCAATATTATATACCAGGTACAGAGGTATTTTTCATTTAGTTTAAAATCTTTTTTGTTTCATAATAAAGGTAAATTAATTCAATACTTTAAACCTTTTCTACACAGCAAGTTCGCAAGATAGCAGAGGAGTAGACAAAAATATGAAACATCGGTAAATGTCTACTTTCAGTTTTAAGATTTTTCACAAAAACATTATCTCAACGGAAATTTATTTACTCAAATAATAAACCTAAAAAACACGAAAAATTTCAAACAGTAGCCTAGAGGGATTTAGTTGATTCTTATCTCAGTTTTATATCTAGTTTAATCGGAAAGCAGCAGAAAATGTAACACAGTTTTTGAATTTTTATTGTTTTTACTTTCCTATACTTTCAGTATAGGAAAGTATTGATTTCATGCAAAATTTCAAAGTTGAGATTTTAACGGAAATAGTCGGGGGGGGGGGGTCCATGGACCCCATAAAGTAATTTTTTTAAAGTGTCTGTGGGTGGGTGGGTCCGTTACGCTCCGTATCTCCGGAACGGCTGGACCGATTTTGATGTGCTTTGGAATGAGGGGGTATATCAAAAATTCACCGACAAAATAAGCTTTTAAAAAAAACCGAAACCGGAAGCGGAAGTTAGACATGTTTTTTTGGTAGCATTTTTTTCAGAAACTTAATTCTAGAAATTTTAATAGTGGAGATTAAAGAAGGCCTCAGGACAAATCAAACGATTTTTTACCGAACTCTCTAGCTTTAAAATGGCGGCCGCTACGAATTTTTGAACATTTCGACTTTAACGCCCATTTACTCAAAAACCAGTTATCTGATTGGAATCAACTACATCTTGTTTGGTAGCCCTTTAAGGGTACTATACCATGAAATAGAATTAATTTACAAATATAAAAACGATCGCAATGACATCACTCCAAAATTTTGGAATTTTTCAAAAAAATATTTCTCAAAAACTGCCCACACGTTTTTGTTTAAACTTTTTAAGCTGATAGAGCTAGGAATCTTCTACAATTTGTTTTTTTGCGCATTGCTATAATTTCACTGTCACGCTCTCTATGAATTTTTGAAAATTGAAAATTGGTACCCTCTTATTTATTTAACGGGGGGCAATAAAATATTTCTGTTAAAACAATATAACTCATTATTGATAGCAAAATCCGAATATCATAATATTTTTTTGATACTTTAATATTTAGGGGGGCTACTGTTCCCCCTCCCCACAATTTTTTTTGATAAAAAATTAAAAATTTGGTTTTTTGTTTTGTTTGCTCTAGGAGAATCTTTTTACAAAAAATCAAAAAATCGAATTTTTTGCCCCTTAATAATCTTTTTGTCCTTGAAAGAATTTCACATACTTTCTACAGCAGTTGTATTCTTGTACTTGTACTTGTACTTGTACTAGTCGTTTAATGTTCAATGTAGGCTAACTTTTTTATTTTAATAGATAGACTCGCAAACCCAAGAGCAAAGTTGTAGGGCAAATTCTTCTCGATTGTATTTAAGAAAAAAACTTGAGTTTCCAATTTCAATATGGCGGCCACGGTAAGAAATAACTTTTTTTTAATGGAAACGTGGCATTTTGGCTTTAAAATCGAAAGGTTTTGAAATTCTAAATACAAATTAATATGAGTAATTTCTTGCTAAAAATAATACTTCTCGAGTTATTAATATATTTTCAAATATCAATTTCCGCGCTTCCGTTGATTCAGTCCGAATATTTTACCCAACCTTATGCTTGCAGCGCAGCGGTCGGTCTTTCTTCAACCGCTTCAAGATGTTACAACTTATAAGAACTATTTACTTTAACTAGTCGTGTCTAGACAGGTGTATATCGAAAGTGTTGGAAAATATAAAACAATGTATTTAAATGTATGGGAAAGTCCAGGCGAAGTGTTTCGCTCATTTTTATTTAAAATTTTTCTTCAGTTGTAGAAAGGTACTGACCCTTATGTTAAGGTTTAGCAACCGTTATTAGCTTATTAAGCTACTATGACAAGCAGACATGTGTAAAATTTGTTAAATCTCTTCATATTTGAGGTTATTAAAAAAACTGTATGGTGACTTCAATGCTGGAGAAAACTTCAAGCCTCATCCCGCCTACAGCACATATTGATTAATTTCAAAAATTGTATTGTATGGTACTAATTTATGACAGTATATTGTAAGATTAAAAAGAAAGGTGACCTGTCAATGATGGGCGAAGCGACAGCGCCTCTCATTATGGAGCAGTGACGGATCGGAGTCCAGAAGCAACCTGCCAGCTGTCTGATTTAAAGTCGCGAAACTTGTCCTATACAAAAACATGCCAGGTCGCTATTCACCAAGCAACCCACTGACTCCTGGACCACAACCACGTTCACGGTGCTGCTGATTTTAATTCACCAGAAGTGGATCATATTTATAATCGAACTTTAGAACCATCTTACTACATACTTTAGGAACCAAAGTGCTCAATATTATATTTTATTAATTTAAAGATAATTAGCTCATTAGTAAGTTTTAGTTTGTGAGAATAACTGAAATATGTAAAACCTCTAATAAATCACAGGCTTAACGTCACGCTAAAGTATCCCTAAATAAAGCGATTAAAAGCTTAAGCAAGTAGGAGGAAGCAAAAATACGGATGTTGTCTATTCTCAATGGAACACTTTTTTTAAAGACAGCGAAAACTATCCGTTAACAATGGAATCGCTTTAATAGATTAAACTTTAACAAGAAACGTGCATTAAGATTCTAGAACGCTCTTGAACTGATAAATAGAGACATGTTTTACAGCAACATGTTGAAGATACAAAGGATTATAAAAACTAACACCAGTAATTAAATGATTATTAATTATAAAATTGACTTATATACGGCTATCGTATTCTATGATTTATATAGACAGGTATTCAATATGAAAATTCTAAACCACTGACACGATCAACCGGTCGACAATTAACCGCATATAAAGCCTTGTTCGTTTTAAAATCTATGCTTACTTGCGTTTCCTTTGATTATTGGAAGCTCGAAAAGAATGTAATAAATGTTATAGCGTTATGTGACAGTCCAGTTACAACTTCATTAAGCTTTTTCTATACATAGATTATCGCACGGATTGATTTCCTGGTAGTGAATAAAAAGAAGAAAATTGCTTATCTTTTGAACATCCTAGAATTAATTTCAAATAAGATTATAGCTAACAAAATGAATACTGGTCTTGAAATAGCTTTTACGGAATAAGAATAGCGTATTGTGACGAAAATGAACTAAATAAAAATGTCTCAAAAATGCATTGTTCGAAGTAAGAAAGGCGGACAAAGTTTCCTTTCCACAAAATTCTATCGTAATAGTTATAAACGCTGTCCAAAAACATCGCAAAAAATAAAAATTAAACATAAAATCAATACTTACACTGAAAGTATTAGAAAGCAAAAATCTAATGAAAAATTTTCGTTTCTAAAGAACACTCATAAACAATCACAAGCAGATACGATAATATCCCAATTTACCTTAGAAAAGTTATCATGCATGTTATTTATACGTTCCTATAAGTAGTTGTCATTGAAAATGTTGTTACATCGTTAGTAACACAAAACTACAATAATTGATGCGCAATGCAATGGATAATAACGTTTGTTTTCTAAATAACTGATTTAGTTTATATGATTTTAACACCTGGTCAATTAAACGGTATTGTCACGACAGCAAAACGTTTATATCGAGCAGAATATCCTGATAAACAGCCCCCTAGTAGAAAGCTTCGTCTTCGAGGTTCCCTGATTTAACCCGAAGGATATTTTCCCGTAGAAACATGTAAAAAATAGTTTATACCAAAATCAGCCAACATTAAGTTCTAAAGACTGGAACAGAGTCAGAAATGCGTTTACTACCATTACTCATGAAATTTTAAATAACGTTATAGGGCACTGTTCGCCTATCCACGTTGATTTGAATTTCAGACATAGGATTTTAGCATGTCAAATTAATCTATTGGAAATATTGGATCCGCTAATCATTTTAAAGCAAAATGGTAAAAGAATTATTTGTTAATAGTTAAACACAGCATCTAATGCATAATTTAATTTTTCAACTGTTGCAGCCAGTTTTCTTAAATATTGACAAAAAAACTTGAAAAAAGTAACCAAATTAATAGCGGCTATCCATGACTGATCATTACTAATTAATGGCACATTAGACATTGTTATACATTATTGTTACCATAACTATGGTTGCATTCAGCAAATTTAGTTGTTAAAGTCATGGCTAACCGCTGTTAATTTGGTTAATTTTTTACACGTAGATTCTTATTTTTAAGGAAAATAGTTGTAATATTTAAAAAAGTAAATTATGAATTAAATGCAGTTTTTAATGCTCAACCAATTATCTCCTTACTATTATGCTTTAAAATTATTAGGGAAACCAATATTTGCAATAGTATGTTATTACATGGTAAAGTCCAGTGTCTTAATTATAAATCAACAACATATACATTACGATTGACTACATGATGTAAATATATTGCATGCCTTTTATCTTAATCAACACATTACCCTACAATTTTCTTATAGTACATATGACTATATAATATCTTTTACAGTCGGAGAGAGAAACGCCAGTTAGTTTTTTTTTAATAATTAAATTCTGAAAATTTACAAGCGGAATCTAACAGAAGATCTTAGAGCAAATCCAACGCTTTTTCCTCCAATTCTATAGCTTTAAAATTACAGCCGCTATAAATTTTTGAAAATTTTGATTTATTACTCAAAGAACAATTAGCTTTATGATAGCACTAAGGGAATATACCGTTAATAGGAATAACAAATTGTAGAAGACGCGAAAACTAAATAAAAAAATTGGCGAAACTGGTCGCTGGTACTTTCCCATACTTTTTACGTTTTAAATATTTTAGCGTCAATAAGTAGGTAATTGAAATTTACATCTACTCATTTACACCCAGTACAAGCTGCCCGCTCCTAACCTAAAGCATTGGCACGGCACAGCTACTCACGTAAAGACGCTAGCTATACAGATATACAGGGTGAGTCACGAGTAACGGGACGGTCTCTGACGTATAAACGGCGCCATATAATAAAATTCTATTGTAGCAGTTTTGTGAAGGGCTGTAGAGACTACATTGTAAAAATATTTTCTAGTATACAGGGTGCTCCATAAGAGTGTGGCATATCAAAGTTGCATTTTTTCTTACGAAACACCCTGTATTTTATTGCATTTTTGGATTCTATGTAATAAATAAGATCAACTTTCATCAAGCTTCCCTATACCTAACTCTTACTGTTTTTGATGTAATTCTATTTTTATCAAAACTGTAAGGTTTTGAAAATAATTAATATCGGCAAAGTCGATCAATTTAGAACAAACCTTTTTTAACAGGAAGTACCGGTTATTTTACCTAATTGATCAATGTATTTAGTATTATTAAATACCCTACAGGGTGTTTGCAATATTACATTTTACTATTACCACATTCAAATTGATATATCTTGTTTATTTTAAATACAACACCCTGTATTTTACTTATTCATCATGTTCCTATTTTAATTCTCTTTCGAACTGTATTAGGTTTCCCTATACCTAGATATTACAGTTTACATGATATTTACAAATTTCTTCAAAATTTGTAATGCTTGTCATTAAAACAAATTTACAATAATTCCACAATCACCAATGCCATAAGATCCTCTCTTGGAATGAATAAGGTTTTATTTTTGTAATTTCAAAATTTTCAAAGCCTCAATACTATTATGAAAAACTGCCATTTAGATGACAGCAGTATGCTAAATAAAACATACTAGTAATTCATGGTTAACGAAGTATGCTAGTCTTATTGAAATTGTTTAATTTAATCTAGTATGCAGCTGTCACCTTTATGACAATTTCTCTTGATTAAGTGTAACACGTTTGAAATTTTAAAATTGCCACAATGAAACAATATTCCCTTCAAGAAAGAATTGATATGATATTGGTCATCCGAGAATGTTTGAATAATTGTCTCCTGGCATGAAGGGTTTATGCGATTTCTGGATTCTTTTAGAGGATGTCTCACTAAATATGAGGCAAAGAATGTTTCTTCAATTAGACGGTGCACCAGCTCATTTTTTGAGAGAAGTAGGACATTATCTGAATAGAAAATTTCCCGATAGATGGATAGGATAGGAAGAGGTGGTCCTTATAATTGGGCTTCTAGATCCCCAGATCTAACCCCCATGGATTATTTTAAATGGGGTTATATTAAAAATATTGTTTACAGTACTCCCCCTACGACTGCTGAAGATATGAAAGTAAGAATTAGTAATGCTTTTGCTGCGATTACACCAGACATTCTGCGGAATGTTAGGAAATCGTTTGAATGCAGAATTAGATTCTGTATTGAACAAAATGGCAATCACTTTGAACATTTACTTCATTAAAGAATATGTATTTTCTTAATTACTTTTATTGTATGATAAGTTTTTATAATTTCTGTGTGTTTATTGTTATTAAATTAATTAAATGTTGTTGGTTTTATTGTTTGTAAATACCATGTAAACTGTAATATCTAGGTATAGGGAAACCTAATACAGTTCGAAAGAGAATTAAAATAGGAACATGATGAATAAGTAAAATACAGGGTGTTGTATTTAAAATAAACAAGATATATCAATTTGAATGTGGTAATAGTAAAATGTAATATTGCAAACACCCTGTAGGGTATTTAATAATACTAAATACATTGATCAATTAGGTAAAATATCCTGTAATTCCTGTTAAAAAAGGTTTGTTCTAAATTGATCGACTTTGCCGATATTAATTATTTTCAAAACCTTGCAATTTTGATAAAAATAGAATTATCTCAAAAACAGTAAGAGTTAGGTATAGGAAAGCTTGATGAAAGTTGATCTTATTTATTACGTAGAATCTAAAAATGCAATAAAATATAGGGTGTTTCATAAGAAAAAATGCAACTTTGATACGCCACACTCTTGCAGAGCACCCTGTATACTAGAAAATATTTTTACAATGTAGTCTCTACAGCCCTTCACAAGACTGCTACAATAGAATTTTATTATATGGTGCCGTTTACACGTCAGAGACCGTCCCGTTACTCGTGACTCACCCTGTATTGCGCCCACGACTTCAGACCAAAAATGGTTATAACAACTTAATTTATAAGTTTAAAAAATATGCAAAGATTGAAAAATATACTTTTTTCTATAGCAACTATTAAAACGTGATATTATTAACTAAAATTAGAGGGAACTTTACCATCAAGGGTAGATAAAGTAGTACTTTAACAGCAAGGATAGATAAAGTATTTAATTTTTTGGTTTATTCTATAGCAACCAAAAAGTTATTAAAGCCACCTACTCATTTTTCGTGAAACTGTTTTTTTCCTGACACTTTTAAATTAAATTTATCATTGATTTTTCTTCATTTTTTGGTCTTCTATACCAATTGCTATAGATAAAAATGTTGTATTCCACATGACGATAAAATTTCATTATCTTCTCGATGCTTATTAGCGTCTCGGCTGACGCCTCGACGCTAAAATCATCTTGTACAATAAACAACTATTTTAACTAGAGATAATTGATATGAGTAGTTAAAATCATGTAAAACGCGTAAAAAATTTCTGAAGTACGCGCTCTTTATAAGAAAAATTACAGTTTTTTTTCTTAATTTTTAAAATACCATAAAATTCTTTTTTATCCTATTAATCTACCTCAAATAGGGTCTCTATCGAACGTTTGAAGATAATAACGATTGGCGATTGCGTTTCTGAATAAATCATTAACCAATTTTAAGTCTTTTCAAACTCCTGGAGAGTGTCAGAGTAAAATTTGAGAAAATAATTAACAAGTTTGTAGCTCATTGTAAATTTTATCACCTACAAAGCTTTAAAAAATGCAGTGGTCAGTTTTTGAGAAATAATTTTTTGAAAAATTCCAAAACTTCGAGAAGCTAGCATTTTTTCTTAATTACTTGATTATGCTTATTAAGGGCTGTTACATAATATAACAATTAGTATTAATTAGATGTTTCGTTTTTGAGTAATCCGCCATTAAAGTCAAAACTTTTCAAAAAATCATAGCAACCTCTGTTTTTAATATGAAGAATTTGGAAAGAATCATTTAATTTTCCTTCAGATGCACTGTAACGTTATGTTTTTAAAATTAAAAAAAAAGTGTTTACAATATACGTACACCAAAAAAACATGTTTCATTTCTGTTTCCAGACCTTACAAAAAACTACTTGCGAATAAAAAACTTCCACATACCAAATTTTATAAAAGAAACGAACGCACCGACTCACTCACGCACGCACTCACGCCCTCAAGACTACACCCACGCACGCACGTACCCACAGACAAACATGTTTTAAAACCACTTTTGTTAGATTTCTTGGGCCTCAAGACGTGTATTTCCGTTAAAATCTGAAATTCGAAAATTTGCATGAAATCACAACTTTCCATACTCAGTAACTGCGGGAGATGATAAAACATTTCTGTTTAAGCTAAATTGCTCTTAAGTGATAGTAGAATGAGATTAACAACTTAATTTTTAGGCGCAGCATTGTTTAGAAGAGTTAATTTTTCCATTTTCACCCAAATTTTGGCAAACAAATTTGTTTTTCCGTTTTTAGAGAAGGAATATTTTTCCAAACAACCAAAAATTGAGTTTTTCTGATCGTAAGAAAACTTATGAGAACTTTAGATGTCCAAATACAATAAAAGATGCCAGCAAGCAGCTGCTATCCCAGCCGGTGAATTTAAGTAATGCAACGCCCACCACCAACGACGTTATGTTGAAGCTACCGTAATTATCAGTAAGGTGGTGGTTATGGCTTAGCTCATTTTGACTGCACGTCATATTATATATTTTTCGTTGCAAACACCACATTTTGCGATCCTTGTGAGATGAGCAAATAAATGGAATATGTCTGTAAAACATGTTGCATTTGCCCTTTGCGGAGTAATATCAATGTGCGTTTGTTGTGCAGAAATACTTTTCGACATAGGAAATGTAAAACTTTCTCAAGTATGGGAAACTCTAGGCGAAGTGCTTTACTCATTCTGAAGAGATAGATTGCACTCGTACATCTTGCTGATCTTTTCTATTATAAAACAAAGCCTTATTTTCAACTCCCATGTTATTTACTTATTAAGCGTGCGCTGCGTATACTATAATGATACCCATTTCGATACAGATTTTCATTGTGAAATGACCCAAACTGACCAATAGCAGCAAAGCATTGTTTTTGGTAACCATGGTTACAAGAGTTGTGGAAATTTTTTTAAATTAACTAATCGTAGAAAAAATAGTGTATGCAACTCTTACATAATGGCTATTAGTACACTCGCTTGAATTACGACACTCGCTCCCGCTCGTGTCGTAATCTCACTCGTGTATTAATTGCTATCATTATAGATTCGTTGCATAATATACTATTTTGTAATTGTTAAAATACATTTGATTTGGAAATTATAATTACAAGCAAAATTAAGAAATAAGTTGTTATAGTTTACTTTTTGGTAAGTTTTTCCTTAAATATGAAATGAATGTGAAGCTGTTCAGGAAATTTTTACTGTAATGTAAAGAAAGAAGCCAATTCGTAAACCGTAAAAATTTAAATTTATTATTATTCCTGCCAACCCGTTAAATGAACAAAATTGAATTTAATCAAAGAAGCGTTGTTAATTACCCTCTCTAAAATATAAATTAAAAACGAATTAACTTGAAATGTAGGGAACGTAAATTTCTTGTTAAATGTCAGTTTTTTCACCTAAACAGTTGAACTTTTCATAAAAAACCTTTTCTCATCTATTTCAAATAATAAATGAAAAAATCCATCCATACATATATAAAAGCTCAAAGGGTATTTTTCTCCGGTTCCTCAAGCAGCTACCGCTTCACCAATTTGGACCATTTTTTTTCAATGAAAGGTCTCTATCCTCAGATGGAACATGAAACATTTTTATATTTTTATTATACGTCGATTTTTCAGTAATAATTATTTTAATTTATATATGAAAGTCTGCTAAACGCGCTTTACTTGAGGCGACATATACACCAACGCCGCGTCTCCTCATAGAACTAAAGCATCACGTGACTTAGCATTTAGCCGGCTCAGTCAACGCTCAGTCTGTCAGTGTATTGTGCGCTGGGGTAACACTAGTGGTTCGTGTAATTGGTTTGGCATAAACATACAGATTATGTATATACTATTTCATATTTATATATTTTCAAGTATCTCGGAATTAATTAAATAAATATTCATGTTCATATCGACCCTTGAAGCAAATACGTAGGCGAAAACAAATTATTTCGACATCTTTATCAGAAATTTATATCAACATTAACAATATCCATTGAAGGTGTCGTTCCGCATTAAAATGCGCATTAAATAGAGAACTAATGAAAGGAACGGAACAATAAATAAAATTAAACAATGTAATTAATGCTTGTCAAGGTGGTTTGAGGCCGTTGCGCATCCGTAAGTGGAGATTATACAGTAAAGGATTAAAAATTGCGCCGAATTGTCATCTTCTAAAACAAATTGGTTGTCAGATTTTCGCGTCATTCTGCCTGCTGTAATTATATACAGCCGCTGTTGCTATTATATACGATTATATTATAGCCATCTATACAATTTTTTTTATAAGAGGTCAAATTTCCCACACACCGCGTGGTATATCAAAATTATACACGCCAGCATTGCTATAGACAGTATTTTAACGCTTTGGGAGTTTCTTGATTTAATATTAAGAATAGAAACTGATTTAATGCCAATGCGATCCTGAATACTTACAATAAAAACTTAATTCAAGCAGAAGAATATTAATCTCCAAACATCAGAAGCAATTTCAGGATGATTAATCAGAATTATAAATCTCAGTGAATGTACAAACAAATTATATGTAAAAACCTTAATGCAGTATTTCCAAAAAATTCCTTAAGATTATTAATATTTTTAGAAAACAAATTAGCATATGCGAAGCTCGTAGGCTGGAGACATAATAATAAAATATTTTAGATGATTAAGGTCAAACTAAAAACTTTCTTTCATCAGCAAGAAATTTTACACTTGTGTCAAAATGGCAAAATTACGTGTTTCTGTTAATTTAAATCATGTAAATACTTCATATACTATCAAACAATCTTGTGAAACTTTGCAAAATTATATTAGTGCAGAACCTCTGGCTTAGCTCAACAATAAAGTAACACTGAACAAACCGATGAATGTCAAATATTGCAGTTGTAGTTGAACCAACCTTGCAAAATCGTGCAACATGTTTCACGTATAACTGAAAGGATTTAATTACGGCCATTCTTTTTTGTTTACTTATTAATTTTTAACGAAATTTTGTGTTGTTCTGGGACTAAAAGTTTGGTCTTTGGCTGATCGCATACCAAATAGTGATTCTATGATCAAAAATAAGTAACAATTTTATTACACGAAAGACCTAAACCGCTTTCCTGCGGGGTTATAGCTTCCATAAGAGGGTACAATTCAGTCGCTTTTTGTGATAACTAATAACTGTGCATCGTTCATTTAGATGCACCATAGGTGTCTCGTATGAAAGGGAACCACGTAATGTTTTTTCCAAATATTTCAAATCTTTACACTTCTTGAAGCTTTGACTACAAAAGTACGCAAAAAGGAACTATTGTTAAAAGTCGTTATATTCAACTTTTTTCGAGATTTTTGTGAAAAATGGAGTCGCCATGAAAGTCTCAGTGTTTTCTCAAGATTCATCAATAGTATGCAGAACTCATAGTATAAGTTGTACACATCAAAACAAAAGAAAAACGTTCGTATAAATATGGGTCCTGAAACCCTGGGTGGATCAGTCTAATTACGTTTTAATATCCCCTCTTAAATTAAAAGATTTAATTAACAAATGTTATAGAGATTTTACAGCTATTAATGATTTCCATTTTGGCTTGTTTCGTTCAAATCTATTAACCAGAGTCGCAGATGTGGAAGGTGCTCGGCGCATCTCTTACCGTATTTTTTGGGCACTCGCGATTTTCTAACTTTTGTCTTAAAAACATATTCTAAGAATGAAAATACACGCAAAAGAATGAAAGTCACCAAATCTGATGGCCTTCGAGATAATTCAATTTTTATGAAAAACTGAATTGTCTTAAAGGTCTGAGAATTTTTTTAAAAAAAGGAAAGAGTTTGTACAAACTTTAAGGCGAAGTTCTACACATCTAAGCAATAAACAAAAGTTTGTATAAACATGGGTTCGATTTATGTCTCCTTTTCATAATGTTTACTATCTGCTCAACTTTTCGGAATTTATAGCTTCTTAGGTACTTACCTAATTGGCGGTTATATGACTCACTTCTTCTTCTTATTCTTCTTTCTTAGCCCATTTCAACCCATTTCCGGGTGTAGGCCTCCCCAATTTTTTGCCAGTTGGTACGGTCCTGAGCTCTTCTAGTCCACATTAAACCTGCGTGCTTTTTGATATCGTCGGACCATCTCATCTGTGGGCGTCCTCTTGTTTTTTTGCCGAGCCAAGGTTGCCATCCCCGTATAACTGCATTCCATCAATCGTCGGTCTGTAGTGCATTATATCCCGCGAATCTCCATTTCAAGTTGGACACTCTTTCTCTAATATCTGTGACTTTTGTTCTATCGTGTATCCAGGTGTTGGTTTTTCGATCACTCAAAGTAATGTAGAGCATCTGTCTTTCCATTGCACGTTGGGTCTTAATTAATCTGTCCATGTTTTCCTGGGTCAGTGCTTGCTCCAATCTTTCATCTCCTATTTGGATGTCCATATGTTGTTCTGAGTTTTTCATTACTTTGGACTTTGCTTTATTGATTTTTAGGCCTATCTTTTTTGACGCGTTGTGCAGTTCTTGAATCATAATTTGAAGATCTTCTTCTTTTTCATAGATTATCATTATGTCATCGGCAAATGCGAGGTGATTTAGATATTCACCATTTTTATTGATGCCTTGTTATTCCCAGTTTGGCTTTTTAATCGAATCTTCCAGGGTGCTTATGAAGATTTTGGGAGCTAGTGTATCGCCTTGTCTTACACCGCGCTTAACTGGTATGGGGGTGTTTCGTCGTGATATCTCACTGTGATGGTGGAGTCCTGGTATATATTGTGGATCTGCGTCATATATCGAAAATCTATTCTACAATTCCACAATCCTTCTTCTATTGCCCAGTGTTTGATAGTGTCAAAGGCTTTTTCGAAATAAATAAAAGCCATGAAAAGTGGTATATGGTATTTTGTTGTCTTTTCTAACAAAGTTTTTACGGTTAACAAGTGATCATTGGTGCTGAAGCCTTTACGGAATCCTGCTTGCACTCCAGTTTGGTATGCTTCTAATTTGTTGTTTATTTTTTTTGCTATTATACTAGTTAATAATTTATATAATTGAGACAATAGAGTTATAGGGCGATAGTTTCCGAGATCTAATTTATCTCCCTTTTTAAAGAATAATATCGTTGTTGCATTTTTCCATGCTTCGGCAATCTCCCCTTCTTCTACGCATTTGTTTAATAAGGTTTTTTATGGCTCACTACAGAAGACTAATTAGAACTAAAACCGGCAAAATGTTACCAGTCTTATAATCTAATAGCAGCAATTACCAGTATAACTTTATAAAACTACTTTTTGATGCACCAAAAGTACTAACATTTAAAAATGTAAAAACGTGCAAGCTAAATGTTTGGCTCATTTTTACTTTCGGTGCTGATTTCATGTTCAATGTTTGATTTCGGGTTTTGGTAGAAATACATGTTTTGGGCTTCCAGAAATCGAAACAGTTGTTTTTTAAAATGTCTGTTGATAGGTGGGATGGATGACAGATTACACCCCATGATACGGATGATCCCATGCGATGAGTTTCGGAATGAGGGAGGAGAGCTACATCAAAAGTTCACCGACGAAATAGGAAATTAAACAATCCGGAACCGGAAGCAAAAGTTAGACATGCTTTTTTTGGTAGCATTTTTTTAAGGAAAACGAAATTTCTAAATCTTAAAACAGAATTTAATGGAAAACCTTAGAGCAAATCATATGTTTTCTCCGAACTTTCTAGCTTCAAAAACTGGCTGTCGCTACCATATTTTTTAATTTTGAATTCAACGCATTACTACTCAAAACTAGTATATTATAACAGCCCTAAGGCAACACAGTATTACTACGGTAAAGAATTTTAGCACAAATAAAAACTGTGAAGTCAAAATTATTTTCAAAGTTCTGACAATTTTCAAAAAACAATTTCTTAAAAACTGGCCACACGATTATTGGTAATTTTGTAGGCTTATAGAGATAGAGACAGGCAACAATTTTGTTCGTGTCCGAGTCCGCCAAATTTCCTGTGATGCCTTCGAATTTTTGAAAATTGAAAGCACATTTAATTAATAAACGAGGGATGATAATACATTTCTATTTAAGCTAGCTCATGAGTGATAGTAGAATTTTTTTGTATTTGATTTGTTTATTTCTACATGCAATCAGTACAAGATATAAATAGTAATATAAGCAAGTTTGTAGTGTGTTTGCGTAATATACCTATAATTTGGGGTTGGTATTCAATGATATCAATCCCCACTTTTTAGTTTTATTTAGTGTGTGTGTGTATATATGAACTTAGCACTTAACTTGTATTTTTAGTATTTTATTTTTATTTTAGAACCTATAGGGTAGTTCTAGGGGTTTAAATCTTTTTTTAGTCTTTGTCTTTGTTCACTATTATCTAGTAGATTCACTGCCAGAACATTTGGGTGGATGTCGAATCTTTTTACATAACTTTCACTGTATTCACTGATCTCTTGCTTTACGAAGTTCACTTTCAGATCGCTTCTAATTTCACTGTTTGATATGTGCGTTTGTTATAGTGCGTAGAACTTTTGACTGGAGTCTCTCCACAATCTCCAGGTGTGATTTGACAATAGAACGACCCCCTTCGTAGGTAATTCTTTGATAAGCTTTCCAGTGACGAGATCATAGCCAGAGCCTTTTTTTGAAATTAAGTTGTTTTTAATCATCCTAGTTACTTCTTTTACTGTGAAGACTAAGAATAAGATTTAAAAATAAATTTTTAAATGCAGCAATATTTGGGGTTAATTTTACCCTTACTTCTCAATTTTTGGCTGATGAATTTGTCGTACTGTCTCTGGTTTTCTTTAATACCAAGGAATTTTTTTACAAAGAAAATCAGTTTTTGATATCATAAAGGTTTAGTCGTCTAACTTCAGTCAGATAATGCGGGCCAGCGGCGACGACAACAAACTAGAAACCTGGCGACTTTGGCTTAGCTGAATAATCCGTTCAGTGCAGTTGTAAATATTATGGGGGCATAGAAGTAGACGCCACTGAGCTATTGTGCGTGTGTATGTAAATCCTATGAAATTTTGCAGCTCCTACTGCTATTAAATTTTACATACGATTCTACATTACTGTTCCGTTATTGGCATTGGATTTGCTGTAATTTATAACTTATTATAATATCGTATTTTTTGTATTGTATTGTTTTAAGTGTTTGATTACTATAAGACGTATTAATAAAACTATGAATTAGTTCAAAACATATTTTTTCAACTTTTTAGGTTTCCTAAACATTGATGACCTTAAAAGGGTGCCTAGTGACAGCTGACCAATGCTGTTGGTGCTTCAACGCTGTGCATAAATAATTTTAGAAGTACTCATAAAGGTAAGCGTTTATAATATAATAAAGTCACGAAGGAGTTCTTGTACTAGCAGACCTAGCATTTCACCAATTAATTATTTATTAAAGCAGTAATCTTTTATTATTAACAATAGAGTGATTTAGAAACAAAATACAATAAAAGAAAAACACATTTTTTTAAATATTTTATAATACAAGGTATTCACAAAACATTTCGATTTCTGTGCTCAACGAAATTAAAACTATTGCTTTTCGACTCTTGTCTTATACTACGATTAAGAATAACGAATAACACGAATAGCCTCTGTACCGAAACTTTGGTATAACCGAGTTTGACATACTAAATAATTATTCTATGTGCATATTGCTAAAACGTTTCAGCATCATTATTTTTGCATAATTCATTAACACATTTCAGAAATTAATTTTCCACGAGTATTAAACCCTAACCGTATTACGCTAACGCCTGAATCTGAATTATGCGAGGATATCTTAAAGAATGCAGTTGCATGTCTCGTGCTCATAACATGAAATGGACCGACAGCCCATGTTGGTTTGTCATTCTCTGTCGCATATGGTAATCAAGCGGCCGTATCCTATGTAAATCCAACAGCTATTTTACGGTTCGTTTTAAAATGCACTATTAAAACCACCATCCGTACGCTATAACTGTACAATGTTAATCTATTTCAGTTATTAATATGCATGCTTCGTGTTTTACATATTTGCTCCTGTTCGCATTTAATTACATTGAATTAAGGAACTGGTTATTAATTTAAAAGTTAAACAACTTCCATGCTGACCAAGATAAGGAAGCATGTGCGATATTTTGTTTTTCTTGTGGATCAAGCGCATTGATCATGTAAATTTGCACAAGAATTGAATAAATTAAACCGGTAAATCTAAGAAGAGTATTTCGTTATAAATACGAATTTCACTAACGTTTTATACAGAAATGCTAAGAATAAAACGAATTTTTTTTCATTAATTTTTATTACATTTGCCATTATAAAAGTTTAACATCAATTTCTAGCCTAAAGTATACAAACTAAACATCTTGATCTAAAACTCAAAAACAAAAGAAACTGAAAAACAGAATAACTTTTTTAATTCATATTAATTATACAGAGTGCCCATTTTAAAACTCCGAGCCTAAATTTCTTTAAATAGGCAACACACAATACAAGTCACTGCCGACTATTATTTTAAAACAAAATATTTCTATAATTAAGATCAGGGCAATCATGTTTGCATTAACTTGACAGTTTACTAATCAAATTCGTTAAGGCACATTACTTGAACGGTGCAAAACAAAGATTATCGATCACTAATCTTCGGTGCAAAATGTATTCCAACGCTGACAAAGTGGACATGCTTCTAATTCTGGGTGAATGTCGAAAAAATGCGAGTGCTGCCAGTACTTTGTATGCGCAACGCTTTCCAGGTAGACGAACTCCAACAGACAAAACATTTAGAATGCTTCTTCTGAATTTACAAGAGTATGGGCAATTTTCAAAACCAAAAGTAAGGGCACGGCAAGTTACGGTTGAACATAACGAAGTATCTGTAATTAAAATGGTTACGGATAATCCCCATACATGTCAAAGAGCGATTGCAAATGCCTTAAACATTAGCAAAGGTTCTGTTTTCAATATTCTTAAGGTGAACAAATTTCACCCCTACCATGTTTATACCATACACCATCTTGAAGATAGGGATTATGAGCATCGTGTTCAGTATTGTCAATTTCTTAGACGGCAATTAAACGGCAATGCGGAATTTTTAAGTATGGTATTACTCTGTGATGAAGCGAGGTTTTCAAACAACGGCATGGTTAATTGAGATAACTTGCCAAGACAATCCCCGCTGGATCAGAATAACTCATTTTCAGAGAATTTTTTCTCTTAATGTGTGGTGCGGTATTATTGGCGATTTTGTAATAGGTCCACATTCCTTTGATGTAAATTTGGATGGTGAAATGTATTTAAATTTCTTAATTAATGAACTACCGGCTCTCCTCCAAACAGTTCCTCAAAACGTACGGAATAGCATGTGGTTTTTAAATGATGGTGCACCTCCGCATTTTCATAGGGATGTGAGAAATTATCTTAACCAACGTTTTGAGGGACGAGTAATTGGACGAGGTGCATTGCATCCTTGGCCTGCCCGTAGTCCCGATTTGACTCCGCTAGACTTCTTTTTGTGGGGCAAAGTAAAAAATGATGTCTATGAAGTGCCCATTCGAAATAAAGAACATCTACGCGAAAGGATAATTTAATGTTGTCGCTCTATTAATTATACTCTGCGAAAACGAATGGAGAAGGCAATTTGAACACCTTCTTCGTTAGTTTTTGTACTATGTTCCTATTAAATTATTGTAGTTATTGTTGTCAAATATTAAATTTGAGTTATTAAAGTAACCTTAAATTTGTACTTAATCATTGGTAGATACATGTACTGTAAAACAACTCTGACCTCAATTTAAAAAAAATGGTAGAAATGCATAATGATCTGGGGGTTGCATTGTGTGTTTCCTATTTAAAAAAATTTAGGCTCGGAGTTTTAAAATGGGCACTCTCTATACCTTGTTTTCTTAAAAATCTAATAGGCGGTGAATGTAATGTACAACGTAGTAATTATAAAATTTACACTTTCGCAAATACGATAAATATTCATATCTAGTATGGGAACGTCCACTCGAAGTTAGCACTTCAGTTAGTTTTAATTAACAATTATTTAAATGATCTGTGGAGAAAAAGCACTATATTAGTTTATGTTCCTTGATACTTTTTAAAAAACAGCGTATGTTATGAAAATTGCAAAACAATATTAAACATTTAAAATAGCCCTTTTTTATCATTTTCACTATTTTTCATTGTTTAAATTTATTTTTATTTATTTATTTCGATACTCTACATTACAAAAATATTGTTAATTTTAAAGAAAATTGTAATAGGCCACATAAGCCAAAGGCTTGTGAGTGGCACAGAGGAAAGCAAGCATAATATATCGACCAATAAAGATGACGGAATAGAGGCAGTTAATTGAATATATATACCATTAGTATAATATACATGTAAGCGCAGCATATACTTTTTATATTGTAGGTTTACTAAGGTGCATATAAAAATCAGTAGGTAACTCTCTAATCCAAAATTTTCTTTTTATTTTAAATGTATTCAACCTGGAACAGTGTTTTATGTCTGAGGGAATTAAATTGAATAATTTTGAGCATAAATAACTTGAATGTTTCTGTGTAGATGTTTTTGTTGTGTTAGGCAGTATAACATTATAGTTCGCTTTACTCCTGGTATTATAGTCATTTGTAGCATACTGTAATATACACTGACGTTTAAATATAAATATAGTAGTAATCTTTATGAAATATTATTTTTATGATCAATTTCTGTAGGGTTTCTAAGTTATAGATATGACAGTTAGCAATTCCACCCCAAACTATTATACCGTAATTAATTATTGATTGAATTAGAGCAAAATAAACCATTTTAATTGTATTTGATTTCAATATTTTGGAGTAATTTAAATTTATAAATGGTTTTTCTTATTTTTGTAACTAGCTCATCAACGTGGCATTTCCATTTTAGATTAGAATCAATATAAATCCCTAAATATTTTATTTTATTTGTGGGGGAGATTTTATGTGAGCATTGGCAGTTCATTTTATTCTGCTCAATACAATTCAATGTATGTACAATTATTTCGGTAACTGGATAATTCTGTAGTTGAGTTAAAGAGATGCATATAAATTTTGTTTTGTTTAGATTTAGTGATAAAAATGTTAATTCCAATAATAAATAATTTTTTTACGACTTTGATAATATGACTTAAATTTATAAAGATATAGATACATTTACGTGTTCTTGAAAAATTAAATATTATAATTAATAACAAATTCATTATAAAAAAAAATTGAAAAATCAAATTTAAATTATTTTAATATTCCTTTTTTTGCAATGATTTTAGGTCATATTTTAAACAACAAACATTTTTCAACCTGAAAATGAAATCATTTTTACCATACCTAAGAGGAAGAAGATATTGTTATTTAATAACTCTTAATGTTTGGTGGCACTTAAAAAAATATTTTTAGATATCTCGATAACGAGAATTAAGAAAGCTATAAATTGGAAAAAATCATAGTTTTACGATAGATAATTATTTAACACATCAGTAAATTTTCAATATAAGAAAAACATTCATTTCATTCTTATCTGTAGACAAAATGTAATATTTTTTAAAATTGTTAAACAACATCGAAATATTTTTACCTAATTATTTATTAATCGGTGCGCAGGGGCCGAAAGCACTTTTGATAGATTTCTACAGCCTAAACTATTAAATTTAGAAATATGTATTTTGCATGGTAGAACATTTTTTGCTCTACAGAAAAGGTAGAACAAAATTTGACAAAAACCTGATTTAAGCTCCAGCCACAATTTAAAATGAATACTTACTGATATTAATTAACTAAGAAATTTCTCTGTCATAATGTTTGCCACAAACGTTATTCATATAAAGAAAAGAAATTAACGCCCATAAACCGCTAAAAACAAAAACGACGATGCAGCCATAGATATCGATGTGTCAGAGTTATTGGTCATCTATAGAAGCTGGTAAACAACGATTTGAATTTATTTTTTTTACTTAATTTTATATATGTTCCTCAACTAACCACACTGTACTATTAGACTTCATTTTAAATGTTTCATGGTACAATATTCATTGTATTTGCTTCGTCGAAGTTTAAGGTAATCTTTCCCGTTGATATTTCAAAACGCATCAAGTACAAAACATTGGAAGTTGTATAAAGCATTTTTTGCGCAAAGTTGGTCAAATAAATTACTTAAATTACTTCCCAGTACATATTACCAACAGAAAATTGCTTCTGTAATTCATGCCACTTAAGACAATAAAACCGCAAATAATATACTAAAACACAAATTCATTTCATTCAATTTAAATGGCAAATGATCGCTGACGTTAATTTTAACATATTTTATTAGCCGTGCTCGTAAAGCTAAATTCAATTTAGGTTAATAGTAATTAAAACACAGTAAATACTATTTTAGCGGTACATGTTATTTACTACTGCTAAGTTTTTAACAACACATATTTACATTTTATAAATAACGCTTAATTGCAGTTTTCCTTCTTTTCTATTTACCTTAATACCGTTTTACAATTTAGCTTTCAGTCTCTTATGCATGGTTTTAATTTTAAGTTGTTAATTATGTTTTTCAAAAAGCGTTGAAATTGTGGCGAATGATTCCAAGAACGCTGTTGCATGCGCTGCATGTATTTGCGTCTACGAAAACGTTTTACACCCATGTCCTTGTCCATATATGTACCAAATAAGTTGTCTGAAATTAATTTAATCGTGCAGAAGCAGCTCTAATGATGCCAGATTTATATGTGTCAGTCGTACGTACAATACAAATATTTTTATAATGAAGAAAACTTCCATTGAGTTATTTATAAGTTATACAACCAAAGTAGTTTGTTGAAAGTAAAGTATAACACACGCTCTCCTTTTTTATAAGGGAGCAAGAATCTGTAATAATAAATGTTATTATTTTTTTAAATTATGTAGTATCGAAAATCGTCAAAAACGGATTTATAATCTTAAAATTACAATCAGGCTTGGGCATACTAACGCAAATTATCAAGCGATTGGAGGGCACACAAACGTTTGACGTTAGTTAGACATTTAAAAGTACCTTTGTGGCCAAACTTCCTTGTAACTATTTTCACCTCACTGAAGGGTAAATAATGCACCAACTACGCATGCCTTGCTGCTCATTTTTACCAGAGTTGGTTTGCAGGACATGAGTAATTAGTCCATTTGGTTACTTTTCAGCTACGTGATAAAATAGCCACAGAGTACCTATTTTTAACTGTCACACAAACGTCAAACGTTTGCGTACGGCGTACCTTCCAGTCAGTTGATAATTTTGCGCCTAAATATGCCTTTTATACGTTCATCCTTATCGCGCTGGCAAAATCGGTTAGAAAATATGATCCAAAGATTTCAAACTTCGATAGGTGATTTCTTAGGCCATTTTTAAGAAAACAAGTTCTTATAACCATATGTCCTTAAATGCTTCTGAAGAGAGCAGCGGCCGCCTGGAGAGCGCGCATGAAATTTAAATACTACATAATTAATGAGTAATTTTTATTTATTATTTTTGTAATATTCAATTTTTTGCCAATGGTGGTCAAAATAAAAATTAAAATCAAATTGCCAACAAACAACCTCTTACTTTTTTAAACTCTACCAGTATTTTGTAAAAAAAATAATATTATAATTTTTCATAAAACTTACCGTTCTTCTGTAAAATGATTTAATGTTAACAAATAATTACGAAATAAAAAAAATTATATACCATTCTTGAGAAAAATGTTTAAAACGATTTTTTATGGAAAATGGCTAGTCGTAGAAAAACATTAATAGTACCATTTTTAACGTAGAAATTATATTACTGACTGAAATTGGTAAAAAAATTGAAAATTACAACAATAATAAATTATAGTGACTTAGCCCCCTTTCCAGTTTGGAACGCCTCGGATTTAAATAATTTTATTTGGATGCTATTAGATAGTAGAACTTACTAGTACTAAACTGTATGCTAAATTTCACCATCCTAAATTAAAGGGTGTCTGAAATATTAATTGAAATTTAAATTTCATTCGCACCCTTCAGAAGCATTTTTAGACACATGTTTTGGTTTTTTTTTTTTCTTAAAATGGCCTAAGAAATCACCCACCAAAGTTTAAAAAGTAAACTTTGAACCACCCTGTATCTTTTTCGTAGAATACAAATGAGAGCTTAATTTCATGGTTTCTTTGTGGTTTAATTCATGAACCGTTTCTACCTACATTGGTTTTTCTGCGTAACGGCGACTGGGCCTTTGTCTTTACAAAAAATACACAACAATGCGCGCGCGCTTGCTCAAACAAGCGTTCACCATAGCTCTATCAAACATGCTCTGTCAAAAAATTATACATATAAAGCAACATACAGAGCGCATTAAAAGTAAGGAGACGCCGATTATTTGTCGTTTATATTGATTTTAGAAATCTACATATTTACACACAAAAATTTGTTTTGTTCAAATGTTTTTCAGTTACGACGTCACCCGATATTTTTTTAAATAAGAACCTAATAATTCTTTTCTACCATTTAATAGGGAGCTTTTTCTCATTTGATGGTATTAAAATATTATGGGGTGCATAATAATTTTCTCGAGAAAACGACGGTTAAAGTTTTAACGTAAAATGTATCAACTTCATCATGGAAAAACAGATGGTGTTTAAAGTAAACAATAAAGGGGCATTGTAAACAAAAGCCGCGCGATAAACAAAAGCGAGCGAGTTAAAAGTATGCAGACGCCGATCAGAACTTCCTGAAAAACTTTTAAAACAAACAATTTTTTAGAAAATAAGCATTAACAAAAAAAGCGGTGTCTCCATGCTTTTTCTTCTTATTTAAAAAAATATCGGGTGACGTCGTAACTGAAAAACATTTGAACAAAACAAATTTCTTTGTGTCAATATGTAGATTTCTAAAATCAGTATAAACGACAAATAATCGGCGTCTCCAAAATAAGCATTAACAAAAAAAGCGGTATCTCCATACTTTTAACTTACTCGCTTTTGTTTATCGGGCGGTTTTTGTTTATAACGCCCCTTTATTGTTTACTTTAAACACCATGTGTTTAACTTTAACCGTCGTTTTCTCGAGAAAATTATTATGCAACCCCATAATATTTTTATACCATCATAAAGAGAAACAAGCTCCCTATCAAATGGTAAAAAAAAATTAATAGGTTACTTTTTAAAAAAATATCGCGTGACACCGTAACTCAAAATAAATTAAACAAAAAAGTTTTTTTATGTCAATATGTAGATAAAAATTTTATGAACAACTTTTATACCAAACTTTATTTTCTAAAATTAATATTAACGACAAAAAAATCGGCGTCTCCATACTTTCAACGCGCTCTGTATATACAGTGTGTGGATAAAGTATGGAACAAATTCAATATCTCCCGAAATATTACATTTCTGTAAAAACGCTCGGACACAGACACTTCAGTTTTATTCCAGCCATATTTTAAGCATATTGCTGTTGCTAAAGGGTTACGTGACACGGGGCAGTGACTTGATCCTTAAAACAAATGTTAAATAATAAACATGTGTAGTAAATAATACTTTTATTTGAAACTTTTGTTTCTAAAAATTATACACATATCAAAAATTTCTAGTAAATAACTTGATTTTAACTTTGCTTTCATTATTTTGGCCCAAACTCTCATGCAAATCTTAAAATTTTTCTATCGTCATTCATTTAAACCTTCATAAACATGTTCCTGTTCTGCGGGTTGACTATAATAATTTTGTGATTTACCCTTCCGTTTCATGACTTCACTCCCCTTGCCTATGAACTGATACTATGCTACCTCTATCTCATTCCTTGCTGACCTCATCAAAAATGTATTTACGGTTTCCCTATATCTATTAAAATAACGAAGTTATAAGAATTCTTGAAAATTTTGAAAATTTGAAATTCACTGGAAAACAAAAGAAGAAATTTGATGTCTGCCTAGAACGTTGAATTTGTCTAGAAGAACGTGCTATCAGTTTTGCTCTGTACTAGCAGATACCAAGATACCCAGAAATTGTATCAGAAACTCCCCACTATGTACATGCAAGTAACATATGTTTTTGAAAATGTTGATGAGTGTTGATGTATGGTGCTCGTTTAGCAAGATATTTAGTGAGATATGTTCATAATTGCACATATGAAAACCAGCATGGTATTGACTTCAATAAAAGATTATTAGGATAAAGGTTCGGAGACAATTGCATTCCACTGAATTTTTATCTAAAACGCGAATACGTATAAAACTTCAAAACATGTGTTTTTGTTTTGTTTCAGATGTTATATAATAAAAGCCGAAAATTATACTTTCCTCACTCGTATATGGAAGGTTGTAGATATTTTCACTACGATAACAACTGTCTGTGGTAGTGTTTGTAGGTCAGTATTATTGTTATTCAGCATATCAGTAAAATCCGCGGGACAACAACGATAACGAGAAAAAGTACAAAACGCGGTGTGTTTTCTTATAAAGAACATGACAGCTGATCGCTTTAGCAGAATTTACAATGGACGCTAGGAGAATTCTTTTAGAGGTTGATTCTTTCCCAACTTGCCGCACTTTTTCAGCAGAACACAATGGGCATGTTGTTCATTTTGCTGAGCCAGTATCTGATCCTCGTTAGCGAATGTCATTATACTTTGAATCCCTTATTTCAATTCATATTTAACAAGAGCAGTTGTTGATTCACTTTATTGTCAGACAGCTTTCAGAGTTTCGGTTGACGTATTGCTCATTCTTTTGTTAAAGAATACAAAGACTGAGATTCAAAATAGCGTTATTAACCATTGCGAATGCAAATTCGTTTATGTTTACTTTTAATTATAAATATTAACAATACAAGAACAAAAATTTAAAAAATATCAATCAAAAGATACACAATTTCTAGTTAATAAAATATTTCACAGCCGCACTTGTTTAAATTATAACTGCATAATTTAATACGACTGACTGAGTATGAAAATTGTTTTACAAAAGGTTTTTAGAAAACATAAATTACGTTATTAAATGCACCAATAAAAACATAACACATGATTGTAGTGTATATTAGCAGTAATTTGCAGTCAAGTTGCGATTATCAACGGCATAGCTATAATAGTTCTCATGATAATTCATCCAAATGTCACTTCATTCTGCTAATAATAATACAACAAGATCATCAAGCTATAATTCTCTGAAGTACTTGATAAATAGCACAAATTAGTATGAAAGTATGCGATGAAATATTCCACTTGCAAATATTTTAGAGTAGAAGTACCTCATAAAGTTCAACTAATAAATTGTAAACAGGTAATTAATATACAAAATTTTAAAACTTCAACAGTGTATGGCTTCGTTATTATTTCTTTCCAACATTATAAATTCTTGAAATTAACTAACTTCTTAATTTATTTTTGGAAGTCGAAAAATAGTTTTTTTGTCCACGAACAGAACTCACCCTGCGAGCTTGAATGTCTTCTGCTACTTCTTGAAGCCGCTTCTACAACTCTGCTAAGTCTCTTTTGTAGAGCTTCCTTTTCTCTATATCTGAAATTAAATTGCCCTCATTAAATTCAAATATATTAGTTAGTTCACCTACCTAACGCAGTCTTTAAATTTCATACCACTTTGAGGAATTTAGAATACATTAATTTGGAATTCAAGAAATCTGAAAGTCTTAAAAATTACTTTATCTACCTAACTGAAAGTGTTTAATTTTAATTAATGTTATTCCTCTACAATTAACAAAAGTTGTTAAAAAGTGCTTGAACTATACAGAGTGATTCATAACACATGGAACGCACTTTCAGGATAGATTCAGAATCTGAAAATAATATAAAATATTCCTATACTCATAGTTCCGAAAACACTTTTTTTTACGGAATTACAGCCTCCTCAACATGGGCCAGTCTAGCGTCACTCACTTAGCTAAGTACTTCTACTAATTTTGTTTGAATAACTGTACCAATGTGTCTTACATAAAATTCCGTAAACGCGCCATTTTTTAAAATAACTCACGCACATAAACGCTAACTGTTTAAGTTTCTTAAACATAATTTAATAAATTACTAGTTTAATATTAAGTACAATTTTTAATCATTAGATAAACGACTTGTATTACTTGAATACAGGTCAGATTTCATAATATTTAGCTTGCAATTTTTAATACACATTGCATTCTTTTATTAACGTAGCAAGTATGTGTAATAATAAGTTGGTCATTTAAACTTTTACGTAAGCTAAATTTGCAATATTTCAAATAACTTTAGTTGTGGACTTTAATTTTTAGTGCTAGACAATCATTTTAGACATGTATATATAGGCTGTGATATGTTCAATAAAGTACTGTTTTTAAGAGCGACAGTAAGACTACTTTGTCGTAACCTGTGCTGAGTCTGGCACAAGGGCTCTTAGAATAAGTCAAACCAACCCTTATTATTGTAACTTGGCACAATAATAAAACGCTACGCAAAAACAGCACCCACGCCTCCGCACTCATTGGATCATCTCCGAATCTAACCCCCAAATTCACATTGGTCCTTCGAGCCGGATCAACGATACACGTCAAGATTTAGTACGAATCAAGTACTAAAAAACCAACAAAGGAGGATTCAAATTCACATTGGTCCTTCGAGCCGGAGATTAGATAAACGACTTGTATTACTTGAATACAGGTCAGATTTCATAATATTTAGCTTGCAATTTTTAATACACATTGCATTCTTTTATTAACGTAGCAAGTATGTGTAATAATAAGTTGGACATTTAAACTTTTACGTAAGCTAAATTTGCAATATTTAAAATAACTTTAGTTGTGGACTTTAATTTTTAGTGCTAGACAATCATTTTAGACATGTATATATAGGCTGTGATATGTTCAATAAAGTACTGTTTTTAAGAGTGACAGTAAGACTACTTTGTCGTAACCTGTGCTGAGTCTGGCACAAGGGCTCTTAGAATAAGTCAAACCAACCCTTATTATTGTAACTTGGCACAATAATAAAACGCTACGCAAAAACAGCACCCACGCCTCCGCACTCATTGGATCATCTCCGAATCTAACCCCCAAATTCACACTAACCTTAGCGTTCGTTTTTCTTGCGTAGCGGTGTGGCGTCACCGGATACCTAAAATGTTATGAATCTGAATTTTCCGACTAGTAATGATTTTACCTTCCTCGCTATACAAAGTATAGTTATAAAGGAAGGTATTGTTTATTATGTAGATGGTGAAATGGCAATTCTTTCTGCTCTATGATGTGTCATGGAATGAATTTTGAAACTTCAGTTCCACAACAAAACGCTTTTATGTATGTGACCTATGGCCTCTCTTCTACCCATTCCGCCAAACTTTTCCGGGCTTTGATCCAGACAGCTTAGCTTCATAGTTACGCAGTATTTTTAAACACTTCTCCACATTATAAATTAAACTTTACACGTATACTCAGCTTCCAATCGTAATTTTTTGGCCGAGCAACTGATTTTTGTAACATGTGCATTTCATAATAATATTTATCAATTATCATAATGAGTTAACATTTTTATTGACAAATTGTATTCAGCTTCTACAGCATTTTTCAAACCCTCTTTCGTCAATACTTGAACTTTCAAAGAGGTGCGTAATGCAGCAATGTTTCAATAGAAACCTTAAAAAATACCAGTTAATACCGGTAACCGTAATTGAAACCGAATAAAAAACCGTAATCAAAAACGTCACCAAAATTTAATGCCGTATGTTCAAATAAAAAATACGTAAGAGTTGGCCATGGAAAATAATATTACTGTCTTTACATGTTTTAGAATTTAACTGTCATCATTCTGTCAGTGTCACTACAAATGGCACATGAATAACTTAATCTAAAAATTTTAAGTAACATTATGTTTTTTATTTAAATACTAAAACATGCAAAGGCAGTAATTTTATTTTCCATGGTCCACCCTTATGTATTTTTTATTTGAACACACGGACCCACGGTACAATTTGAACCGAAACGTTCTTCTATTTCGGTGCTTGCCATGAAGGTCTCTTCTTAAGATGCTCAAATAGTTTCTACATACATTGCAAGTAAGTTCTACACATCAAAACAGTACAAACATGCCTGCCAACATGAGTTTGGAAACGCTTTGTTATGGAGCTACAGCCTGCGGAAGTTATGCACACAAAAACAATTACACCAGTCCATCTTCAGGATGATGTATCTCCGTAAATAAACATTTCTGGACCCATGTTTATAGAAACATTTTTCACTATTTTCATATTGTGAATCTATCCTGTAGTACGTCCTACATTTTACGAATCACCCTCTATTAGTAAGTATTTATTCGATATAATTACTGCTGCAAGCCAAATCTGTTTCAAATCACTAAAAAAAATTAAGTCAATTCGATTAACATAGGCATATGTATAATTTCAAATATACTAATTTAAAATCAACGAGAGAGCATTTTATTTATACAACCATAAATAACGACTTGTTTATAACAGTTTTAAAAAGCTATGCGTTTTTAAATAGTGAAATATTAAACAAGACCAGCTAATTATTTAAAAATACGACATAATTAACATTAATTAAAAAACAAGTATCTATGTTTATGGCCAATTTTCCTCTACAGCTTTCTAACCGACCTTGCTTAATCACCTATAAAATAATTATGTTACGAGAATTTTCAAAACGTGCAACTTTGTAAAAGAGTTGACGACCGACTTTTGATAATTCCAGACAAGAATGTCGCAGTTGAACGAAAAGCACCGTATGTACAAAACTCGATATTTTGTTGGGGAAATATTAAATGAAAAAAAGCTTGTATCTAATCGAGTAAACTAAAGCATAATGGATCATATTTCCTGACAAAAATGGTATTGTTAGAAAGTACCAGCAGCTGGTAAGTAAGAAAATCACAGGAAATAACCGCAACTAAGAGCAAAGACCTCGTAAAAAATAATTATTCTTTTTATTATTTCATTTAGTTATTTTTGCTATCTTGTGGCTAAATTTATTTGTAAAAGTTACAATAGGAACTATAATTCTCCACATAAAATTAAGATATGAAATTTCTAAGAACAAACACATTTACTGTTTCTTTTTGCAACCGTTTTGGACATCTAAAAGAAATATTTCAAAGGCATCTGGTTTTAAAGCGTATACAAATTATATGATTAGAGAGGAAAACGTTCACAAGCGACTCGATACCAAAATCTATAAAGCGATTTAGTTGCAAATTCTCTCAGCTGTATCTGCGAATTAACCAGCAATTAACCGATTAATCTGAAGCTAACGGTAATTCACTTTCCAAATCAGTAACGTGTTCTGTGAAATCTTCCAGAATCGACCTAACTGTCACGTAAAATGTAATTCCACTAAGCAATTAAGATTCATGTATTCTAACGGGCAATGTGCTGTTCTTCGTGGTTGTATTTACCACCCAAAGCTAAAAATGGCAATTGTATGTGTTTGTTTATAGATAGTCGTATCTCTAAAAATCTTATCTAATAAATTGCTTATTGTTAGAGACAGCTATTTGAATAGCATTTTTGCATAAAGGCAGCTGCCACGGAAACAAAAACATTTTAGTAAAACGAGTATTTATAATTTTAAAACTGTTTTCTTAACATTACCATTCAAAAAATTATATTATAATATATATCAAATAAAATCAAAAAAAGAAAATGAAGACGTAATAAATCCAAGGAATTAGTATGAAGAAAACCTACAATTGAGGGCAGTTAATTTGCATCAGTGACGGTTTCTAAGAGAGTTAACGTGAGAGACGCTTTCCCTGGCAAAACGCAAAGCAAACAGTTGCACATAACATACTCCGCTTTTCTAAAACGTATGATACCGTTTAAATCTACAAAAGAGCATTGTATTTGTAAAAAATTGCCAGGTAGCAAAAACTCAGATATTAAACTGGAACCGTTGTTTTTTATACAAGACAGCGATCATGGCAACAAACGACATAAAACATACAAAACTGGCATGCAAGTGATTTTTACCATAGCAGAAACAATGGAAGTTATAATATTTAAATATATATTTCGGAAATCTAGGTCGCCTACCACACACCTACCAATCAGGGCATGTGGGAATATTGGTCAGCTTTAATAAAGTAGTAATGTTTGTAGTGTTCGGTTCTGCTTAAAAGTATCTGCTACCAAAATTAATTCGGTAAACAATGTTTTGTGTTTAAAATAGAATCCGCAGCAGTTTATTTATAAAAAGTGAAACTTGAAATGAAAACTACCAATACTTCTCATTCTTACTTACAAATTAATCAATCTGAAAATAGAAAAATAATAAAGAATATGTGCGAAAGTTAAAGACAAAACACGTGATACACCATTTTGTAAATCAGAAGGAAAGACGTAGGGATTTTATTAATGCAGGGTGAGTAGAAAGTAACGTCTGTAACTTTATAAATATTGAATCTATGAAAAAATTAGTTTATGATAATTGCTTGTTAAATTTCATACAAACTATGCTGATATTTGATTTTTTTGAACGTTTAGTTATTGGATTGCTTTGGCAACCAACTTTTTTTTAATATCACTTTATATCTTTGTGTTTTTGGTTTCAGCAATTACCTTTCTTTCTGGTACAATTTTTTTCTTTAATGATATGTAACAAAATTTTTAAATTAAATACCTCTGCGTTTCACACATTTCCTAGTCATAGCAAATTGTTAATTTAGAGGTAAAATGTTTTGTCGCCCTTCTGTAGTAAACGTTCACGAGACACCAATGATTCCCGTCATACAGGATTTATAAAAGAGTATCCTTCCTGCAAATAAAACCACAGATTTTGAAGATTACAATTAGTTAAAAAATTTCCATAAAATACAATGCATAGAAATCAGGCTTTCACAAAGAAACATAGTATTAGGTACATTACCGTAACATTTTCAGGTGAAATATTTCAGTATTATTTAATTTGCGATTATGAAAGTTATTTGGCCAATTTTGTCGAAATAAGACGTATTCTAATGAATGGTGATTTATTGTTAAGTTGACGACGTTTAGAAGCAATCGTACTATATAATCATGACATTAAATGTACAAAAATCAATGACTATGAAGTAATATTGTTCCGAAACACCGTCGACTCAGCATTCATCAGAATGCATGTTATCATACCTTATATACCAAATTAGCCCAAGAATAGGACCGGTCAAAAAATCGATACTTTGGCTGGTATAGAGCAGTATCCAAAACAAATATCGAAATATCGATAATATCAAAAATATCGAGAGTATCGGAAGTATCAAAAGCGTCGAAATAACAAAATGTTGAAAGTATAAAAAGTATCGAGGTATCGAAAGTATCGAAGTATCGAAAATGTTAAAAGTATTGAAATATTGAATGTATGAAGATATCCAAGTATTAAAAGTACTTACCACTTGTGTTTAATTTTTGCAATCGGGAATCTAACCAAACTTCTAATATTAAATCAATAATCTATTGTGCTATTTTAAAAAAGAAAACGAAACTTTCTGCACAAATTTAAGTTTCTCTTTAACAATAATTAAGTTTTTAGATCGAAGTGTCAAACCTAAATCCCCGATGATAATTTTAATTAATTAATTTTATCCCCTTTTCTATCTTTTGAGTAAAAAACGAAATGAGGGTTTCCACTAACAACTTTGCGATTGCAAAAATGGGACACAAATGGTAGGTACTTTCGATACTTCGATACATTCGATACGTGGATAATATCGATACTTTTGATAATTTCAATACTTTGACAGTTTCGATGCATTAATACTCCGGTACTTTTAATAATTTCAATATTTTTAATACTTTCAATATTTTGATATTTTTGTACAGTATTGATGCAATATTGGTATCGATACTCTATATTCATTTTACAGTATCGCCCAGCTCTACCCAAGAATTTTTACAAGCAACAATAAAACAATTATTTTTCAAATGCATTTCATTTTCATCGTCATCTTCAATTTATCAGAAATTGATCAAAGCATCATCATTACTAATTAAAACATAATGCACATGTCTGCTAACAATAATCCGTTTACTAAAATAAGTTTCAGGTTCAAAGTTTTAATATTATATGTTAACAATCTATAAGGTGAAGCCCTCCGCGTCCGTAGCCCTAGTTAAAAAATCTTGGTTTCTTGACTAGCTGCGTCTGACCAACTTATCGGCGTCATTTATATGGAACATCATCAAAGCCACTTTTGCGTGTGATTTTCAGTAATGCCATTGATGCAGTCCCATATAACTAAGAAGAAACGTTGGCTTGTCAGAGTCAAATGACTTGGTTCCAGTCCGTAAACTAAGAACTTTATAATTATATAATCAAAATCCTCAAAAAAATGCAAAAAAATCAGAAGTGATGCCTCTATGTACAAAATAGGTGGTAACACGTCACGTGTGAAATTTAAAGAATATAATTGCATGATCACAACATTTTCTCGAAATGTCAACAACTACAAAGTACAGGTACCCTATTGCAATTGTTTCTATCAGTAGCTAAACACGATATTGTTTATTATTAACTTAGTATATTTTGCAGTACTAATAAGAAATAACTTGCAATAGGTTCTCCATACTTGAGTTTTGAAATGTATTGTGATCACGAAAAAAGTATTTACAGAGATTTTGACAGCAATCAAAGATTTGGACTCATAGAAACTAGAAACGTGGTTCTTGAAAAGTGTATAGGTAACTCTTCATTGATAAGAACTAACGCACCTTTGCTCTAAACGTACTGTTATTTGAAATATGGAAAACTTAGAAAGCCTTAGAGAACGCCAATAATTCTGCTATTGCAACTAGTAAATACCAAGTAAAGTATAAGTATAAAGTATAAGCGCAGTGTATATCTTCAATATATACTGTGGTATAAGTATTTCCAGAAAACCCACCTGCAGAAAAACTCTGGCCGTATTCTGTGACGGGCGAGGAAGTCGTCATACACCCGCAGAACGGCCAGAAGGTGTCCCGCGGCTGCGGTGTTCTGCTCGTACGTCTCATCCGGCAACAACATTCTGAAGACATCGTCCTCGCACTTGTTATTACTCGAAACACTTAAATTTACTCCCCGGAGACTTAGAAACGATCCTCATGGGTAAATATTAGAACTTGATGGGGGGAAATTTATGTGTGGGATGTTTATTATGGTAAAAAGCGGTAATTGGGTAATCAATTTGATTCACGCGAGAAATATACCGTTAGTTTCGTTATATTAGCACGTACTTTAAAACATTTTAGTAGTTAATAATGAGAGTAACTGGTATTGGCTGTTCTAATGGTTTTACTCCCGGAAACACCACTTTAATGAAGATATTAACAAATGCCTGTGTGCTTTCAATTTGTAATTATTTCTGATTATACAATTATTTGTTATTTTGATACGCGATGTGATTGCCGATACAATAGAATTTACCGAAAGAAAAGTTAACTTTTTAAAATGCTACGTTTTTTGTTTACTGTAATTTTCGAGATGATTATTATTATAGCATTCTGTATTCACAGCGCAAAGGAAGTATAATTTTATATCTCTGTGGGTTCTGTCTTAACTGCACGTTTAATTTATGTGGTTATTTTAAGATTTGTTGGAATTTCAGCTATTATGAAATATAAATTAGAAGTTGTACTTTAATTACGTGTTATTTATTTATTCAGCAGCTGTTGCAGTTGCCAAGAACACCTTCAAATTAAACTCAAAATCTGCATTATCACACACCACAAAAACATTATTTATGCGTTTTTACTTTCAATAATAAGAAAACTGTAAATTCATTTCTTTTTTTAAATATCAACAACATAAAGTCAATATTGATTAAATAGTGAAGGGTTTCTTTGCTAATGTGTCGTTAAAATTTCCGGTATGAAGCTTTGCTATTTAAATACATATATTGAAACTCTTTTAATTTTCCCATTAAATCAATTTTTAGTGAAAAATCAGTTTGGCTTATTTTAAAATCCAAAAAAATAAAGTTTGCTCTGTTGAGTGCTGAAATCTTCAGCATTCAAACTTTATGTTTTGAGAGTATTCTAAATTTGATTTTGAGTCACTAGCGTAAATTTAAAATCAATTTAATATCGGTAATCATAGATAGGCAATTTGAATATTATTTAAAAGTAAACTTTCTTTCGTAGTGTATCGTTAAAATCGCAGGACAACGTTTCAAAAACGCTTTATTGATTAGCACTTCGTTTCTTTAAAAACCATTTGACTTGTTACGAATCGAAACGCGGCAGGGTTCGTATCCACTTGAAGGCTCTCCAATTTGTATCGGAAACAAATAACAAATGGTAGTTTCGTTATAATTTGTTAGGGGCTCTTTTATATCACTCACATCGCACTGATTTGTTATCATTAATTTTAATTAAATTCTATTTTTTATTTTGTCTCCTGCATTAAATTTATGTCCAGGTATTAATCAAAGACTTTTGTTTAGATTTTATTGCATCTTTTTGTAATCTAATTTTAAGTTATTTCGGGAATTTGCTAGAACTATGATGAACCGTAAATATGTTTAAAAAATTAATTGTTTGTTTTAAATATTGGATATCAAACAATAAACAAAACAAAATCCGATCACTGTTTAGCGTCTGCATCACAATCGAATAATTGTAACCACTAATCAGAACAAGATGATTGAATGTCGTAATCCTACTCTCACGTCGTATTACTTCCTTGAACAAATTACCCGCTTCATAAACCGCATTAAGACTGTAGAATGTAAGTATTGGCACGTTAATTAAGTTTACGTCTCCGATGAAAGTTATACATCATATTCGAGTAAACGCAACGACACGGATTCTCACGATTTGCCGCCCGCGAGGAATTTTTCGTTTTTGAGCCACTTAAAGCTTCACACGCACGTCACTTCACATTCGAGCTTTTTGGAAATAAAACTGTGTAGGCGTTTGATTGATAAACAATGCGTCCACTGTATGTCGCTGGCAATCAACGTGTGCTGCGGTTTCCTGCAAGAATCAAAAACAGCGTGGAAATAAACGCATGCGCTCGTGCTCCCGAGACACGCGGTATCTGAAGAACTTTCGAAGAATCTTAGATCTATTTTTATTTTGAGCGAGATTAATTGTGGGAATTGTGCGTACCAACTAACTCGCATGCCATCCGAATGGGTTTTCTCTGTACCAGATAAAGACCTACTTTGCTTAATGAAGATGGTCAGGGTCCGCAAGAAGTCGAAGCTTACCGTTTCAGTACCGAACTCCGGAGATGGACTACACCGAACAAATGAACAATATTCGGTTATTTAAAATTTGACGTTTTTACTTTAATTACTATAGGCTTTTTTCTAGGAGTAATTATTTTCTCGCAAAAACTGTAAACAAGTTTAAAACAGCATTACTTACGTCAACTTGTAGTATTGATTATTTAAAAAGGTGTAGGTTTAAGTTTAATGTTATATATGTATGTATTATGGACAATTAGAGTTGCAAATTAATAGAGCAAGTAGCCCCACTTTTTAATTAGTAATATACATACAGATAGTATGATAATTGTGAATAAGAAACGTCTTTGTTAATTGATATTTCTTAAAAAACTTTACCTATTAACATATTCACATAATTACTGGCATTAATGGAAAGAACCAGAACATTATTCTCTTTGGTTTAATGTATCAGTAGAACTACTACTCTAGATCATTAAAATTTATTTGTACTGGTTAACGCCTCCACTTTCTGATCAGATGGCATTTTCCTATCTGCTTCCTTTTAACGGATTGTATTATTGAATCAGAATTTATGTTTGGAAATTCTACAAATTCAAAACGTGTGCTTATAAAAACCTAATTATTTGTAATAAAAACCAAAAAATGGGCGAAACAGGTCGCTAGTACTTTCCCATACTTTTTACGTTTTAAATGTTATGTTTATCAAAAATTGAAGCAAGAAAAAAATAAAAACCTAGTAACGCCCCAGCACTGATTTGAACTTACGACAGCCTGTGCAATACGATATCGTGTACGTATCGTTAGGATAGGAGCACGGTAGCCCATCGCGCCTTACAGCTGACTAGATGTGGACGAAAATGCTGTATAATCTAAAAGTTATCAAAAATACGCAAAGAATGAAAAATATTTTTGAACGTTAGATAATTGATAGCCGTAGTTAAAATCACGAAACTTCCCGAAAATGAGTTGTTAAATTTAAATAACATTGTTTTTATCCTAGTTTTTAATATAGTTGAAAAGTCTTGCTAATCCTAATAAACTACTTCAAATAGACCGTTAAACTGTTTAAAGCTTATAACAATTCGGGTTTGCGTTTTTGAATAAACAATTAGTCAATCTGAAAATTTTCAAAAATTCCTGGAGTGCGTCAGAGTAACAGTTGGGAGATTAGTAGACAAACGAATTTGTAGTTCATTGCAAGCTCTATTGGCTCAGAAAATTTAAGAAAAATAGTGCCGGCAGTTTTTAATTAGTAATTTTTTGAAAATGTCCAAAAGCTAGTATATTTCCAATTTTTCCAACTTTTACATACTTATTGAGAGCTATCAAATAATACATATAACAATTTATATTGATTGAATAGTTTGTTTTTGAGTAATCGGACATTAAAGTTACACTTTTCAAAAATTCGTAGCGCCCTTTATTTTAAAAATACAACATTAGGGAAAAATGCATTTCATTTGTCTTTAAATGCACTACAACGCTATGTATTCACAACTTCAAAAAAATGTTTAGAAAAACATCGATACCAAAAAAACAGGTCTAATTTACGTTTCCGGTTCAGGTTCCAATTGACGACCTTACAAAAAACTACCTGCAACTAAAAAATTACATACACCAAATTCTGTGCAAATAAGGCAAGGATTTCCGGAGATATAGTGAAACAAAGGCACCCACCCACCCACGCACGCACCCTCTCACAGACAGAGAATTTTAAAAAACATTTTTTTGAGTTCCTTGGACCCTAAAACGCGTATTTCCGTTAAAATCTGAAATTCGAAAATTTGCATAAAATCATAACTTTGCTTACTTCAGCAGAAGAATCGAAAAGTAAAAAAGCTAAATGCACAGATCTTTAATTTTAAGAATAGTTTTCTGTGCCATTGGAAGAAAAAATTCCAAAGCACTCGACCGTAATTTTCCACACTTCAGTGATAATTACATTTTTTTTTTTCAAAAATAGCTTACAACATATAAGTATAGATATAAGAACTAACTATTACATAAGATCATATGATTCGGGTAAGCCATGCCACCAGTCGCTCCAGTGCCTGCTAGTTCAATGTCAAAGCGCATCGCTACCAGTGGCATTCCGTGAGTTCAAAATTTGTGTAGGCAATGGCAAAAATTATTCACTATTAAGATTAAAAAGTAAAAAAATTACGGAAACTCAATTTTACCAAGACCTGTTAAATGAATTAATCTATCAATAAAATCCCTATTAAACTTCACTTTGTCATTATGCACTTTAATTTGGCAACGTGAACGTTCGTCTAAAGCGATTTTCTAAATAATATTAATTTAACAGTTGCAGATAAATGTTCTTTGGTCGACGCACGTTTTTTAATTGCAGCTGAAAGATTTTTTAAAACATAGTATCCTGTTTAAGACTATACTTTTGGGGGATAGTTATAGATGAAAATAGTTAGCAATTCCAGCAAAATAGCTTTTTTTAATATCGCTACCAGTTAGTGAGTCCGTTCTTTTATACCGTTCAATATTAAACAATCTAGATTTCTTCCTACTGTCTGTCTGTAACGGCCCTAGCCATTTTGGAGTACATCGCCCATGATTTTTTATTACTATTTGTTTTTCGTAAGAGTATCCATTACATTTTTCTTTTAAAAACTGGTCAACGAGAATATACATATTTACTGCACATTGTCAAACTACGTATGAAATAAATAAGCACGCTGCACCTAACTACCGCTGACCAGCGCAACTACAGTAATAAAAACTACAGAGTCCGTGCCTTTGCCCTGCTTATTGCGTTCTGATATCCTTACTATTTCTTTGCATCTGTCCATCTGTTCATTGCATTATTTGTATCAATGTGCAATGTGCATGCATCGTATTAAGAATAATAGATTGGTTGATTGTAATCATTTGGCCCTATAAGCTCGGCCTTCGTGTATGCGAAACTGTGTTTAATGGCGACGGTCTATTTATTTAGCGTCTAATTTTTAATGTTACGCGGTGGTGTTAAAAAGTAAAAACTGTGTAAAAGTAGCTGTTTTTTATTCAAACTTAGAATCTGATTTTTTTTGAAAAGTTATTGGTAGGCACTGCCTACCCTGCCTTATGAAACGGACCGCCACTGTTCGTTACCGAAATAATTTTTTGTGAGAAAAACAATTTCAAAAACACTGACGGCGTAAATCGAAATATGAAATCATATTTTACAAAATAGCGCACAAAACGCAGATACCACCATTCGTCGTAACACAGAGAATGTCTAAACAGAAGCCGTGTCGTTTTAACACTAGCTTGGGCTTGGCACACTGGCAAGTCACATGACCTTACTTACTATGCTTCGGCTTGCAGAATTTTTTTCACAAGTTTTAGAGAAAGATATAAAATAAACTGGTTATACCGATACCGACCAGCATAATGCATTCGAATCTAACCGCGAATCTTGCATGAGATATACTATAGTAAAAAAATGAAAATTTTGTGAAATGAAAACTAACACCAAAGACCAAATAGCAAATTCATGAGGCAATGATTAGAGAGGGTGAAATTAACAGTCCTAAATATTTCTGCAAGTAAAAATAAGTGTAGAATCTTATTTTACAAACACCGTAAGTAATTTATCTTTAACAAAAGAAAAATTAGCGCAACTTTGAAAATACTGTTTTACATAGTACATAGTGTTTCCCTAAGATCATTAAAATAACGACAGTTTCTGATTTTTGAGTAAATAGACGTTAAATCTAAGATTATACAAAATTGTAGCAGCCGCCATTTTGGAAGAGGAAGCTTGAAAAACATATCAAACTTCCGTTTCCAGTTCGGATCTTAAAAGAAACCAGATTAATTTTCATTATGATCGGTCTACAATTTCGTAAGATTTCGTGTTACACACACCAATACAGACTGACATTTTTCATAGTCCACTTTTCTGGGTTCCTGTAGATCCAAAGCTTGCATTTCCATCACAATTTCAGAATCGAAAATGTTCACGATCACAATACATTCTAGGCACAAAACTAAGAGCCAAGGTGGATCCATGTCTACCTAAAAAAATATTGGCCCACCCGGTTAGCAACTAAAACATTACCCTTAGCCCTATTTCCCATAATCAAATTGCTTGGAAAAGTAAAATTTATTATTAATTATTAATGACGCGCCCACGAAAAATTGGAACTACAAGTCGCCACCAAATTACTTCTAAAATACAATAAAACTATTAAAGAATAGCTGGTTTATAGTATCGCGGATATCTCTAATTGTATATAGGTAAAATATGGTAAGTATGATGGAATGAATGTTAAAGTGACTATCTAAATGGTGTCCAAAAGCTCTTTTGCGACGAGGTAAATTAGGCAATTGAAGTACACTACTATTACTATTGCTTATACAGCATAACACAAAATTTTATAACAAATTATACATTTTACGAAAAACAGTGTACCACGTAAAACGTATCGTATTGTCCCAAAAGCTTATTGATACAAGCAGCACATGAGGCAAATGAGTTTCTTGATTTTCAGTAAATATAAATATAGTAAAATCTATTGAGATAATATAAAACAATAACTTAAATGGCATTGTGATATAGAAAGATGCGAATTTTTGTATGGGCATACATTCAGTTTTTTATTTTGTTTAATTACCACGACCTGCACAAAGTTCAGATCTGACTGCTTCCGACTTTTTCCTGTGGGAATAGTCACCTAAAATCTAAAGTTATCACAATAGCTTCAGAAATTAAAAGAGAATATACGGACGGTTTTGCAAAATTTGGAAGTAGATTTGCTCGTTGCACGTACCGAAATATGTATTCAAGAAAATGGGAACATTTAAATAACGTTATTTTTAAATAAATATTTCATAAAAATAGGGCTTACCTTTGTTCTTGCCAATTTCGTTGTTCTTGTGACCTTATTATTATTTGAAAAATCTCATATTTCTAGATTATATTACGCCATGTAATATTTTATGTACCTATAATAGTTTTTGATTTATTTAGATGTACCAGATACGTCAGTACTCTCTGGGCCACATTGTATCAAAATTGCGCTGAAAAATAATAAAAACAACGGTGGGGTTACTTAAAGCCAAAAATTAAGAAACTAATTTTTTCAACCCCTGTATAATCTACTTACAAATTGCTTATTCCACTTGAGTTTTGTGACAAGATAAACATTTTTTGTAGTTTTCCATTTTTCCGTGAAATGCACGTAGTCGCAGTCAATGAATGCTCAAAAGAGGGGTGTAGAGGGAAATAGAAGGAATACAATTTTTGACTTTGGGACTTTGCTTGGACTATTTAGGAGGTAAACATACTAAAAGTCTCCACTCCTAGGAGGTGAGCGGGGTGCGGGGGGTACGTAGAAGGTCCCTTTTTTCGGTTTTTCGCTTATATCTCAAAAACTATGCGTCCTAGCGATAAGAGCATTCTATACAAAATTAAAGCTGACAAAATGTTCCATAATATTGATTACATTCATTTTTTTGCTATCTCGCATAGTTTCCGAGATATCCGCGCTCAAAATTCGCAAATTTTGAAAACAAATTTTTGCTTCGCGTTTTTTGCCTTATTTGGAATAACGTAAAATACGAAAGTTAAGTTTTTCTGCAAAATCTCGGAAGTTACGCATAAAGTTAAAATAGCTCTAACTTTTGAACGGTTGGAGATAATAAGAAAAACATCAATATATTCTTCAACGAAATTTAATGCTCTACAACTTCTTTCCTTATGACTTTTTCATAGAACGAAGGGCTGAAGAGTTAGCTAGCCAAATAAGGCAAAAAACATGAAGCAAACATTTGTTTTCAAAACTTGCTATAACAAAAAAATGAATGTAATCAATATTATGGCACATTTTGTCAGCGTTAATTTTGTATAGAATAGTCTTATCGCTAGGACGCATAGTTTCCGAGATATAAGCGAAAAACCGAAAAAAGGGACCTTCTACGTGCCCCCCTGCACCCCGCTCACCTCCTAGGAATGGGGATTTTTAGTATGCTTACCTCCTAACTAGTCCAAACAAGGCCCAAAGTCAAAAATTGTGTTCCTTCCATTTTACTCTACCGCCTTTTCGTTGACTAGACTAACGATAAAAAAGTTAGTTATCAATTTTCTGAATACGTTGTATATCAAAAATTCAAAACCGCATACTTTTAAGAATATGAAAATCAATTGGTTTAGGGCGCACGGTAGAGCAACGGCTCAGACCGCTGGCTTCGGTGGTGCTCTGCCAAAACATGCCGGGTTCGAGTCCTGGCCTTGCCATGGGTGTTTGTGTCCGTCCTTGCCCCTTACATTGGGGCTAATAACCATAGCTGTGGATGCACCCGTAGTGCACGTCTAATTAAAAAAAAATTAACTGGATCAAATTGGCAATGTCACTGACAAGTTTGTTGCGGCATACAAAAATTATAGCGGAGAATAATTCGGCCCTAAGGCAAGTTACGTTATTATTTACAATAGCAAAACAGTCGAGTTACGTGCCTGGTATATTCCAATACTGGAAGTATTGAAAATTAATTGTTACAAAAACATGTATAATTTTTATAAAAATTTACAGGTTTAAAGATGAATGATTTACTGACTTAGATTTCAATTGGTGCAATAATTCTTGCAATGCATGCATAAGCACAAAAAAATTAGAGTAACAAGAAAATAAAATGGTATAACAAAATATAATACATGAGAAAAAAATATCTCTAAACAAATTACAACAGGAAGGGCAATAATCTGCCTGGTGGTGGTTTGTTAGTTTTACAGTTTACCAGTACTGGCTGGAGCAATCTCTTAATACTTCATTCTTTGACCCTGCAGGTGGAGGTGATCCAATTCTATGAAGCGATTCTGTACGGTTGGCAACATTTTTGTGAAAATGTCGTTTGGCTTTTTGTTATTAAAAAGATGGTCAATAGGCTATACGCACAGCAAACTGTTGTTCTCATTTATAAAGTTATGTTTTGATATTAAATCAGCCTATGACATGCAACGTGTGTTTACTACTCTGAAGAGTCAAGGGGTTACACGTTAAAACGGACACTCTGTATCTAAGCTTAAAAAACCAGCTGGCAGACATCAATAGAAGATGTCAATATTACAATTTACATTCGGCTTAGATGGCGTCGTCATTACTGGCATAATTAGGTAAGGATCGACTTGTAGCTTGTCTACCTTTACAATCATTTGCTCTAAAACTTTGAGCAATAGTTGTTCGTGGGACCTGTTTGCCTAAACAGGGCCGTGTCTGTAGATTATTTAAACCTTGGGACGGACAGGTATTTAATCTGAATGTATCTTTTTGCCAGGAGAATAATACTTAATCGGCTTATGCCTGTTTGTGAACCTATACAAACTAAAATTTTACAAAACATTGCAGCTTGTATGTTTAGAGTGATCAGATTCAGGTCCGAGATGCGGAGGTATAAACTTCTTTGAACGAGTTGGGCAGAATGGCGGAGTTCTGGTTGGCTGTGACCGTTGAGCAAAGACGGATCGGTGGAGCGTAATCGTAAGATCGATGATACTTACGACTCCTTAGAGGATAAACTACTGGAGTCCAAGCTTTACCGAATCTAAAACCGTCTCTCTGTTTATGTTGTGAGGTTGTTGCTCAATTTCAATTGCTTCACGTATGATAGAGGGAAGTAATGAGGTACTTTGGCGAGTACTCGAGCATTCTCAAAGTATATTTTATGCCCAGTTAAACCAATATGTTCAGCCACCGCAGATTTTATGATGCGTCTGTGTTTCCAATCGCCTTTGTGCTCTCGCAATCTTAACTCAATGGAACGACCAGTTTGCCGATGTAGTTGAACCACAAAAGCAGGGGATGTTGTAAATCTGAAACCGTTTCCCGGAGTTTCATTAGTTCTAAAGACAGTCCTTATGCTGTACCTTCTAACAGCATGTCCTATCTTATCAGTAATGCTTTTACTGTAAGATAAAAAAGCTAAGCATTTCCAAGGTACCAGTTTCTCCTTAGCCTTGGGCTGTTTTGCATTGCGGAATTGCTCTGTGTATTTCTGTGGTTTTGTTATAACGACATCAAGAAATGAGTTTTCTCTTGTTGTAGGTGTTCTGCATCTGAGACTCAAACTGCTCTGGTTGTTACAGTCTTTAGGACAGTGGCCTTCTGCATTGGAGGGTAAAGCGAGTTTGCATTTAAATACCTGTCTGTATGTGTCTTCTTTCTGTAAACTGCGTAACCCAAGCTATCATATGGTTTACGTGTAACATGTACGTCTAAGAACAGAACACTGCCATTTCCTCTGCTTCTGGTGAATAGGATATTATTATGAATTAGGTTTAAGTGTTCTGAGAAGTGCTCTAGTGTTTGGCGTCCGTAAGACCAAATGACGAAAGTATCGTATACATATCTGAACCAGGATTTATGTTTAAAATCAGCTGCTTCCAAAGCTTTAGTTTAAAAATCTTTCATGTATATGTTTGCAATAACAGGTGATAGCGGTGAACCCATAGCCGCTTCTTCAATCTGTTCATATAAGTTGCCATTCGAAATAAAAAAGGTGTTTTTCAGACATATTTCGACTAATTGGTTTAGATCTGTTAGTAGAGAGTTTATCTCTTAGGATCTCTAGCACACCATCTACCAGTATTTTTGTGAAAAGAGAGACAACGTCGAAACTGGCAACAATTTCTCCTTCGCACAGCCGTAAGCTTTTGATCTTGTTGACAAAGTCACGAGAATCCCTTATGTAAGATTCTGTATTGCCACTAAGTGGGCGAAGCATAGTGGCTAAATCATGTGTAAGAGAATTAATAGTAATATACAATAGGTCTAAGTGGAACTTCAACCATGTGTATTTTGGGTAAACCATACGAGGTACGAGATACGAGGTGTGATCGAGTTTCCTGAGTATGATGCGCCATTTTTCCGTAGTGTCAATAGTATCAGAGCACTTGATCGCAGCAGTAACCTTTGATGAATAGAAGAATAAGACTCGGTGTGAGTGTCCTTAGGAAGCTACATTATACAGGGTGGGGCAATAGTGCGTGGAAGTTCGATAGCTCGTACACCGTAACAGATAAAAAAATCTTTCTAATGTAGATGTAAACTGTGGTTAAATGCGCATACATAGAAATTATTTTCAAATATACAGGGTGTTACAAAAAAGTGTGGCACGCTTAAGGTATTTTTTTTTAATTGGAAGGTTTTAAATATTTTTGCATATTTAACACTTCTCTTGGGATGTTTATTCATATCTAAAATATTAGCGCCATCTAATGTCCGGCTTAAAAGTAATAATTTTTTCAAAAAATTGATTATTACATTAGTCCACTTAACAATTCACCACTTCCGCGGCCGCAGCTTTGAAGACGAAATTAAGTAAGGACCTTATTGTAGGAGGTTGTAGGGTCTTCTTGTTTAAATATCGTAAATCCACCATGTACAGGGTGTTCAAAATTAATTTTAAAATTTTGAGAACTTTAAAGTTATTCTTTTCAACTTTTTCAAATGGAACACCCTGTATCCTTTTTAACGATGTTATGTAGAATTAAATAGCGAACATTTTTTGTATGTACATCCTTATGGGTATTTGTAACCACTTTTGATTTATTGAGCAAAAAGTACAAAATTCAACAATATTTATTTTAAAAAATTAGGGTTTTTTCAAATAAAACAAAAGAAAAAAATTGGTGTTCGATAATACAATAAAGCATCTGTTCGCTAGCAATTGTTTTGCACAAACGTCAAACGTACTAACGTCCTAAAATTTTCGCATACTTAATGTATCTAAAAGTAAAAGTAAATAAGAGAAGTGTTTTGTTTTACTTCCATTAGTTCATGGACTACTAGAATTTTTTTTAAATAAATTAAACGACGTGGTCTTTCCATGGCACTCTTATGAAATTTTTATTTTCTGTAATAAAATGCTCAAAACTTAAACAAAATGCAAAGTGTGACATCGTTGAAATCAGAATTAAAAACTCTATCCAAATATGAAAAAATTTAAAATGCCGATCATAAAAAAAGAAAAAGTTAACAGTCAAAAATGAACAATGGTAACAGTTACACCACATTTAATAAAAAAAATTAGATTCAGCATAACAACGTGTCTTAATAATGCGTTAACTAGAAACATAATAGCATAAATGATAAATAGCTGAAAAAAAATTTAGTTTTTTACAGATATCTGAAAACCCAGAGTGGCTACTTTAAATTTCTTTGCAGATTATTGTTAGGTACAAAATTTGGCAACTTCGCCTCAATTTAATCAACTCTCTATCTATTCAAATAAGCGAGATCTCCATGGTGGGGCTCGAATTTGCTGTATATATACATACAGGATGTATCAAATTGCGTGTTAACTAGGATCTCGCTTATTTGAAGAGATACCACAATGGTTAAATTAGAGAAAAGTTGTGGAATTTTATGCCCACTAATAATCTGAAAAGAAATTCCAGCTATCTTGCTCAGTTTCTGAATAAACTAAAAAATACTGAAAAATGCGAGATTTGTTGTTTTCAACTATAACTCATTTGTCATTTATATTACATATTTCTAGTTAACGCATTATTAGGACACTTCTTCATGCTGAATCTAATTTTTTAATCAGATTTTGTATACCTATTACCATTGCGCATTTTCGACTGTCAGTTTTTTTATATTCCTATGGTCGGCATTTTAAATTTTTTTATGTTTGAATAGAGTTTTTAATTCTGATTTCAACGATGTATCACACTTTGCATTTTGTTTGAGTTTTGAGCATTTTATTAGAGTAAATAAAAATTTCAGAAGTGTGCCATGGAAATCTCACGTCATTTAATTTATTTTGATAAAATTCTAGTAGGCCATGAACTGATGGAAGTAAAACAAAACACAACTTTTATTTACTTTGGCCTTTAGATACATTAAGTACGCGAAAATTTCAGGAAACTTTGTTCTGAGCGTAGGCAGCAGCTTAAGTTATTTTTTTACAAAAACAAATGAATGTTTTGTAAATTTAAACCAGGTCGAGTATATTAAAAAAATTCACAGTTTGAAAATTTAAGGAAAACAAATTTAAAAGCAGTTGGTTGCACGGCGGAGAACTGCTGATACCGGTCACACGGTATTCAAAGTTAAGCACTGTCCGCTCTGGTCCCCACTCGGATGGGTGACCAATATAGAGGTATATAAGCAACCACCGTGCTTCGGAGGGCACGTTAAGCCGTCGGTCCCGGTTGTCATACTAACATCTTTGGCAATCGTTAACCATTTAGTGGAACTTCTTCTCCTTTCGACGGGTATGGTCAGCCTCCTGCCCGGCATACATGCAAAGAGGGCTCACAGAACCCGCACTAGTTGCGGGTAATAAACAGGCCATTGGCCTATAACAAGAGGAAGAAGAAGAAGAAGAAGAAATTTAACTTTTGGAGTTTCCTAATTTAATGAGAAAAATTTAATTTTATATAGAAGCTTTACAAATTACGAAGAATTTCAAATTTTAATGTAAACAAATAATGCAAGATAGAAAATGCCAGTTTGTTGCGGACAATTTGGATTGAATCTAAAAATCTGTCATAACAATAACCATACTAAATAATTACTGTCTTACATTTAACAAATTTACAATCCTTTCTCTTCTCACTTCCATAAATATATTTTTAAAGAATTTTATAGAAAACAATAAATAACTAACGGTACAAGAACATAGGCAAACAAAATAAATCTTCTGGGAAACTTTAACGTATGATGACATTCCAAAGTTGACCTCTACCTCGTCGCTTTAATACGTACGGAGAAATTAGGTAAATACGAAACATTCAGTATTTATTAAAAAAATTAATGGATTTTAAACAACGCTTTCCGTCAAAAGCAAAATATTAAGGAATTCATACTTTTTACACAAAAATATTAATAGCTGTCGTATTAAATAATAAATCAACACAAATATTTCACTGCAATGTATAGAATTATGAAATATCAACACTAATATCAGTAAAACTGTTTATTGTAACATATAGAAGCTTGTATTTTTAACCGACTTCAAAAAAAGGAGGAGGTTCTCAATTCGTCTGTATATGTTTTTTTTTTAATGTATGTTCGGGCATAACGTTTTTGTTTATGAACCGATTTTAATGATTCTTTTTCCGTTGGGTTCAGTATAGTTCCAAGGTGGTCCCATTATAATTTCATTGGTATTGAAGCTTGAACTTCGAAGATACACCTCAAAATCTATTTTTTTTAACCGACTTTTTAGTGTTTCCGTATTTCATCTTCCGTTTCAACTAGACGTAGTTTCCTCATTCGAGAAGCATCCTTACTAGGTCTACCCATCAGTTAAAATTGTAAATTAATTACCTTTAAAAAAAAAGAAAACCGACTTCAAATAAAAACGCAAAAGTAAAGTTAACTAAAAAGCAAAAAATAAATGTTTTTTATACAACAGTTTAATACTTATTTGTTGTTCCGTTTAATGTAATTAAGAAATTGTTGTTTATTATGTAATTATTAATTGTTTTATAATTTTTAAGTCGGTGCCAAATAAAATATAAAAATTATATACCTTGCTACAATAACAAATTAGATTCGAATTTTTATGTTTCACTTGGCACCGACTTAAAAATTATAAAACAATTAATAATTATATAATAAACAACAATTTCTTAATTACATTAAACGGAACAACAAATAAGTATTAAATTTTTGTATAAAAAACATTTATTTTTTGCTTTTTAGTTAACTTATGTTACTTTTGTGTTTTTATTTGAAGTCGGTTTTCTTTTTTTTTTAAGTTAATTATCAAATATGCGTTTCATTACTAAGTGTAAATTTTGGAAAAATTGTTTGTGAATGTTATTATTTTGATTCCACAGTTTCGTATTTCTCAAAAATCGCACTACATTTCAAAACAAAAATTTCTACCGTTGGTTAAACCATATATTTGTTTTGAAACCAATACAGTTATTGTTACAAGAAAACTCATTAACTTCAGCAAAATCTTTTTCGACTTCTAAATTCTTAACGGTAGCTAATACTAGAGCTTATTACGATGTAAAAACTTATTATAATGTCGTATTCAAACCAGACCCAAAACTAAAATCAAAAATAAATCCTTCAAATGAAACATTTTTATTTGACTTTATCTAATGACCATCAGCGGTGCTTCTAGTTCTAATCCAACATGTCAAGCCTGAGGCAACATTTCATTTTTAATCTTGATATTCAGACATTCCCAAAAATACGCATCTAATAATCAAAACGGGACGCACGATCCCTAGAGCATAAAATTAAGCGCCATTCCTAGGAAGGACATGGCATTTAACATAATAAGTAGCGAAGTATAGGCAAGACCAACAAGATTCCGCGCCTACTGTTCAATGCAGATTTTTCAAAAAAATCCACGAACAAACTTTTAAACTCGGCGTGGAATGGCATTAGCGATCATATTCATTTACCGGATGTGAACTGGAGGCTGACGGGTGCTCACCGTCAGATCATGATTCCCAAGACATCGTGTATCTAGATGCTTATTCGGGCCTTAAGCCCTTAACAACCAATTACCGCAGAAGGATACGAAAGTTTGGCTTTTTATTTATATTCATGAATTCTTTGGGAACATTTCGTTCCGCTTTAACAAGTATTTACGTCCTTTGATAAATCGTAAAGCATGAAACCCTTGAAATAAAAGCAAGAAGTGATCATGTCTTCCTGACAACAGTTGCACCTTTTTGGTTGTTAATGCTGGTTGGGCTTGACAACGTGTTTAATTAAATCAGAACCTCAGTTACATTTAACTTATTTAGTTTTGACAATCCTAATCCACCGATACAGTAGAACATAACTTTTTGGTTAAGAACATATAAATTGTTGCACCTTCTATTCTTTGTGATTTTGGTAATATTAAATTCATTAAACTAGTTCATCGTAACGGTTCAGGAACGCTGTGTAAACACATATTTTTTTACAAGTGGTGTTCCTGCAGCTAGTGTACAGTGTACTCCAACTAGTTGCTAATTTAGCTGCAAAATAAGCGAGATAAATTAAAATGCATATAATACAACTACTGATATTTTAAACTTACTACTTACAAAACTGTATTTTCTATTTCTAGTTTTTACTATAATTGTTTATGTGAGTAAAATAATACACTTACACAAGGTGAAATTGCAACACACGGTTTTTTTTTGTAATAAACGCAGTGGATTTATAGTTGATTGTTCTGAATGTTTTAATTCTCATAAATAGGAATAATTCTACCGTCTGTCTATAAAGTAACACCCCTCCTCCAACTAACTTTTGAACGACTTGATATTTTACCACAAAATTTGGTGTGATTTAATGGGAAATTAAATACTATTTTTTAACCAATAATAATAATACTTTTGTATCATTTAAAATGACGGTTGGGCGCCATTTTGAATTCTTTTTTAAATAGAAAGAGGGGTCAAGTGACACCTCATTTGAAAGGTCTTTTAGTTCTGCGTCTGATCCTAGAAGTTCAAAGAAAAATATTAAGCCATAACAAAATGGCGGATTTTAAACAAATGGACTCACTCAATTCAAAATTGTTTTCATTTTTTTATCCAGTAGTCCACTTTTACATTTGCCAGACAAAATTTTCCTAGAAATATCTCAGGTGGCTGGAAATAATATTGAAAACGTTATGTTCCAACAAGACGGTGCGCCGTCTCATTATTATAGACCTGTTTCTGACATTTTCTCAACGGACATTTTCTTGGACGATGGATTGGTAGGCGGGGACCTGTAGAATAGCCGGTTCGCTCCCCAGATTTAACCCCCTTAGATCTTTTTCTATGAGGATATCTAAAATCGAAAGTGTACAGAACCCGTCCAGAAACAATTGAAGAACTGGAGCAACGCATTACAGAAGTCTGCAAAAATATCACTCCAGAAACTTATGAAAATGTAAGGCACGAATTTTATAACCGACTTTTTATGTGCCAAGAAGTGAATGGTGAACATTTCGAACACTTATTTTTATTTATTTTTGCTTTAATTCTTAATTTTTTTAAATAAACTTTTTTATCTTCAAACATTGTCATTTTGTTATCGCTGAATATATTTTTTTGAAACTCTAGGATCAGATGCAGAACTAAAAGACCTTCCAAATGAGGTGCCACTCGACCCTTCTTTGTATTTAAAAAAAAAATTTAAAATGGCGTACAACCGCCATTTTGAATGATACAAAATTTAGTTATTGGCTAAAAAATAGTATTTAATTTCCCATTACAAGACATCAAATTTTGTGGTATAATATCAAGTCGTTCAAAAGTTAGTTAGGGGGGAAGTTACTTTATAGACATTTTTTATTGGTTTACTTGTATACAAAATATTTATAGAAAGAGGTTTATTTGTACGCGTCTAATATTTATAATAGTTTTCTTTTCTGTTATTACTGTGAGTTAGTAAATAACTTTTCTATTGTCCCCCCCCCCCCCCCCGCCGGAGACTTGGGTAAGAATTTACTAGCTGTAATCCTATTATGATGTAAAACATTCGTAAAAACGTCAATTTTTAAAACTTTTTATTTATCACCTAAAGCTGTTAAATTATTACACACCCCTTTTTGAAAAAATCGCCAGCTGAACGTTATTTGGCTACGTGCGCCAGGAGGCCTAGCAATGACGCTGCGGAAACCCACTGCAACCGCTGTAAAATTTGCGACTAAGTACAAACATACATATAAAAGTATCATACCACAAATGTTCAGATATATTCGACTTAAACTCCAGAATAAGCAAAATGAAGATAGCTCTAAATTCAGGTGTGACTCGATCCACCTTTCCATTTAAATCATTTGTTTTTGCACCTAAAATGGCATTTTTAATTAATTTTAATTAATTACCGCTAATCTTATTGTTTCTAAACTGATTCATTAAAACGTTAATGGTGAGAGGAATGGGGTTATACAAATAAAAATTTACATAGTAAACGTGAGTCTAACATTTTTTTTAAATAATACTATCAAAAAAAGTGACGAAAAATGGTCGTCTTGGACAAAGCGTTTCCAAATGGAGTCGTTTAGTGATGGTGGGAATTACACCCCTACTGACCTAGCGTGGGTCAGAGCACTACGGGACAGTACATCCAAACAAGAAGAACACTAATTGTATTACTTGTAATAAAAGTTTTTTCAATAAATGAGGAAAATCTAAATGAGGTATCTTTTTTGAAATCTTATGTTCCAACAAGTTTCATTTCAGGTACTTTACTCAGAGCTTTTTTGTGCAGTGCCAAATTTGTTGTACAGTTTTATCTTAAAAATTTTCTTCCAAATATATGTCTGCGGGAACGTTTTTCCAGTAAATTTTCTTCGGTGGATTATTCCCGACTAACAACTTTCAAGCGCCTTTCAGTTATTGTTATTATACGACTTTACAGTTATCTGATATTTCTTTAATGATTCAGTGCACATTTTGCTTTTGGCAGTATCTACACGCAGTTAATTGAAGACAATATAATGCAAAATGTCTGGAGCCCGCCCATATCAAGTGGTGACTATAAAGTGTACCCACGAGGATCATGAGGTCGTTACACGTGATTTAAGAGACCTTTCAAGAAAATCACAATAAATTACTGATTTGTAGTAGGCGGACTTAAGCGTCGCTTTAATGCAGCTTTTATGATTTATAGGTTTCTACTCAATCAAGAAAAAATACAAAAATTCTAAGCCACGATACTGTACGTCATAAGCACGGATATTTGTATCTTACAGGGGACGTCACAAAGTAATTAAATTTAAAAACACAAAATTATATCCCATCGGTCTAATAAAATAGCGTTACAGTTTTTTCACGCTACAGGCAAGGTAAATAGACGATACATCCATAGCTACAAAAGATGAAAATGGCCAATAACAATCGTTTACTTTTTGCTCTTAACTACGGAACTTAATAGTGTCATTTACATTCCTAGGATAATAATTAAAGCAACAAGGTACAGATTCCAATATTTTATTTCAAACAGAATACTAAAATGTTGATTTTAACTGTTCGTTGATATAGTAACAAGCACAGGCAACTTAGAATAATGGGGCTTTTAAACAATAATTCCAATGACAGCAGTCAAAACGAACTTTTAAAAATATGACTAAATTTCTACCTGTAGCGTGAAAAATTTAATAAGTAACACGAAATGTATCGACTATTAACATTCTCGGCAGGCCACAAGCCTTGGCTTCGCCTCGGCTCGTATTTACCTACCTCGAATGTTAATACGTCTTTACATTCCTTGTTACTTAAATAACTATTAAGTTATATATATATTCTGAGAATTTTCAATGAAGTTGATTAAGCCAATAGTGACAGTTATTAAATTTCTGAGGACACTTCCATATCATAAAATTCTACTCTCTAAGTAGTATATAACAAGTGCAAGTTAATGTGAATTTGCAATTATTACTACATGGAAATAAATTTAGATAAAAATAATTTTACTCTGCAGTAGATAAAGGTAATGTCCTGATTTCTGCAGGGACATCGCAACCAGGAGTTCGTGGGGATGACTGACCTAAAACTACAGTGTCCCCCGAGTGCCCCCTTGAACTAAAAATTGATGCTATAAATCCGCTGCTTATTTTATAGTTAAGAGCATATTCGACAGAGTGGCACATGTAAAGTTCTACGTTTTAACTGTCACAATATATACGACTAAGTTTTCCCGAAGTTAAGTACACCTTGTTCTGAAATGAATTGAACTATTTTTTGCTACTAATATAGTTTAAAACAGTATAAATTTAAAAAAATCTAGAAAGCTTTTCGTATTTCGTAGAGCAATTTTAATAAGTCATGCGCTATGTGCATTGTGAATTGTGATCGTGAAAGAATAGTTCTTTGTATTTATATTTGATTAAGATTGATGTTTATGTTTATGGTTTTAAAATACCTACCGTTACACAAAAATTACATGTACCACTGTAAACGTAATTACCTCAAGCACTAACTTACGGTAAAATTACAGTGATTTTAAATTTGCTTTTAACTCACAGAATATATGCATGGTGAAATTTAAAAAAAATACTGCGAAGTTGATGTTTGCGATAAAAGTAATGATTTTTATTATGTCCTACTTAAAACATCTTTAGAAAATAGTACTCTGCCTCCCCCAGTAAAAAACATCCTGGGGACGTCTCTGATATTTAATTTAATTTAATCCCTACCAGGTGTTTGATTGTCGCCAATTTAATGTTCGTTGTTTTTGTTAGCGAATTAATAGTTTGTTAAGCTACAAGAAATGTAAAGCAGTATTAACATTCAGGGAAGAGTAATAACCGAGGTTTATATATAGAATGTTATATCCTTACATTACCTGTTGCTTATTATATTTTTACCACTACCATTAGCTTACATTAATAACAAAATGTTTGTAAAATACGGAGCCATTTGATATCTGTCATCAGAACTATGATCTAAATTTTGTTTTAATTCTTTGTATCTCGTTAGTAACCTAGGCTTGTTGCTATAAATCTGTATTACTATTATTTTCCTAGGAATGTAAGTGACACTATTAAGTTTAGTCAAATGTAATAAATAAGCAATGTACGGCATACTTACATTGCCGGTAGTGGTAAAATTTTTTAATAGCATTGTTTTTCTATTAACTGACTGCCTGTGATGCAAATGGTTAAAAATGGCCTAAATTTTATACGAATCTCTGGAATCTAAGAATCTAGAAAAAAAACGGTAAAACAATTTCATTGAAAATTAATCATGTTAAAAGAACGAAGAAAGAGCTCCCGGGAAGTCCCAGCCAAACAAAAAAAATGCAACAAAAATCCTATAAAAATATCCCCAGAAAAAAGAAAACATCCATTGGAAAAATCCGGTAAGAAAAAAAGTGACATTATTTAAACCTAGCTTTAACGGCCCAACGGGAGATTTGCAAAATGTTTTTTGAACTAGTAAATTTGCCCTTATTCATGTAAATAGATCAGCACGAAATAGAACTTCAGGGAAAGCTTTTTCGTAACTATACAGTAATCGGCCGGTAAGAAAAAAAGTGCTTTTGTTAGGAAGGGCTGCTTTTCTGGAGCTGTTTTGTTAATGTTTTCACCGAGTTCTTTTCCGGAGGAAGATTTTTCAAAAACTGTTTTTCCGGGAAGTTATTATATCAAAGTTGTTTTTTTTTAATATTTCTATCGGAAGAGGATTTTACAGGGACCATTTTCCAGGTGATTTTTTCCGAGTGTGTTATTTCCAGAAATGATTTTCTAAGCAATTTTTGGGTGATTTTACGGAGATTCTTTCCACGTTTGTTTTCTCCATAAACCAAATCCAGCTCTTATAAGCAAAAGCGAAGTTAGGCGCCTGTTTAAAGGTTTGTTGCTACAAAAATTATTTTTTTTGAATTTAAGTAAATTTTAGATCACTGTATCAACGCAAGTTTTTATGAAAAAATAAATTATCGATTTCTTTGAAAGATACCTCAAATTTTGCATGCGAAATATAAATCCATTAAAGATTCGGAAATGAGAACATCAATCAACATTTTCCGAACGTTCTACTACTTAGTGATTTAACACATGGGCATTTAGATAAGCAAGAACAGAATTTTAAAAGAAACAATCTCCTATCGTGGCGAACCTAATGTAAACAACGCAATAAAAATGCTTGCTGCAGTTTTAAGGAGATAATGAGCAACTTATACTCTGAAGTCCATTTCATTCGTAATTTACAAGCGCGATATTCCACAACTGCTTTATTGCACTTGCTGCACAATGCACAATGTTTAGAAATCGAGAAGTTAGCAAGTTCGAAATCAGGAATGTAGCAGAGTTAATTGAAATAGTAGTTAATTTAATTAAAATTTAGTGATAATGTAATAATAGAATTAGCTTTTATAAAAGCACTGGGGACAAGAAATATGGCTGACATGTCAAATACAAACTTAAAATATATTATTATATACAGGATGGAGCAGCGTCGACTGATCGCTTTCAATCGCTCTACATGAATCAGATTAGACACAAAACCGCAAATGAAATAATTTTTACCAGTTTATACTATTTGCTAAGCAAGAATCAATCGTTTATATCCCCAGAAAAAACAAAAAATATGGCATTTAAAGCAGAGCCAGTAAAATCAAAATTAAAATAGAAAATAAAATACTGAAGCAAGTGTCACACTGTAACTACTTGCGATGCAATTTAATATCTTATGATTAAAACAATGATATGCTAAACTAAACGCCAACATTCCAGTCGCTGTGTAGTATAACGCGAATAGCAATGGGAAAAAACACCAGAAGACATACACAAAACAAATTTTATAAGATGCTAGCTGTACACAAGCTTCAGAAGTGAAATTTTGTCAGATCTGTAACAGTATGTACCATTGTACCGATAAGATAAAATCATATAAAAAATGAAGCAAAAATATGGTTCAGTTAGCGAATACAACGGCATAAAGGAAGATGGGCAGAACATTTAGAAGGAATGGACGATGTAAGGATCCCTAAATAGTAAATTAGTATGGACTTATAAACCAAGAGATAAACGAAACCTTAGGAGACATATGAAAAGATGAAGTATGAGTATTGAGTCAAAACAGGTCTACACCATGAAGATGATGATAATAACGAATCAGTGGTCGGCTGAGCATCGTACTTTCCCCATAGAAATGGTTTTTAATAACGGTAATTCTGTTGTTCAAGCGCAAAGATTGTAGATGTGCTCATCTTTTTGGACTATTGCCGATAGCCAGCTCGTGGCGTTTCAGTGTTTTCAGTAGTCCGAGCCACTTCTAACTATACCTCCAGGTTTTGGGATAGTTGCAGAAATCGCAAATCATAATTTTTGTTTCCAATGCTTAAATAATACATTTACGGGTCTTCAAATGCTAAAATTACTTCAGAATATTTGCGGCATTTAAAACACAGAATCGTCGTTTCTAAACATGTATCTACGGCAAACACATGGTGCTCAGCCAGCCACTCATTCGTGTTTAGTAAATGGAATAAACACGTAAACACTTTTCTATTTCGGTTTTATGCCTACTTTGACTAATAGAGTTCTACGGATTTTAAAGTTTCATCAATGAGTCAACGGTGTCCCATCTTGTATTATATCAGAATGTTTTAAATTAAAGGTTGACGTCAGTAAATGTTGCACCCAATAACCAAAATTGGATAATCGCCGCAAAAATTGACCAGCACTCAAAACTATTAAAACTAGTTGTACTCGTTCACCAAAAGTCATTACTAGTAGCTATTGTTTGAACAAATAAAAGCAGATAAGTTACATTGTACTTTGAAATTGTTTTGTGTAGACTGAAATAAACATTTTATTTACATACAAAAAACTCTATATGTTTTTTGTTTCCATGCCCAAAATTAAAAAAATGTATTGATTTTTGGAACGGGCGGTATAACCGGGTGTATGGGGTGTATGTGTGTGTTTGGAGAGCCATATGTATAAAGAAAACATAGGGGAGGAAAGAGGATTATCCCCCTAAATAATAATTCTATATAAATAAAAAGTTTAGAATGTTGTTCTATTGCCACTGATGAGAAATTTTGATTATACACACGAATTTCAAATTCAATTAATAGCCATTTTCTAACTTTATCAGATCACATAATAAAAAAACATATGGCCAGTTTTACAATATATGTTTAAAAAATTTAAATTTCCAAAGTTTTGATAATGTGTGTGCATACTCTTAACACTTTAACTGTGTGAAAACTACGCAAACATAGAAACATTGCTTTCCATTCCATAGACATTTCTCTTCCTAGTTAGTACTCGACCGACTCCACCACGAGTCGCCAAGTCGCAAGGCTTGTGCTACTCTCTTCTAGTTGTTGACCCCCAGAATCTCTAGATCTTCTATTCCATTTCCCCATTGCTTTCGGAGTTTCCCTCTGGTACTTGACCCTTGTACATTTCCTTCCATTGCTTTCTTTGCTTATCATTTTGCCCCCGTATCTTGGCCCACCATATTCTACCTACTTGAATAATCGATATAATATTCCCACTTTCTGGTATTTCTACTATACCCTCCCTATTATGTCTACATCAACTCCAACCGCTAGTATTTGCTTAGACCTTGTTCATTATTGTCTCTTCCAGTTTACCGAGAGGCTTCTTGCTTAATTGTATAGGGCTATTTGAAGTCACTAGTACCCTTAGCCTTGATTTTATTTCTAAATTTTCTGGTGTCATGCTCTGTATCAGCATTTTGCGTTTTGTCCCTTCTAATAATATTTTTACCATTCTGGTTAATTTATCAGAGACTCTAAATTCTTCATAATATACTACAATGACTTACTAGACTTGTCTAAAATCAACGAACACGTAATGGATATTTATATTGAACTCCAATGCTTTTTCCAATATCTGTCTTAGATTAAATATACATGGCATTTAATAATGTTGGAATTGATAACAGGATTTTCCATGTCTCTGAAAGAATTTCATGTTTCCACACATGCTTTAACACAGACTGTGTACGTATTTATTTAAATGTGGAAGATGTCATGTTGTTGCCTTACCGGCTGTATTGCCTCTGTTTTTACGGCTTTATGCATCTTTTCGTCTGTCATGCATGCGACCTCTAATTGCTTTCATGCTTGTGGCGTATTCGACAGTTCCCGGAAATAATTTTTTTCATATTTGTTGTATTTCTGCTATGTCTCTTATTAGTTCCGTATGTGTTTTCCTTGTTTTAGCGAGTCTAGCTTTATACCCATTTCTATTTGTTGCTAATTTTTAGAAGTTATTATTGTTTTTCGTGTTTTAATGGTTGTTATTTTCTTTAAGTTTTGCTATTCTTTATTTAAAACCTTTTTTTCCCAGTAGTTTGAAGTCTTTATTTTGTACACTTGTCTTGTTTTTCTACACTACCTTTTTTAAAATGCTTCTCCCTTCTTTTCAGTATTATATGCTCGTTCTTTACCAATCAACCCTGATTTATGTACCGTTTTGCTTCCCCCAACGTGTCTAGCATGCTGTATAATATAGCATCTGTTATTTTTATTAATTATTTTTCCACACTACTCCTTCTTGAACAATATTCAGCTACTCCAACTTTTTACTCTTAGCGTTAGTATTTGTTTTTTTCATTTATACGCGTCTTGGTTTCTCTCTCTTTTTATTGGAGTACTACGTTTACATCTTGTACTGATTTCAAATAGTGCACGGTCTGATTCGTGTGCTGTATTTCTAAATTTTCTAATATTGTTTGCCGATATCTTTAGCTTCTTTTTGACTATCACGTGGTCAATTTGATTCTCTGTTTTGCCGTAGTTTGAATTCCACTTGACTTTGTGTATGTCTTTTCTGGGGTAAATTCATACTCCGTATCACCATTTCTCTGGATGCTGCTAGTTGAACTAGTCTATTACCATCATCGTTGTTTATTACATGGAAACTTTAATTCCCTATACTATCGTTTAGTATATTTCTTTTCTGTTTACTTATATTGTCTCCTAATATAAGTGATATGTCAGATGTTGGTATTTTATTTATTGTGCATTCTACTGTAGTGTAGATTTCTTCTGTTGCCTCATTTTTCTTTGTTTTTGTCGGTGCATGCGCATTAATGATGGTTGCTTTATACTTTTGAGATTTTAGTTCCAACGTGCACAGAAACACATTTATTGTCCTGAAATCTATGATTAGTTGACCAATTTCCTTCTTTTCTATGAAGCCCGTTCAGAATTCATCATTTCTTTTTTTCATGTATTCCTTTATCTGTTCATGCAGTCTCCTGTTTGCAGTGATATCTGCACTGTGCTTGTATAAACCTCTTTGTGTGATTTATAGCTTTATAGGGCTTCTCAAATACTAGATTGCTAATCTGATCTAAACATCCTTTGCCGTTTTCGTTTTCGTTGGACCTGTCCTATTCGACGTCGTTGTTTTGTCTTTTTAACAAATCCAGTGTTGCGGGGACAGGTTGTTAGCCCCTCACCCAACCCTCCTCCTTTTACCTGGACTTGGGACCAGGCTAGGGGAGCCGTGAGACTGCTCCCCTAGGCGGAGTTAAACATTGCGTTCCCCTTGAGCTGTTACCATGTCCATAATCAAAGTAGATGTCACATCGTATTGGGACCAACTTAAAAACATTGGGTTTGCTCTAGCGCCCTCTATCAGACTATTTGAATGTATAAAATTCCGTTTCTGAAAATAATGATTTTAAAAATGCATCTACTTCTGTTTCTTGTTCCGTATCTTTTACAATTCAAAATATTTTATTAAAATCGATTTAAAAGTTTCTCACATACACACAAATACAGACAGGTTTTTTAACATCAATTTTTCGGTTTTTTGTACTTCTAAAACATGTAGCTCAAAATCTTAGAAATAAGTTGTTTGACGATCACAATACGTTTCTCATACTATAGAAAAGTAACAACAAAATGGTATTCAGTTACAAATAATAGTCGAACACAGTTTAATTAAACGCTATAAACTCCAGTTATGGTTTTATTAAAATATCTCGAATGGCAATTACAATTCATATGAACAGTTGTTTTAACTACTACACACATCATTAATTATATATGCAAGTATTGTTCCTTATTTTTTTTACTTCGTTTCCAATGAAATTGAAAAGAATTATAAAGGGTTAAGTAATGTACTACTAATTAACGTGCGCCAAGTTTTAAAATGCCTCCATTTCTGAGCATATATTTTTTTATAGCTCATAATGTTTTAACTCCATGCTTGCTTTATATGTTCAAAAAAATTACTTTCATTGTCAGGTATTTGTACCCGTCAATGAACAGTTTGAATTAGACTACAAAAAGGATTATTTAATTTTACAATGAAAATGTAATGTTTTACTTAAACTATTAATTATTATCAAAAACAATATAAGCAGCTATTTACATTCGATGATAAAAATCAATGAATAACCAATATAAATGTAACCTAGCTACAACGTAGTTGAACAGCAACTACATACGTAGTTATTATGATTGGCAGCTTGGAAACCTATTAATGGGGATATTTGCATATCTACCAATGTTATGACTGAATTGATGATCATTTTATCATTTATGGTTAGCGGTTTAATCGACGGTGTGGGAGTGTTAGTTCCCATGCGCTCGAAGGCGGCACCGCGCTGCGATTAATAGTATTACTAAAGCCTTTCACACACTCTTGTTTTTGAGATAGCCTTATTAGTCATAGTGGCACAGTGATTTTATTATCTCCGCAGAACTTTTAAACAAAATCCATAAAAAACTTTTTTTGTATAATAATAAAGGTCCTTATACATTTATCATGAAGTTACTTTCCATCTCTTTTTACCGTTTAGCGATTTTAACAGTGAAAATCTTCGTTGCTCAGAAACCTTCGCAAGAAATGTGACTATGTGTATGGGGGCCTCTAGGTCGTGAATCTCGTGAGGGCCCGCGCCAACAGACATGTGAATCCGAGTGACCTCGTCGGGCGGGGGCTCTAATTACGCGGGTCAAGTGCGGCGTGCACTTACACGCCCCTTTGCTTGTGAGAAATCCATTCTATGCACCTTACCGTCCCTCAAGGACAAGATTTGTTACTCAAAAGGAAACAAAACAAACGCCGAATAAATGAGAGAACGCGATCAAATTAATTGCGGTAAATTGAGAGTTCTTAAGGGGTTATTGAGTGAACGCGAGAGAATGTATGATAAATTTTACCTTTTGTGGTGACCTGAGTAAGAATTTTGTGGTAAAAACTGTTCTTCTGAGTAACTAAAATAGGTGAAACACTTAACATTTTAATTTTATACAAGCAGAACCCATGGAGTACGCCACTCAACATGCGTAACTACTAACTAATCACTGCTGTTTAGTATTTTTGAGTAACATCCCGACCCTGCGTGATCGACATCAAATAGTCTATCCTTGTTTCCTATTAATGATGAATTTTGTTTTTGTTTAAATTGTAAATGGCTGTCTTGTACCGTTGTGTGATAAATAATAGTATATAATAAAGCAATCTGCCCTTTAGATTTCCTAGCCGCAATACGATTTTTGGAATGGTTCCTAAACATACTAAATAAAGATGATGATACAGTAAGGAAAAGCTTTCTTTGCATGAGTAAAAGTTTAGCCCGGTGAAAGGGACCCGTAGCCCGCCAGCATGTGTGTTGCTTACAGAATTTGATTTGAAAAGGACAAATAGGTAGCATTGGATGCCATTGCAGTTATGCATGCATATAGTGCCAATTCCATTTTTTTATGTTCGTCAAAAACTGTACTGGCCGACTGTACAGCAGTACTTACGAATATGCGCTTTATATTAAGTTTATATTATATTAGTTAACGCGTAAACATACGGTAGTAGAAGGTGAGACAAGTGGACGAGATCCGGATTTAAAATATGTATAGATAAGAAAAGATTTGGTTTCAATTATGGCTAGAATAGACCACTACATGTTTCGTTCTTGTTTGAACTCATCAGGTGGACATAATTCTAACCATAATTGAGACCAAAAGCAAACAGGCATATATACGCCAGAAAGTATAACACTAACGGGGAATTAAACTAGTAACGCCCTCTATTATGTGCGGCGAGAAAAAGTTGCAAAGCAACAAACCGGCAAAGTTGCGATCGGAACCTGCTAAGCAGGTATCTGCGATCGCACCGGCCTCTAAGCACAAAACACAGAAACACCCGTGTGGCAAGAAATAAGAAAAGATTTGGTTTCAATTATGGCTAGAATAGACCACTACATGTTTCGTTCTTGTTTGAACTCATCAGGTGGACATAATTCTAACCATAATTGAGACCAAAAGCAAACAGGCATATATACGCCAGAAAGTATAACACTAACGGGGAATTAAACTAGTAACGCCCTCTATTATGTGCGGCGAGAAAAAGTTGCAAAGCAACAAACCGGCAAAGTTGCGATCGGAACCTGCTAAGCAGGTGTTTCTGTGTTTTGTGCTTAGAGGCCGGTGCGATCGCAGATACCTGCTTAGCAGGTTCCGATCGCAACTTTGCCGGTTTGTTGCTTTGCAACTTTTTCTCGCCGCACATAATAGAGGGCGTTACTAGTTTAATTCCCCGTTAGTGTTATACTTTCTGGCGTATATATGCCTGTTTGCTTTTGGTCTCAATTATGGTTAGAATTATGTCCACCTGATGAGTTCAAACAAGAACGAAACATGTAGTGGTCTATTCTAGCCATAATTGAAACCAAATCTTTTCTTATTTCTTGCCACACGGGTGTTTCTGTGTTTTGTGCTTAGAGGCCGGTGCGATCGCAGATACCTGCTTAGCAGGTTCCGATCGCAACTTTGCCGGTTTGTTGCTTTGCAACTTTTTCTCGCCGCACATAATAGAGGGCGTTACTAGTTTAATTCCCCGTTAGTGTTATACTTTCTGGCGTATATATGCCTGTTTGCTTTTGGTCTCAATTATGGTTAGAATTATGTCCACCTGATGAGTTCAAACAAGAACGAAACATGTAGTGGTCTATTCTAGCCATAATTGAAACCAAATCTTTTCTTATTTCTTGCCACACGGGTGTTTCTGTGTTTTGTGCTTAGAGGCCGGTGCGATCGCAGATACCTGCTTAGCAGGTTCCGATCGCAACTTTGCCGGTTTGTTGCTTTGCAACTTTTTCTCGCCGCACATAATAGAGGGCGTTACTAGTTTAATTCCCCGTTAGTGTTATACTTTCTGGCGTATATATGCCTGTTTGCTTTTGGTCTCAATTATGGTTAGAATTATGTCCACCTGATGAGTTCAAACAAGAACGAAACATGTAGTGGTCTATTCTAGCCATAATTGAAACCAAATCTTTTCTTATTTCTTGCCACACGGGTGTTTCTGTGTTTTGTGCTTAGAGGCCGGTGCGATCGCAGATACCTGCTTAGCAGGTTCCGATCGCAACTTTGCCGGTTTGTTGCTTTGCAACTTTTTTTCTCGCCGCACATAATAGAGGGCGTTACTAGTTTAATTCCCCGTTAGTATGTATAGATAGTTCACAATTGCAAATGTTTCGGGAGGATGAGCACGTGAAACACCCTATATTTATGTTGTTACAAAATGTATATCTTCTTTATTAATTTTAGAAATTTCTTCTTGTCAACACGCTCTTGGTGAATGATTTATAGATATAAGACACTTTGTAAACAAAATTATGAAAAGAATGAAAGGTTCTCGAAAACCAAGTTAAAATTTAAGTGTAAACGTATTGTCAAAAACTGAAAAAACTACGTATTATAGCATACGTATATAACTATTACATTTATTTTTAAATCGTTATAAGAGTGACATCGAGAATATTTAATAATCAGAATCCACAAACGACTGTCGGAACGAAAAAGACACCTAAGCAAAGGAAACCCCAAAAGTAGTCAAAATTCTTTAAACGGTGGATTTCAATTATTGAGAAGTTCCTGTAAGTTCAAAAAACCGACTTTCTCGTTATTCTGCACGTTATACTCGAACACAGCAAATAAATGACATGTGACATATTAAATAAATGCAAATGCAAATTTTTGGAAATTCTGAATATGATTTGTACAACAAATGTAAATGATCGGAAATCGTCTGGTTTCATTCCAATAAGTGCCATAAAAAATAATCTTCGTTTCACCCAAGTATAAAGAATAGACGTGAAATATTATTATATTCCGGACATTGCAATCATTTTTCCACCTCAAATTTTGAAAACAACGACATGAAACGAAAATGATTATGACTGAAACGACGTAACAATACAAGGAGAACCTTAAAAATGTAGTAAAGCTTTTCTTACAAAAGGATGCCATTTTCTGAGGTTTTCCGAATATTACAATAATCTTTCTATCTCAAATTTTGAAAAAAACGATATGAAAAGAAAATGATTATGACTGAAACAACGTAACAATACAAGGCGAACCTAAAAATTTTTGTAGTGAAGCTTTTCTTACAATAGGATGCCATTTTCGGAGGTTTTCCGAATATTGCAATAATCTTTCTATCTCAAATTTTGAAAACAACGATATGAAAAGAAAATGATTATGACTGAAAGGAAATACAAGAAAATCCTTAAAAATGTAACAAAGCTTTTGTTACAAAAAATGCCATTTTGCAGCTAAAGATTTCTATAAAGAAAATTTTTGATTTGACTTAAGTTTTTCTCTCAGATCCCACAGACATTTTTTTTAAACCATTTTTTCGAAAATTTTTGTCATCAATATTTCCAATACCGAAGGTATGGGAAAGTAAAAAAAACATAAATGCGAGTTTAAAGATTTCTTCAATTCAAACAAAATTCTTTTAAAATCAGATCGATTTGCAAAATAAGAAATAAAAGCTGAAGTGTGGACTTCGAGTGGACTTTCCCATACTACAACTTATCGTATTAGCAAAAGTGTAAATTTTTAATTATAACCTTCCATTCCATCCAGCCAAATTCATAGAGAGCGCTACAGTAAAATTATAGCTTTAAAAAAAACAAATTGTAGCCAATACTAGATACTAATACTTGCCGTTGCCGTATTTGCAAAAGTGTAACATTTAACAATTATAACGTTGTACAGTTCAGCGAGTATTAGATTTCTAAGAAAACAAGCAGCGGGAATTTGAATTTGCAATAACCTGTTCAATTGGTTTCTGTACCGTAACTCTACCCATAGGAGCAGCAACAACCTGCACCAAAGCAAGGTAAGCGTCCGCCGGCGCGCCTATCGGCGGATTACAAATTCCGCTTCGGATATCTACAAAAGTGGCTATATTAGCTTTTTTTAGGAAGTTATCAAAAATATCCACAGAATAAATAATTAATCATTTCAAATTTTTCAAAAATTTCTGGAACGCGTCAGAGTAAAATTTGAGAAATTAGTAAAGAACAAATTTTGTAGTGTATTGCAAGCTCTATCGGCTCAAAAAGTTTAAAGAAAACCGTGTGGACAGTTTTTAAGAAATATTTTTTTGAAAATTTTCAAAATCTTGAAGCAGTGCCATTGCGATATTTTTCGGATTTTCAAAACTAATTTTATTTCATCGTATACTACCTAGAAAGGTATCTCAAACAAGTTGTAGCTGATCCCGATCAGACAACTACTTTTTGAGTAAATGGGCGTTAAAGTCGAGATTTTCAAAAAGCTGTAGCGGCCGCCATTTTAAAGCTAGAGAGTTTGGTAAAAAAGTTTTCGATTTGCCTTAAGTTCTTCTCTCAGACTACGTGCTCAAAATTTCAGATTTTGTTTTGGAAAAAACGCTACAAAGAAACACGTCTAACTTCCATTTCCGGTTTTGGATGTTTTTGAAAAGCTTAACTAGAACTACAATTTTTGATATGCCTTTTAAATTAAGATTTCATCAAAATAGGTCCAGTGCTTCCGCCTGTAGAGGCGTCACAGACCCAAACACCCACCCACCCACCCACCTACAGACAGTCATTTTTAAAAAACAACTTTTTTAGGTTTCTTGAGCCCCAAAACGGGTATTTCCGTTAATCTAGATTTCAAAAATGTTCATGAAATCAATACTTCTCTATACCAAAAGTATCGGAAAGTAAAAAGTAAAACTCGAACTAAAATTTGGATTCTTTTATACAAATAATATTTACCTAAATCTAAAAATATCAAAAAGAATTTTAAAAAACTCGAAAAACGTTGATCATTCTTACTAACAACATTTTTGCTATATTTATACACACAAAATACTTTATAAATTCATGATATTTGATCTTATTTTAAATATTGTACAACTATCTAAAGTTTCAGATTCTGTATATACGTGGAGAAGTTGATATCCATGTGGCTATATTGGTCATGCTGCATATAAAATATATAAAAGTAAAATAAATACCTGTTGAATGCACATACTCGATACCTGACAGCAACACCCAATAATACCTTAATAGTGACTCAGTCCCTTTGTTGCACCTACGTTTTTTGCATCAAAAAGCATTAACAGACAACAATGGTTTCCTAAGCCTACTAGATTATATGAAATCAGTTTTCAATTTAAGCACAGCCAGCATGAAATTAATGAGTATCTGTATATAAAATACTTAATCACTTTAACAATTTCTATAAATAGAAATTGTTAAAGTGATTAAGTATTTTATATACAGATACTCATTAAATATGGACTTTAACGAAGTAAAGCTGGAATTGATAAATAAAGCATGAAATTAAGTTTTCCTTTCCAGACGACAGGGATTTAAATTAGTTATCAATAGTAAACTCAAATCGTATATATTTCCTAACTTTTTACTCTGCTTGTTTTGTACCTACAATAAAAACCAACTTGAGTATACATAAAATACTATTTAACAATATTTATTTATTTTAATGTTATACGTATTTCGACTAGATTACATGCCATTATCAAAGGTTATACCGTGTGTTCAAATAAAAAACTCATACGCGTTGGCAATGGAAAATAAAATTACTCTCTTTGCATGCTTTAGAATTTAAACAAACAAAACACTTAAAATTTTTAGGTGAAGCTTTTAATTTGTCATTTGTAATGACACTGACATAGTGATTTAATTCTAAAGCATGCAAAGACAGTAATTTTATTTTCCATAGCCAACACTTATGTATTTCTTATTTAAACATACGGTATTAAAAGTAAACAGTTAGTGTTTTTATAGCAACAATAGAACTCGGTGATGATCTCGGTAATCGTCTGCAGATGATTTATTCCACAATGTCCAATAGACGTGAAATTTAAGAGATCGCTTTGCTCGTTTATTAACGGTACAGTTTTTAAACGTTTGTGAAGTGAAGTTATTATCACAAAACTGTAAACATTTTATAGTGTTATTAGATGTCATTAACTGATTGTGTTCTAGTAAGCGTTTAGCGTAACAACGTACGTGTTCTTTATACCTAATATTAAAATTTCTAATTGTTTGGCCTATATAAACCGAAATACAATGTGAACAATTTAATTTGTAAATGCCTGCTTTTAGCAAATCATTCGTTGTTGATTGTGCATTTAACAAAGTGTTAATCTTTAATTAATGTATCTATAAGTTTAGTGTTATGACCATTACCACTTCTAATTATTTAAAGAAGATAATAGTTTACTGAAAAAATATCGAAAGTATATTAAATACACTTTTTACTAATATTTGCTGTATTAATTTTATATTCCAATATTTCATTTTCCAAATTTAAATGTTAGACAAATAAGAAATACATACCTACTTATTATTCAATTCAATTCAAAAACCCATGTCCAACACATTCATCCGCTACATCCTTCATGCCGCCAAAAAGAACGTCGGAACAATAATTCGGCCAATTAGTTTAGTTAATCAAATTATGTCATGATTGCAGCAAGATAAATTAGTTGAAGTTCAGTCCGCGTTGAACTTGATTCTACCTTTACCTATCTAGCGAAGTAATCTGATCATTTCCATTGATATAAATAACATTAATTCAAATGGATCTGGATAATATCCTTTCAGACATTGGTGAATTTAGTAGATATCAAAAACTTGTCGTATGGTTTATTTTAATTCCAGGAGTATTTCCCTGTGGTTTCCATGCATATAACCAATTGTTTATGGCAGCTAATTCGAAACATTGGTGCAGAATACCTGAATTAGAGCAATTGGATCAGGAATTTGTTAAGAACCTAAGGTAACTAATTATTATTGATTTAAAAGCACTTACTTCTCGGTTAATATACGTATTAATATTAGGGATGCGCAGAGTATTCGGTGGGCCGAGTAATTGGCCGAATGTTCTGCCATTTGTTATATTAGAGCTTGTCGACTAGTCGGATAACGAATATTTTGTAAGTCAGCCGAATATTCGCCGAATGTTAGGTAATATTAGGCATTTTGTGCAATAAATGATAACAATACTATATTGCAATTTCAGATTTAATATATAGATTTTATAATTATTGCCTCCTGCGTTGCTTTCACTTTTTGTTACAATTTTTCGTACTTTTTTCAATTTTCCATTTTCTTGAATTCCACTCTATCTTAATATTTTCCTGCCATTCCTCCGTGCTTCCTTTTCTCATAATTACAGATAATTTTTTACAGATTTTTAAATAGCTCCTTTAGTTTCACTTACTTTAAAGTTTCCGAAGGTTTCAATTAGTTGCATTGTTTTGCTCTTTAAAATTTTCATGAAATCCTTTGCATTTTCCATAATTTTTAATTTACTTCTCTTTCTAACTTTTTTAAATCTAAATTCCGTACTTTTTCTAGTTCTTACTTTTTAAAATATTTCCTTACTATATTGTCACCGTTTATACTTTCCCACATTTTCAGTATTAGTAGAGTGCTCAAGCCAGCAAATAAAAATGATTTTGTGGGCACTTAAATTTGAAAATGTTTAACGTAGCTGTTCTATATGCTCTAAAAATCAAAATCCGAAGTCGCTAGAAGGTCGTTCTATACAGAAAAGCACTAGACAAAAAATTCAAGTTATGTATACGACGAACTTCGTAAAACATAAGTCTAACTGTTCCCAAAATTTCAAATCTATTTCTGTACAATATAATTCATTAAAAAAAATTTAAGTTTTTATTTGCGCTAGTGTATACGAGACAAATAATTATTTAGCTCATTTTACTCGGTTTCAAGTCGAAAATCTAATTCACTTACGACATTTTTTGATTTACAATGCCTTATCTTCTAAAGCATACCAGATATCAAAAATATTGTTCTTAAAAAAATTAAGCCCTGGATTTAACAATGCTTATAGTTAAAGTTTCATATTTGTTGAGCAATTGTTGTGTACAATATAATTAAAAATATGTATACAGCAGAGCATTTTACTTAGCACAGCTCTCTCGCATCAACCGCAGTCGCTCCCTTGCGTCCCCACTACGACCGAAGTATAGCTGTCTCTTTCTTACTCGTTACTGGAATAATCAATTTCCAAAATACATTATATTATGGTTTTCTTACTTTCTACGAAAAGAATTGGCAGAAAGAGACAGTCATACTTGGGGCGGAGTGGGGACGCGGACGCAAGAAAGCGATAGGTGTCGACGCGTGCACCGCTGTATATTTTTGATTATATTGCAGACAATAATTTCTCAAAAAATATGAAACTAAAGGCATTGTTAAATCCAGGGCATAATTTTATTAAGAATAATATTTTTTGATATCTGGTATGCTTTAGAAGATAATGCGTTGTAAATTAAAAAAATATCGCAAATGAATTAAATTTTCGAGCGACTTAAAACCGAGAAAAATGAGCTCAAAAATTGTTTGGCCCGTATAGGCTCGTGCAAATAAAAAAATTTATTTTATAAAATTTAATTGTACAGAACTAGATTTGGATTTTTTTTGTCATATTCATAACTCGAATTTTTGTCTAGTGCCCTTCTGTACAGAACGACCTTTTGACGACTTTGCATTTTGACTTCTTAGGCCGTTTTCACACACACCGGCAAAACCGGGGCCGGTGACGTGCCGTTGCCGTTGCCGGCCAAAGGGTATTTTCACACACACCGGCAAAACCGGTGCCAGTGAGGGTATTTTCACACACACCGGCAAAACCGGTGCCAGTGACGGTGCCGGCCAATGTCTCCTTTCACGCGTTTTATTAGTGCAGTAGGTTTTTGGCTTTGGTGAAAGAAAGATGTGTGCTGCACTCAACAAACGTTACGTTATTGGGCTATTATACCTTAGAAGGAAATATCGAAACCGAAAATATAAAAGGCAGTACTGGGTACATCCTCTGTTGACTGTGAGATACTTGGAAGGGAGTTTCTATACGCTTTTCTATTAATGTCACAACATCGTACTTGAACAATTTACTCATTTTCGCAATGATAGAAATATACGAAATTGTTCTGATTGCAATGAGAACAACTACAATACTAGTAATTTAAACGAAACATAAACACCTCTCCGGCACCGGCAAGTCTAGACCTGCGTGGACAATTGCGCACAAGGAAACATTGGAACCGACAAGACGGAGATCGGCCCGGCATCGGCATCCGAATTGTCGAGTTCAACACCGGCTGCATTTTTCGGTGTCGGCTGCCGGACCGACAAATCTGCCGGACCGGACTATGTGTGAAAGCTCTAATTGAATTACATTGCATCCGCCGCCGTCGCCGTCACCGGCTCCGGTTTTGCCGGTGTGTGTGAAAACGGCCTTAGGGTATAAGGAACAACTTGGGCTAGGTTCAACATTTTCGAATTAAAGTGCCCACGAAAGTGAAAGTAGAATCTGACTTGCACTCGACTGTATACAGAAATACTGATTTCATGCAAATTTGATCCTCCACAAACAAAATGTCTCTGTGGGTGGCGGGGGAGTTAATTTTCTCCTTCGCATCTAATTTTTGAATGATGACTTTCCTCTTTGGTCTTCGATTTTTTTAATCGTAAGTAACCTTTTTCCAAAACATAAAAAAATCATTTCTTTTAAATTTCGGACAATAAATACAGTAATGCAGGAGCGTTTCCGCTATAGTTAAAGCTACATATGTCGTATCAGCAAGCGGAAGCGGACGTTTGTCTCTCGCTCTGCCCTCCGACTCAACTTAAAGCCGTCGAGAAAGCATTAGCATAGTTAATGTTAGTTAATAATAAAAGATTAAAACAAAAAGAAACTTTTGAAAATATGATGATCACCAGTTTCTGAAGTATTAAAAAGTGTAGGCTTTGCTCATATTGTTTAATTATTCTTTTGTATTTTTCGTAGTTTCTTGAGTTGTTGTAAGTGTTCCAAACTTTTTCAGTGTACGTATATCTTTACATTTTCAATAACTTTGTAAGCATTTTCTTTAGTGTATTCGCTTAAATATTGTCTCTATTTTCGACGCTAAACTTTTATTATTAGTTTTTTTGTAATTATATATTTTCATAATTTAAAATCTTTTTGCAAACTTTGCTAAATCTATATTTTCTATAATATTTTGAAATTTCATGCTTTCCCATACTTCTATGTGCATAGGTTCGTTCGTTGTTCCCTCACATTACCTCTAACAGATGGCCGAATTTTGATGAACTTGGAATGGGAGAGGTGCATCAAAATTCGATATATTTCACCTCTTTTATTGAGCTTTCTTACTTGACGGCGATCGATTTTGTGTCTTCATTTTGTAGGGCAAGAAACTTAGGTTTAACTATTCTTATAAGTATCAAACGTATTGTGACCTTATAGTAATTACTAGAAAAAGAATGATACAAAAATACTTTTGTTAAAAATGAAAAATAAAAATGCTTGTAGTACGGGAAAGTTTGAGCGAAGTACTTCGCCCACATTTTTTTTTCATGTCGATTTTTCCGTATTTTAAAAAAAATTTTCACAACTTCAAAACTTTTAAAAATTTTAGAATTTGATAGTTAAATTCTGCTAAATTTTGTAGGAAGGCCAAACGAATCCTGGTATGCATTTTGAATTAAATACGAAAACCTTATTTTAGAACATTGTTTGCAGGTACTGATGGTAGAATTATTCATAATCAGAGCATGGATTTTAGGACATATAAATCAAGAAAAAAGGCACCACTTTTAGATCCTAAAAAATTAAAAAATAGGCAAAATAGGCAAAAAAAATTATATTTATTTAATAAAAAGCAACTTTTTCTTACACTTTATTGTATTAATATAGGTAAAGTTGAAATAATACCCCATGAAACAAGCTAAATATCACTAGATTTCTGGTTACCAAAGATTGTCGTGTATTATGTCAGAATTTCAAATTTGACATTGACTTTTGGAAATTTGTTTTTCCTGAAGTAAATTTCGACACAATATTTTTGATCAATTTTTTGTTTCACAATAACACCATGTAATAGAAAGAGATAGCAGTGTTTCATAGGGTATTATTTCAACTATACCTATGCACAAATCACTACGTTTTTTTTAAATACATAAACATAAAAAATGAACTTTAACTTAAGCAGGTTCTTCAAACTTGGCATTTGCGTAGCAAACAAGATGCTTTTCCAAATTTTCAGAGGTAAAACTTGTTCTTCGGTCTGTTAAAATAGTTTTGTATGAAGAAAATGATCTTTCTACATCACAAGATGTAACTGGACAAAATTTTTACAAGGACCAGTTAACGTTACTGTGGTCGGTCTCGCCGTCTTCCCCATTCAATAGTCTTTGACCTGTGTAGCTCCTGGATTTTGTGACATTACGTTCTTAAGTTTCTCGTAGGCCAACTTTCCGACACCTCCTGGAGTATTTTTTAAAGCCGCTTCTACTTCGTCAATACTTTTACATGATTCAGTTAAAGGTAAACCAAATGTATTCAATTTTTTAATATTTTCTGTTAACATTTTAAAATGAGCTTTGATATATTGCAGATTATTGTTTATATTTGTTAATATTTCTGGGCATTTTCAATTGATTTAGCATTAGTTTTGTCAAATCCCATTATAATCTGAAATAAGAAATATTATCTAATATTAATTGTAACTTGTAACTTATGCTCAAAATATATGCTTACATTTTTTACACTATCAAAATGTTCAGCATAAAATACGGCGGCTACGATCCAGGTTCCCCAGCGAGTTATAATTGGTTCAGGGGGAAGTGGTACTCCCGGCAAATTATCCTGATAGAATTGCACATGTACAGGAGCTTTTAAAAAAACTTTCTTTACATTCGAAATTAATCCATTTACATTCTCATATTGATTGCGGATGCATTCGCATACCAAATTTAAACCATGTGCAAAGCAAGTAAGATGTAAAACATTGTTATAAAAAAATTTCAAATTTATGCCACATTTAAGCATGTAAGAGGCACCATCTGTTACCAACAATTTTTCTCATTTTGCACGCCACTGGGCCACAGTATCCCTGCAAGTACATTGTTATACGTATTTTGCTTAGTTAAAATTATTTTTTATTTTTACTCGATTCATTAACAAATCTTGCGATTGTAATACTATTAGTTTTTTCTAACGGTTTTGAGGCAAGTAAGTATGGCATTTCTGCATCCTCTGCAGATAATTTGCCCACAATTATATTGGCTATAAAACGACCCTTAATATAAGTCGTTTCATCTACAGACACCCATATGTCACTGTTACCTATGCCTTTTTGGATAGTATTAATAACCTAAGATAGAAATAAAAATTAAAGTCGTACAACAATCTGCACATGAAGAAACAGATTTATTAATTGTTAATAAAATAAATTAGTTTGTTAATGTAATGTTATTTTACCTTTTCGTAACATCTTGGTACGAAAGACTTCCTGATTGTAGAATCACTTGCTAATTTTCTGTTACAATTTTTTTCTAAAAAAGCTGATAATTTAGGATTTTTTAATTTATGCAGAGGAATATTTGCGGCCATAAAAGCCTCACACAAATCTTGATTAAATTCATCCTTTTCAGACTGATGCAACGCATCCGTAAGAAGAGTGTGCCTCTGGGGCTTTGCAACATTTGTCCTGTGTCCAGGTGCAGAAGCATGCTGCTCTAAATGATTTTTCTTTTTACAAGAAAACTAAAAATAATAAATTGTTGTTACATAAAAACTTGGAACTATTGTTATATTTACCATTTTCCGGCAAGCTCTACAGAACACCTCATTTTCTTTGGTAGGGTGCTGCTGGGAAAACTTCCTGGTTTTGCACCCCCCCCCCCCCCTTAACCATTTCGCTACCTTTTCCCTAAAGGATTCTTTGTTCTTGGGTTCGTATTGAGAAAACGTGGAGAAAACGCACAACACAGTACCCTCGTGCACGTAACAAATACGTAAAATGATGTTATATCACCGTTTACAAGGTCGTTGGTTGTTGTATGCAAACAGGGAGACTACTGGATATGGTCGCATAAGCACCGGTGTTGTGAATTAGCCCGAAAATTCTTTTTACACTAAGTGCCTATTTTAGGCACATTAATTTTGGTTTTAGGTTCAACAAATGTGTTTTAGGCATTTAGGCAAAATCAAATAGGGCTCAAAATGATCAGTACATCTCAAAACGCATTTATGTTTACATATTTTTGAGTTGCCTAAATATAGAACAAAAAGGCATTTTGCCTAGAATCCACGCTCTGTTCATAATGCACTAACATTTTCAAAGCAACAAAGCGTCTGTAAAAATACGTTGCTTATCTAAACGAGCTACTACACGGCTTCTTGTATTACTATTTTGCATTGTCATGTTCTGCCTCATAAAGTACTTAGTAGGTACTTGGTACGCATTAATTGCTGTGAAAATACTGACAAGGAACTTCAGATTAGCAATAAACCATTTTTGAATTAAGTGATCAAAATACTATCCAGAAATTTACATAGCCTGATTATAAAACAAAGCAGGCACGTTCTTTGTTTTAAGTTAAATGAGGCATTCAAACGTTTTTATGCATCTGCTAGATTTTATCTTAAATTCTTTTCTAAATAAATGAAATTTCTACAATATTTCTTTTTTCACAAGTTTTGAAAGACAGGTTGTTTTAACATAGTTAAAATTTAAAAAAAATTCTACAAATCCTTTTGTTATGTTTTTGCAAATACAGTATTCCTCTTGAAGTAAAAGACGGAACATGGTCATATAGCCAATGCTTAATGTACGATAAAAACTACACTCGCATTTCTGAGAACGTTCTTGAAGAAATCGCCAATTTTTCGACCCCTCAGAAAATACCCTGTAAAAATGGATGGGTTTACGATCGCTCCCAACACAAGAATTCAATTATAATGGAGGTAAATCACTATTGACTATTATATCATTATATATTACTACACCAAATTGTTTTACGTTACAGTGGAACTTGGTTTGTGATAAAGACGTCTCAGCAACTTTAGCCTTAGTTCTATTAGGAATAGGAGGTTTAGTGGGAAATTACATTTTTGGATACGTTCAAGATGGCATGGGAAGAAAGCCTTCATTTTTTATTTACTTATTTATACAGAGCGTTTTTGGGATTGCTACTGCCTGTGCTTCAAACTTCTACGTGTGGATTTTTTTCAGAATTGGAGTGGGTTTCACTGTACCCGCAATACTTGCAACACCCTGTGTCTTAGGTTTGTATAAATAATTAACAAAAATTAAAATGAAGAATTAGGTTCAAAATTAAAGTAATGCTTTTTTAAAGGGGCAACCTAAATTAAAACACATAATACAAGGTGATTTACAATTATATAGCCAACTTTATGCAAATGATAGCCTCCCTAAGATGGAACCGTTTAATGACGGCATTTTACTAGTGATGATTTACCAGTGGCGGCTGGCGCAGGGAAGCCAGAAGGGCTGTGCCCCCCCATGCGGTTTTATTATTTTATCACTGCGCATATTACATAACAAAATAGTTATTAGTGCAACTAGTGCGCGAAATGATACTTAAGCGCACGAGAATGAAAGTTTTTTGACGAGGCGTTAGCCGAGTTAAAAAAACATTCGAGGGCGCTAAAGACATTTTTGTACAACTGTATTTCAATAAAAGAAATCGGGGTAAAATCGTTCTAATTTAGTTGTAAAATCAAATGGAATTGCTTACGTTGCCCATGACAGCGTGCGCTAAACTACTTTTTCGCGATTTGATTTAATTAACATTTGACAGTCACTAAAATATCACTTTCACTGCCAGTAAAAGACCACTTTTACTGCCTCGGCATTAAAAAACCGACATTAAAAATGACAAACGACATTTCTGAAATTATAAACATGAAATTTGTTTTTACATACATACATACAAAACATTAAAAATAATCACAAACTTATGTTCAACTGCAAAAATGCAGATTTACTGCCTTGGCTGGATTCATAGCCTCGTCTATGAAAGCCAGCCGCGGCAGTAAGCCTGCTACTTTTTTGTCTAGTTAAACAAATAACTATTAGCGCACGCTGCGATGGGCAACGTTAAAAATTGTTACTTTTTTTACACTGATATGGGCAGCATTAAACAAACAGCCACCGTTAAAAAAAGACGTATTTTGACAAACAAACATAACCTGAAAAATTACTGTTTTTACAGTTGTAGAAAATAGTTATTTATGTAACAAGTAAGGAAACGAAAGTGATTGTCTCACGAATGTTAAAGTTGCAACACGAGCCGCTAGACGAGTGTTGTAATCACATGTGTGAAATAACCCGTTTTCTTTATGTGTTGCATGCAATATTTTTTCAACTTCCGTTCGAATAAATACAAAAGTGCATTTGAAATTATGAATTTTTGCCATTTTCATAACACTTATAAATCAAGTCGAAAAATCAAAATTGCCTATGCCCGTTTTGAACAAATGATATCATTATTTCACTGAGTGAAATAATGAAGTATATTGGCTAACTCAAATTAGTGGAGTAAAGTGTCTATTACCTAACGGAAGTAGAAAAATATTATTGTATGCGATGTGTTTATCACCGCCGACCTTTTTTTTCCTAAGCAATCTAAACAAACGCTAATTAATGCCAGGGTCACGTTGATAGTGTATGAGGATAGTTGGGTTGATCGACTGTCCACATTTCCAACATATCTTTGTAGGCAATCCAACCAGTATTAATTATAACGCTGGGTTACATTTAGAACACTGCTGTCACTCATGCTACCGCCATCGAATTGCGTGCCTTGTCCTCGGTCTTTCAGATCTGTTTTATTTATGCTTGCAGTTCAAGACATGTTGTTCTGCAGTAATTTTCTGACGATTTAACAAAGTGAAAGAGAAAATGACTTTTGTTGCAAATATTTAATATTTAAAAAACGATCAGCAATTGACATTTGATACAAAATTGGAAATAAAACATTTCGGGCAAGCAAGATCGTTTGTGAACGCTTGCGATGTGTTTAATGAAAAGCAGTTAATTTAGTGTACATGCAATTTTAATCAATTTGTTGTCGCGTTTTTTATTAACCAAAAAGAAAAGCGGATAGACCTCATATATAAAACCGTAAGCTTATTATCATCATCATCATCATCCAGCCAGTATTGTCCGCTGTCGGACATAGGCCTCCTCCAGATTTTTCCAAATTCCTCTATCTTGTGCAGTTGCAACCCAGTTTGTTGAAATCATTTTCAGATCGTCCGTCCATCAGGTGGGTGGTCTTCCTCAACTTCGCTTGTCATCCCTAGGCCTCCAATCAATAATCTTTTTCGTCCATCTTCCATCTGTCTGCCTCGCCACATGGCCAGCCCATCGCCACTTCGATTTGGCTATCTTTTCTATTACGTCCTCTACTCCCGTTCTTCTACGTATCTCTTCATTTTTACTTTCCTATACTTTCAGTATAGGGAAGTATTGATTTCATGCAAATTTTCAAAATCGAGATTTTGACGGAAATACATGTTTTGGGCTTCCAGGATCCTAAAAAAGTGGTTTTTAAAAAATGTCTGTCTGTGGGTGGGTGGGTGTGTGTGTGTATGTGTGTGGGTGGGTGGGTGGGTGGGGGGGGGGACGCTCATATCTCCGGAACGGCTGGACCGATTTCGATGTGATTTGGAATGAGGAGGTATATCAAAAATTCATCGACAAAACAAGCTTTTAAAAAGAATCCGAAACCGGAAGCGGAAGTTAGACATGTTTTTTTGGTAGCATTTTTTCAGAAACGGAATTTTGGTAATTTTAATAGTGGCGATTAAAGAAGGCCTTAGGACAAATCAAACGATTTTTTACCGAACTCTCTAGCTTCAACATGGCGGCCGCTACGAATTTTTGAAAATTTCGTCTTTAACGCCCATTTACTCAAAAACCAGCTGTTTGATTGGGATCAACTACATCTTGTTTGGTAGCCCCTTAAGGGTACTATACCATGAAATATCATTAATTTTGAAAATCGAAAAACGATCTCAATGGCACCACTCCAAAATTTTTAAAATTTTCAAAAAAAAAATCTCAAAAACTGCCCACACGTTTTTGTTTAAACTTTTTAAGCTGATAGAGATAGGCATCTGCTACAATTTTGTTTTTTGCTCAATTTTTGAAAATTGAAAATTGGTACCCTTTTATTTATTTAACGGGGAGCAATAAAATATTTCTGTTAAAGCAATATAGCTCACCATTGACAGCGAAATCCGAATATCATAATATTTTTTCGATAATTTCATATTTAGGGGGGCTACTGTTCCCCCTCCCCCAAATTTTTTCGATAAAAAATTAAAAATTTGGTTTTTTGTTTTGTTTGCTCTAGGAGAACCTTTTTACAAAAAATCAAAAACTCGAATTTTTTGCCCCTTAATAATCTTTTTGTCAGAAGAATTTCACATACTTTCTACAGCAGTTGTATTCTTGTACTAGTCGTTCAATGTTCAGTGTAGGCTAACTTTTTTATTTTAATAGATAGACTCGCAAACCCAAGAGCAAAGTTGTAGGGCAAATTCTTCTCGATTGTATTTAAGAAAAAAACTTAAGTTTCCAAATTTTATATGGCGGCCACGGTAAAAAATAACTTTTTTATAATGGAAACCTGGCATTTTGGCTTTAAAATCAGAAAGGTTTTGAAATTCTAAATGCAAATTAATAAGAGTAATTTCTTGCTAAAAATAATACTTCTCGAGTTATTAATATATTTTCAAATATCAATTTCCGCCCTTCAGTTGATTCAGTCCGAATATTTTACCCAACCTTATGCTTGAAGAGCGCAGCGGTCGGTCTTTCTTCAACCGCTTCAAGATGTTACAACTTATAAGAACTATTTACTTTAACTAGTCGTGTCTAGACAGGTGCATATCGAAAGTGTTGGAAAATATAAAACAATGTTATTTTATAAGTATAGGAAAGTCCAGGCGAAGTGTTTCGCTCATTTTTTATTTTATCTTTCAGTGTTATTCCCAACATAGATCTTTTCATCTTTCGTTGTGCAATACTCAATTTTCTTGTTGATGTTTTTGTCAGGGTTAGAGTCTCTGCCCCTACGGGGTAAGCTTATTAGGTGCATATATTTTGTACAATTTTTCTGATTTGTAATTACTAAATATTTGACTACATTTACGTGTTATTTTTTTAATTTATTGTATACAGTAATCCTTTAAAACAGATTATTAAAATTTTTATATTTTGCTATTACCAAAAAAATTACTTACCCTTCCACAAAAAAAGTTCTCCAGCCGCCACTGTAATTTACAAATTCACTTATTTTAGTTCAAATTTGTCGACCAAAGATATAGATGTGGAGGTGCTCGACGTATCTCCGAACGTACTTAATTCTAGCTTTTTAATTAAAAAGTCTGATTCTCCTTACAAAAGTACACCAAAAAGAACTCGTATTAAAAATTGCTAAGTTGAATGATTTTTGAGATAATTCAGTTTTTATATAAAATCGAGTTAACATGAAGGTCTGAGTATTTCCCAAAATGCGAGAATAGTTTGTACAAACTTTAAGGGTAAGACTATACAAAGACATAAACTGTTCTGTCTTCGGGAGGTTGCCTGAACTATTTGTACAAGTTGAACCATATGGGGTTATTTTTCACACATCTATATTATGTGTTTTGTTTCAGCTATTGAATTAGTAGGTCCCAAATATAGAACAACAGTCACGATTATGATAAACATAGCCTATTCGCTTTCACTAATATCGTTATCTATAATTGTATGGGCAATAAGAGATTGGCGGCAACTTGCAATTATGACTACCATACCATTCTTACCATTGTTTTTCCTTTACCCGCTACTTCCAGAAAGTCCCCGATGGCTCCTCTCGCGAGGAAAGTTTGACCAAGCCGAAAAAGTTCTAAGCACCATGGCAAAGTACGAACACATTTTCTAAACTTCTAATAAAAATTTTTATAATCAAATTGCAGAACCAACGGAAAACAGCTACCGACATCCTACATGACTAATCTAAAACGACTTATAGAAGAAGAAAAAACTAAAGCAAAATACCAAAAAAGCTATGGAATTTACGATCTCTTTAGGAGTAAAAATCTGAGGTGGAAAACAATCATAATCACATTTATTTGGTTCACAAACACTAGTGTTTACGTAGGACTTTCTTATTACGCTCCAGTTCTAGGAGGTGATGAGTTCTTAAATTTTTTCTTAGCCGGTGCAGTAGAACTACCAACTTATTTGTTCTTGTGGCCTTCTATGGAACGATGGGGTAGAAGATGGACACTGTGTGTTAGCATGGTTATTGGGGGATCGGCTTGTTTGGCTACATTTTTAGTTAAACATGGTAAGTGTATTTTCAAGTTCTGATCAATGTAGTACTGATTATTTTATTTTATTTCTTTTTTCTTTCCGCTTTTGCTACTACCATCCTCCTTTGCTTTTTCCTTTTTCTATTTCGTCTTTCCTTACCGTTCTACCTCTTATCTAGCATTTGTTCCCTTTTCCGTTAAACATTTTCTACATTTTTCATTCCTTTTTCTTTTTACTCCTTACCTATCTCGTTGTTCCCTCTTCAGATCTTCTTTCTTTTTTCTCTGATTTTTAATTTTAAAATCATATTTAACAAAGCTAAACAATTTAGTTTTTAAAAATTACTCTACCTCGTGCGGGCTTGGGGTCGACAATAACATAAATAACATAAAATGTGTAATAGAACTATTTGAGACATGATTCAAGAGAAAAAATATTTAAATGGTGATGCATGTTAGTCGTTTACGTTCCTCGTTGATAGTAGATATATTGGAGGTTTCGGGTAGACACCGTTTCTCTGACCTTAACGGCGCATTTCACGTTCCACGTCTTATGGTCTATCCAACTTAAATCACCTCCTGACATTGTTTGCAATATGGATCCGCTTCTATGCCCATCCTCTCTCTTAAGTGTACAATGCCTTGTCAAAATTTCGACCAATAGTCTAAATAGTTGTCTGGTTGTCGGAAAGAATCTATATCTAGATCCGGCCGTTTAATCATCTTCTTTGCTTCTCAACAGGTGCCTTCCGTGTGTCTACATTCTGCATTATATTTTGGAATCGTACTTTTAGTTTGGTTTTCAGGTTCTACTACAAGACTCCAATTTTATTGTCGGTTCCCGTATCGTGTAAGTATCAATCTTACTTTAGTCAATTTGTCGGCTTTTTTGTTCTCCTACACATTGGTTATTGGTTATTGGTTATTGGTTATTGGTTATTGGTAGTAGCAATTGCAGAGCACGGTTTTGTGAGTCCCTGAACACCCCGGCCAATAAGGCCTATTGTGTTTTGATTTAGGTGAACAGGTTAAGACCCTTTATTAGGTTTAGTAGCCTGTGGACCAGATCTTTTTCCGGTATGCCTACTTGTGGGTCTATTTCGCCCTACAGGTTGTGACGTCCGCGGTTTAATGCTTCACATTCAAAGATTACATGAGAGGCAGTTTCTTCCTCTTCATTACAGAGTCTGCATATGGATTCTTCTGTATATACGCCCATTCTGTGCATGTGTTTCCTTAGACTGCAATGACCGGTTAGTAGTCCCGTCGCAATTCTAAAATTATTTCTGTTGAGTTTCAGTATTTCAGTTGTTAGAGTCTGAGATGGTCTTCCCATCATCAGTTTGCTGTGTCTTTGTCCTTGCACGTGGTTCCAATATTGCTGGTGTTGTTGTTTGATCCACTCAGTTATTACCCCACGTGCTGTCGCCTTTGTGATACCTAGTACTGGTTCAGGACCAATAAAGGTTGCCTCAGATCCTTTCCTCGCTAGTTGGTCTGCTTTTTCATTGCCTGCTATGCCCTTGTGACCTGGTACCCACACCAGTGTTACTTGGTTGTGTTTTGCCAGGGTTTTCAGGTTTTGCAGGCATTCCCAGACTAGCTTGGATCTTATCTGCTTTGATGCTAATGCCTTTAGGGCTGCCTGACTGTCAGTGAGTATGTGGATAGGTTTGCCTTTGGTTTGCCTTCTCAAATTCTCACAGACACAGGTTCCCAGAGCGAATATCTCCGCTTGGAATACCGTGGTGTTTTGCCCCAGTGAGACATGCATGTTGTGCCTTGGGGTTTCGCCGTGTATTCCAGCACCTGACCCGTTATCCATCTTGGACCCATCTGTGTACCAGATCAGCCCTCTTGACGGATTCTGTTCTTCCCTACGACGCCATTCAGCCCAGTCCATTTGAATTTCAAATGGTTTGTCGTATGAAATTTTTGGAATCATAGTGTCGCTACCCATGTTTAAAAGAGGGTTTACGATATCATTTGTGATTCTGGTGTGCCCAAGGTTATTCTGGGTTTTCCAGTTCATGTTACATGTCAGCCTGTATGCTGCCATCCTGGCCTGTCCCCTGATGAAAATGTCGAGGGGGGGTAGGTTTAGCATTATTTCCATGGCTGCCGTGGGTGAGCTTTTCATTGCTCCTGTTATGCATAGACATGCTAGCCTCTGAATTTTTGTGAGTTTTGCAATTGCCTGCTTTTGTTTGACCTTTGGCCACCAAACCAGGCAGCCGTAGGTTATCATGGGTCTTACCACTGCAATGTATAACCAGTGCACCATGTGTGGCTTTAATCCCCAGGTTTTCCAAATGTTCTCCGGCACATCATTAATGCCGTTTTACATTTGTTGGTTATGTTGTCTAGATGTTGATTCCAGGTCAACTTGGTGTCTAGGAACGCGCCCAAATATTTGACCTCTCCTCTCATCTGTACTACTTGGTTAAAGAGAGTTGGCAGCCGTAGCCCATCCAGCTTTCTTTTGTTAGTGAAGGGGACTAGTGTTGTTTTTGTAGGATTTACCCTTAGGTTTTCCTTTATGCACCACCCTTCAACAGTTTTTAGAGCTCTTTGCATGAGCTCTGATACTGTATTGGCATATTTCCCCACTATGAGTATGACGATATCATCCGCATACCCCTGTGTGTAGTAGCCAGATTTGTTCAGTGAGGCTAGTAGTTCGTCTACGACCAAGTCCCAGAGCAGGGGAGATAGGACTCCGCCTTGAGGACATCCTCTGGCCACAGACACCTGTGCTGTCTCACCTGCCAATGTCGTCTGAATCTGTCTGCCTTGTAACATGGCTTTCATCCACCTGCATAGGGTGTCTTCAACTCCACGGTTACTAGCAGCTAGTATCATTGATTCAAATGAGGTGTTATCAAATGCACCCTCTATGTCAAGAAATACAGTTAATGCTATTTCTTGGTTGGTCAGTGCTGTCTCTATTTTTTCCTACACATTACTATGACCCCGTACCCAATCGAGTTGTAGTCTCTTTGTTCGTCCCAGACGCTGTAGAACTTGACTGCAGAGTGCACTCTTTCACCAATGCTGAACTCACTGTGTATCATGCCAGGGCTTTCACCGCTACCTGGCTATCTAACCATATACAGACTTCTCTTTGCGTTGCTTGCTCCGGTCGTCTTGTACATTCCATTATTGCAAAAACATCGGCTTGTAATGCAGTTGCATATATTTCCACACCTGTATAGCAACACATCTCTTCCATATTATCTACAGCTTTCATCCCCTGCGTTCGGGTGACGTTACTTTATAGTTAATTTTAACTTCGAAACTACACTCCTTTTTAAGATTGTTAACTGGCATGATCATATCCGGTACAGTTGTCCGTGTTGATATGCCTTCGTGCCCGTTGTCTTCCTTTCTTCCTCTCCAATAAACCCCTCCGGGTTATTCTATGACAAACTGATATTGCTAGCCTTTCTATTTCAATATGCAGTAGTGTCATGGTTAGCAAAACCGTTGATTGAGGGAATTCCCTCAATCAACGGTAAAACTTTAAATGCCTTGGTTAGCGTTGTTCTCATAACATCTGTATTGCTCCTATAAGCTAGTCGCTGTACATTTTTAACTTTTTCTACTTTGCATACCACCATATGTACTAGTGCTGCATACAATATTCTAGGCTTTCTGATTGCAGTGTAGATTCAGTGAGCAATTCTAGGGAAAAGTCCTCACTGCCTGGCCACCGTCCTCCGACACTGCCATAGTGTTGTTACAGCTCTTCCACCCTTTTTCAACGTGTCTTTTCCATCTCAGTTTGCTGTCTAGTATGACCCTAAGATACTTTAACCTCCTGCCTTAGCTGAAGTTCTTCTTCGAGTAAGGTAGGTTGTCTCAGCTCTGCCATCTTACTGTTCTTGTTAAACACGACCAGATGAATCGTCAATGTGTTGACTGATAGCTCCTTACGTTCACAGCATCTCTGGATCATTCCTAGAACCCTCTATACTATTCCGTTCAAGACATTCAGATGTCGCCCTATAATTCCGTCGTCTGCATTTGCTGTTCTCTCTTACTCGTACTGTCCTCGTCTGTAAATGCGATTACCTCCATTTTTCTGTGCATGATTTGCTCAGTAGATTCCAAGTTTGCATTATCAGATGCTCTCTTTATATCATAAAAGAACACGAACTCATATTTCTTGTTCGCTTTAAATAAATGCTTTAAGGCAGATTTAAAAAACAAATCCAACATGCTAACACGCAACCCTTTTATAGCACTCGCACCTCACATACAATCCAAGAAAGAGAAAATTCGCTCGCCAACAATTAATGAAGGGTAGATTGGTGTATTAAAAAATAAAACAATTAATAGTGTTCTATGACTAGTGTGATATCTCTCCTTATTAGCATTGATTATTTTCCTTTTCAAACATTTGGAAACTTAGCATGAGAGGATCCAAGAATAACTATTTATTAAGAAAACTCATTTTAAAAGTTTAATTTTGATCGACTATCTAGCCCGGTTAACCGAGTAATCACCAAAAAACAACCAGGTTTAAACGGTGTAAGTATAGAAGAAGATCGATTTGGAGGTTTCAGCGGATACACGTAGATTGAAATTAAAGAGCACTAGAGGTCCAAATACCAGATTGATTCACTAAAACAGAAGGCGTTAAGTTTGATTCATGAACATAACTTCTGCTGTGGAAAGTAAACACGTAGCTATTCAATAGAATCAGAGATAGGGGAAAACGGTGGAGACAAAAGAGAGCAAAGCGTTTGAGAGCACAGTCTCGTAACGATGGCGCGACAGCTTGTTTTAATAAAGACCAAAAAGGACAACAGTTGAATTTGCATCTAATAGTTTTCAATATTTCTTTAATTATTAAAGTTTATGTAAAATAATCACGATAGCAATAACATCCTCAAGTAACAATACCTTTTTTTGTAAGAGAGGAAAGTTGTACGATAGCCTTTCAACTAAAACACTATAATGTGTGAACATATTAAGAACACTAAATTTTCATTGCAGATTCCACAGTGACTCTAGGTCTTTACTGCATAGGAAAAATGGGAATATCTTCCTCATTTGTTGTTTTACCTTTAATGGCATCAGAGTTATATCCAACTGTTGTAAGGGGCTTAGGAATGAGCATCAGTTCTGTTATGGGAATGTTGGGCCCCGTTTTTATACCACTTGTAAACTATTTGGTAAGTTTGTAAACACTAATTATTAGCAATCAGAAAATAAACTGAAATACTTGAAATGTCCAATTAAATTTACTGCGTTGTGCCTACGTGAGAGGAATTAAAAATAGTGAAATTCCCTTTCCTGATTCCGACCCTGCCTAGTGGTGATTTATTTTTTGGTTCGCTCAGAACGACTTGCTCGTGTATGTCATGCTACACGCTTGTTTACTTACAATCAGATCCCATACTGAACATCATATTTTACAGGGATCTGATATGCTAACGTTGCCATTAATAATTATGGGCAGTCTGTTGGTGGCTGGAGGGATATGTTCTTTACTGCTCCCGGAAACATTAAATCAGAATCTGCCACAGACACTGGAAGATGGTGAAAAAGCGGGGCTAGACTGCTTTCCGTGCTGTACTCCTTCGCAGTCCAGCATAAAAATTGCTGTTGTTCACGAAAGCGTAGTTTAGGGATAAAAATACGATACTAAATGTACATTAAAATTGTATTTATTCAAGGTGAACCAAATAAAATATATACACATTGAATTATGAAAACTGATCTTTTTTTATTTACTGTCTTAAACAACATTGCGGTGTTTTTTAGTACCACTTTATAGAGTAAATATTAACAATAAAGATGAATTCAATACAAAACGTTTTCTTAGTTTGAATACCATTGTGTGCTTTTGGAAGTTCCTAATCGATTAATAATTTTATTGCCTCTTTAACGATGGAATATGCTCGTGGTGCTCGTTACCCCCGTCACAACTTTTTCAAAAACAACGTATCAAGCGCAATCATTTCTTCGATTGACAAATTCTGCATGCTCAAAAGTGAAATCGCGGTTTGCTCAAATCAAAACGTTTTTATCGTCCCTCTTCCAATTACTTTTTACTATAACCAAATAAAAATGTAATCCAAAATTACTCCAAATATAAATATTTAACTACATATTTAAAATTAATAGTATATTAATAAATAATAATAATAATAATAATAATGGTTAGGTACAGACAGACAAATACAACAAATTTAACATAATATTAATAAAATTCATAATAATATCAAGTTTAGAATAGAAATCGAAAAGAACAATAGTAGGGAACAGTTTCGAGTACAATATTTTCAGAAAACCCACAAGTGCAGACATGGTCATACACTCAAATTCTAAACAACCAATCGAAATTTAAAAAGCAGCTTTCAATAGTATGATTCACAGAGCCATTCATATCCCACTGTCTACCAAAAATTTCGATGAAGAACTTAGCACAATTAAATCTATAGCCCTAAAGAACGGATACAAGGAGTAATTTATAGATAATATTTTAAAGAAAAGACAAAAAAGGTAAAACATCTTTTATTGTAATATTAATATACTATTAATTTTAAATAGTTAAATATTTATTAATAATGTTTCATTACCTGCCTACCACACAATCAATTCAAAATATTACTCCAAATATGTTTCAGCGTCTCCTTCCCAACTCATTTCGATGTGACAAATTTAGAAATTAATTAGAATGGTGTTATTTTGAATACCATTTTGTTGAGAATATATTAATAATAAAGTTGAATTCAATATAAAACGTTTTCGCAGTATCAATACCTATGTGTGCTTCTAAGAGTTCTTAATCGATTAATAATTGTATTGCCTTTTTAAAGATAACATTGAAATGTGCTCGTGATGCTCTTTATCCCTGTTACAACTTTTTCAAAAACAACGTATCAAGCGCAATCATTTCTTCGATTGACAAATTTTGCATGCACAAAAGTGAATTCGCGGTTTGCTCAAATCAAAATGTTTCATCTTCCACCTTCCAACCATTTGAAACACTTTTTTACTATAACCGGATAAAAATGCAATCCAAAATTCCAAATATGTTGCAGCGCCCCTACCCAAATATTTAAAATTTTTTTACTACTTTATCTCTTCCGTTCAGATAGTTCCACTGAAATCTTTAACGTCAAGCTTTTGTTCCCGTTATCTTTACCTTTCAATCGCCGCCCTCGGACAGGTTTGAAATTAGCAAAGTTCTTACCTCGCACTTCTATAATCGAAAGTATCCACCCATAAAAATGCTTCGATCATATGTGCTCAAATCTCATGCAAATCTTCGATACGGCTAAGCATAATAAACAAACCAATAAATAATTCATCTCCTTTACAAAAACTCTTCTACACAATTTTAAATTATTTTCCGAGCACATAAAGCAGTTAATTTTATTTAAGGAGTTTATTGAAAATAATTATTATTCCTAAAATATATTTATTATATTGATCTGAATTGTAACTCTCCTAAATCTTAATTAAATCCATGTTACTATTCAACAGCATCCAAATAAAAGATCATCAGGATGATGTTATATAAACACGCATTTGAAGATCACAATACGGCTGGCAAAATAAATTGCTGGCATATTTAACTAATATAAAACAAAAGCCGGTATTTCTTCCATAATCGCTGATTCCTTGCATATTTGAAAATAAAAAGTACTGCTAGACGCATCACAAATGTGTAACATCTGTTCACACATTACATTAACCGTGGGGCGTAGTCCACGGGTTCCGTTAGTATTAATTAAAAAGTTTTCACCTCCTTCGAAGACTTGTAGGAGAGGGGGTAATTTGTAATTAAGCCATTAGCACACACTATCTTGATGTAAATTTTTACAAATATTTACAAATCCGCTTTTAAAATGTTTGCATTTTGCTGTAGTAGCAATTGGATTCTTCAGCAGCCGCCTTCGAAATATCTAGACGTGTATACGCTGGGGAGTCAAAACTTAATTTGAATATTGAGACGCAAAATTTTTATTCATAGTTTCTATTGGTTTACTCTGGGAAGCGCAGAAAATTTAAGAAACTCATAAAAGTTCTTTCAAAACTTCTTTAACATGGTAGGTAGGTACTTAACTACTAAATGTCCTCTATTACACGTATACGCACTTAGTAAACGTATGTTTTCAGAATATTTTGTAAAAACATCCAGGCATTTATATTACATATATTAGAACGCTTATAGACAAAATTAAAAAAAAAAATAATGTTAAAGTGCAAAATACATACAACAAACCCACAAGTACGCTTGCACGCATGTACGCACGCTCACACACGCGCGCTCGCGCGCGCTTGAAATAATATAAAAACAAAAGACGGAGTAACGTTTAATAATACGTGTCCTACATGTTTATACGAATATACAAACATACAAATAATTAGATATACAAGGTGTAACTAAAAGATTGAACGTTACGTTCAAGATGGTCTGTTTACATCAAAATAACTAAAAAAGTTGATATAAAGATGATGCCGAAAACGCTTCCTTACGGAGTTAGAGCCTCCGGAAGAGAAAACATTTTACTCGCTTTTCTATCGATAAACAGTTATATGAGGATCCACTACATCATTTATCTTAATGTCGCTACTTAGTTTTATTTGACTAAGTGCACTATAAGTGTCTCATGATTATAGAGAGGGTAACATAATATTTTTTTCAAATTACCATTGAAATGTACTCTTTTTAAATGTTATCTCAAGAATCTTTTTCGCCATACAAAATACACAATAAAGTTTTTTTATTAAAAACAGCTATATCTAACGGCTTTCGCGATAATTCAATCTTCGTTAAAAAACGAGTTGCCATGAAAGTCCAAGTGTTTCTTATAGATGTATAAATAGTTTGTAAAGTGGGTTCGTCGACGCAGTGCTGTTTACATGAAAACTAGTAAACATGTTTATATGAATGATAAATTTTTCTTATTTAAAATAAAATTAAATAAAAAATTAGAAAATGCAATATGTATAAGGTGTTCTATTAAAAGGAATGAGATATTGGGAATCAAATTTTGCCAAACGTGGTTGTAAAATGCGAACACTCCAAACAGTGCATTGTTTACTTGAATATAGGTTCATATCCAGCGCAAACAAATTCGACTAATTTATTGTCACTATTTAGAGGGTCCATATCACAACGCCAACTGTTCACAACGCCAACCGATGATTTTGAATGTTCATAACGCCAACCGTGATCATAAAGCCAACTATACGCTGCTGTTCATAACGCCAACCGTGATCATAAAGCCAACTATCAACCTCTGATCACAACGCCAACCGTGATCATAAAGCCAACAATCGAGCTCTGATCATAACGCCAACCGTGATCACAACGCCAACCGATCAGAATGCTAACTGATTATTTTTAGTTTTCATAACGCCAACAGTGATCATAAAGCCAACTATGAACCTCTGTTCATAACGCCAACCGTGACCATAAAGCCAACTATCAACCTCTGGCCACAACGCCAACCGTGATCACAACGCCAACCGATTATTTTGAGTTTTCATAATGCCAACCGTGATCATAAAGCCAACTATCAACCTCTGATCATAACGCCAACCGTGATCACAACGCCCAAAGAAGTGCGTTGATCCTAACGCTCACTGCTAAAAGTGTCTGCTCAAAATTTATTAATTTATTATACAGGGTGACCATGGGAACTTTGTTGTTTTTCAAGATGCAGGGTCGGTTAAGTTAGCAAAGAATTGTAACTTTTACTTCTGATTGCAACGGTGAATTCAAAAAGCAATTGAATATCGCGTTCTGGAGTTATTTGCTCAAGCAACTTTTCTAAAAATGTAACATCTTTCATATTTTTAAATATTCTCTAAAAAAATTAATTCTGAACGTAAAAGTTTTAAGAACACTAATAGCCTAAAACGAATGATAGAAAAATTATGCATGATTATTTATGTCATGTTGCAAGAAATTATGTAAAATTGTGTATAATTTCTTGCAAAACGACGTAAATAATCACGAATAATTTGTTTAAGATCATTTTAGCTTTATTAGTGTATGGAACTGTTATATTTAGAATTTAATTATCTTTCAGAATATTTAAAAATAACAGAAGTTCTATTTGAAAAAATTATTTTAACCATATAACTCGAGACCGCGATACTCAATTGACTTTTTGTTTTTTCCATCGTAATCTGAAGAAAAAGCTACAATTCTTTGCAAATTTAACTGACTTTGTATCTTTAAAAATAACAGAGTTAGCAATAGTTGCTCGTTCCCATAATCACCCTGTATTACATTATACAGGGTCATTAGAAAACGTCCGGTCACAATTTAAGCACGAGTTCTCTGGACAAAAGTTGATTTAACTTAATTTACCTACATACAAAAACGCATCGTTACGAGAGATACAGCCCTTTAAAGATGTCCACTGGACAGGCTACCGATGGAAGGATTTGTACGTGTTATTCCAACATAAATGTAAATAGCGTATTTGATTCACACAAATAAAATACCTCCTTACTTTAGATAAGGATTAATTTAAAAGTTTTTTTTACTTTTTATGTGTATTTATTTTCCCATACTTCTACTGAAGTATGGATAGTTATGATTTCATGCAAATTTTCGAATCTCTTTTTTCCACTTTTTTCAAAAAAAAACCGTTTTCGCTAATTTTAACCTTTCACGCAGTTCAGCGCATAACGTTTAATATACAATTTTCACTTTTAAAATAATATTTTATTTCACAGGAACCATTTTATGCGATTCATGACGCTCTTGACCCAAACAATAATTTTGGCCAAAAAAATTTGGGTGCAAAAAATTAATTTAAAAGATACTATCATACATAGAATTTGATTCTGATTTCAAAAATGTAAAAATATATTTTATTATATATATTTTATTTAAAACAAGAAAGTTAGGATCATTTTCGGTAAAACCGGAAGTGCAAAAAATTATATATTACATTAAATGATAGAAATGCATATGTATATTAAACACTCCAAATTTTATTTGTTTATCCTAATAAATAAATAAAAAGGGGTGAACCGGTTTCCTGTTACTTCCAATATAATTTTTTGAGGTTACTTTGAACATAAACGAAACAGAATTTTATCTAGTTTGATAATATGTACAAAATATAATAAACAGTAGATATTTAAACATATTTATTGAATGTTATAAAAAAATAAAAACACAACGATACCTATAGATATTCAAGAAAAATGTCGATATATCGAATAACGATATCTAATTCAAAAAATATTGATGTATCGATATAGTACATCGATATATACAATATATCGACATGTTTTTCGATAATCGATTGTAAATTTCCGATATTGCGCAGCCCTAGTTGTCGTTGCTAAAGCAATGGAAAAAATTTCTTTCTGTAAAATATTCTCACTTATAAATTATTTACATTGCGTGTATTATCGGCTTAAAAAATTACGTTAGTTTAGGCAAGTCCAGGGAGGGCACTTGCCTCCCTTGTCCTCCCCCATCAACGGCGTCCTTGCCATCTAGATTGCCATAATGAAACAAAATTCACAAGAGCCGCGTTTCGAAAACACTGAAAACAACCTAACACTATGTTGTCAAAATAAATCATTAGGTAGTTTTGTTGATTTTTGCATTTTCTATGAATTGAAATATTGTGCATGGCAATCTAGATGGTATCTTTTTTACCCATTTGCGACCTTATTTGTCATTTAAACCCCTACTTAAGTGGTATAGATAGGTATACATTAAAAAATCTACAATAAAATCTAAAAATATACAGGATGTTCCATTTAATATAAAAAAGTTGAATATTGTAACTCAAAACAGTTGAATGATGTAAAAGTTTTAACTTCGCTAAAAGGTGGAACTTTACCTGCTATTTAATAATATATTCATAGTTTATTGGGTCTTAGTTGAACAATAAAGTTGCTAGAAGCTGGGGCCTTTTTTATAGATCAGATGGTATATAGATTTTCATATTTTATGCTGTATGCCCTCATTATTTAATTGATCACTTTCATGTTGTGAAAAAACACAAATTGTTTTTTTAAAGAAAAAAACCGTATTAACAAAAACGAGTTTTTTACATCTCCATCACAAACACACATACACACTCAAAAGTCAAAACCCGCATATCTGTCAAAATTTAAACCTCCAAAATTTTGACGACTACATAACCTGCCTCTAACTATACTAGGAAGGAAAAAAAATATATCGATTTAAAAAAATCAAAGGTACAATTTGCATGTATTTGGCGTTGTGATCACGGTTGGCGTTATGATCAGAGGTTGATAGTTGGCTTTATAATCACGGTTGGCATGAAAACTCAAAATAATCGGTTGGCGTTGTGATCAGAGGTTGATAGTTGGCTTTATGATCACGGTTTACGTTATGAACAGAGGTTCATAGTTGGCTTTATGATCACGGTTGGCATCATGAAAACTAAAAATAATCAGTTAGCATTCTGATCAGTTGGCGTTGTGATCACGGTTGGTGTTATGACCAGAGCTCGATTGTTGGCTTTATGATCACGGTTGGCGTTGTGATCAGAGGTTGATAGTTGGCTTTATGATCACGGTTGGCGTTATGAACACACAAAATCATCGGTTGGCGTTGTGAACAATTGGCGTTGTGATCAGGTCCCCTATTTAGATACTAGCTGTGAAAATGCACCTCCAATTTCTATAAATTAAAACCCAGCCATGTATTCTCCCCGCACGCCAGAGAGACACACTACCCCACACTAATCACGAGCAGACCAAAATACCAACACGCCAAGCACACAGCGTCAATTCACTTACCTGTGGTTATGTCTTATTTTATTCAGAAATTGATATTTTCTAAGTTTTGTTATGATAAATTAAACAATTTTTTAGGAATAGATTCCTTGGTGTTTATGAAAACCAAAAACGGAAGGACAAAGTCGTTCTCTAAAAAATCGGCGAGGGGGAAATTAACCCCCCTAAATATTGCTGCACCTAAAAATTAAGTGACTCTTATTCGACTATCACTCATGAGCAATTTAGCCTAAACACAAATTTTTTATCATCCCTAATTTAATAAACAGAGATGCATAAATTTTCGATTTTCAAATATTCATAGCTCGTCAGTTTTTTAAGCAATAATTATTGTAAATAAAAAAATTCTTAACTTCAACAGGTTTTTTATTTTAGCCTTATACGTATTTCATTACACGTCATCATCAACGGCAAGATTAAAAATAAACAGTTGGTGTTGCTATAGGAACAATAAATCTTCATAACTTGATCTTGGTTTTCTATATCTGCGTCCAGATGACTTGATTTCTCATTCCAAAATATTCAATAACGGTGAATTTAAGACATCAATTTGCGAGTCTTTTAGACAAATTAAAACAAAAAGTTAATGAAAAGCGTCCTGGTTTAGCCAAGAAAAAAATCATTTTTCACCAAGACAATGCACGGCCCCACACGAGTGTTATTGCTATGGCAAAACTTCACGAATTAGGCTTCGATTTGCTGCCACACCCGCCTTATTCGCCAGACCGTCGGACCACCACCTGTTTCTACGTCTGAAAAATACCTAATAGACCAGAAATTTTCGACAACGACGATGTTAAAGCTACTGTGGATGCCTACTTTGAAGAACTTGACAGTTATAGAGGCTTCGGATCATCGCTGGTCAAAATGTATCGAGGTGGCAGAAAATGATGTTGAAAAATAAACGTAATTTCAAATCTTCAAATTTTCAACCCATTCTCGTACCACAAGCATATAGACGCTACCGAGCATTCAACTTGGAACAGACAGGTCGAAAGACGAGTACTGGGTCTCCCCAAATACCTAAAAAAAATTAAAATGACAGATTACAAAGAGGAAAGTAACATTAAAATTTTATTCTTTTTTATCCCATGGCATCACTCATCGACCAAAATATCACTTTTTTGTTTTATCAAATTTGCACCAGTTGATAAATTCCAGATTAAAATATTAAAATAAAAAAACAATATAAGTAGCTACAACTGATACGCCTAATATTATCAAATCAGACTATAAAGTACTCAGAAATTGCGATAACACTGATAACACCTTTTTAACCTTGAAGCAAACTTCAGTACTACGCATAGTAATAGTAATTAAACTGGGTTTTATACCATTTGAATTCAAAATGTGGCCATTAATTGTTTCCATAATTTTTATATGTCTTAGTACATTCACTCTTTATTTACAAAGCAAGAAGAAAGATCCAGAAAAAATATTTGGCGTGTATTCAAGACCAGGAAAATGGTATTACTTCAAATATTTAATGTTTTTCGTCATACTGGAAACTCGAAAAATCAAAGCGAAATTTTTCGCAAGCTGGAGTAGTGAAAACGATGAAAATCACACCAATTCAACTTTGTCTGTGACAATTAAGGATATGGAAAAATTACAACAACTATCAGATCACAAAAAAGTAAGATTCTGTATGTTTTTTATTAAGATAAATTAACTCTCATTCATCAACTTAAAAGATGTATATAAATACTATAATTCAAATTCAATATTGCCAATCATATACAAACAATATTCCAAGCTGTGAACTTCAAACCCAAAATTATAATGCAAATGCTAGCTGATGTGACGTCACTGCGACGCGACGGTTAGAATTTTAAAAAATCAAGTCATTTTTGATTATTTTGCAGCATTCAACTTTAACAAAATAATCAATTGCATTAATAGTTATTGAAGTAACAAGGAATGTAAAGACGTAATAACATTCGAGGTAGGTAAATACGAGCCGAGGCGAAGCCGAGGCTTGTGGCCTGCCGAGGATGTTAATAGTCGATACATTTCGTGTTACTTATTAAATTTTTCACGCTACCGGCAATGTAAGTAGGCCTACAGGTAGAAATTTAATCATATTTAAAAGTTTGTTTTGAGAGCTGTCATCGGAATTATTTTTTAAAAGATCATTATTTTAAGTTGTCTGTGCTTGTTACCATATCAACGAACAGTTAAAATCAACATTATTTTCCTAGGAATGTAAGTGACACTATTAAGTTCCGTCGTCAAGGGTAACTAGTACACGAATGTTATCAGCCATTTACAATCCCTGTAGCTATGGATGTAAGGCCTACTTACATTGCTGGTAGCGTGAAAAATGTATTAACTGTACTACTACTTAATATTTTAGGCTTTTGACGCAGTATTTTTTCAAGCTGTAAGTATGAATGGTTACTATATTTGTGGAGGAACAGAACGAAGACACGAAGCAAAAACATTTGGCTTATTTTACATAGTGGTGAGTATTTTATTATCTGAGTTTGTGCTATACTTAATATAACACTCAAAACAAATGGACGTTGATTTAAGTTAATGCATATTTTTACTTTCCCATCTAGTTTTACCGGAAATATACGTTTTGGGGCTCAACGAACCCAAAAAGTGTTTTTTAAAAAACAGCTGCCTGTGTGTGTGTGCGTGTGTGTGTGTGTGTGTGTGTGTGTGTGTGTGAGTGTGTGTGTGTGTGTGTGTGTGTGTGTGTGTGTGTGTGTGTGTGTGTGTGTGTGTGTGTGGGTGTGTGTGTGTGTGTGTGTGTGTGTGTGTGTGTGTGTATGTTTCACTATACTAATGGCAACTTGTGTGTGCATATTCGTGGACTGTGGCAACTTCACAAATTATGGCAACTTACACGCGTTGCCATAATTTTAAATCGGATTTATGGCGTCTGTAGCTGTTAGAGAGAGGTCAGTATTTGACTAGGGTAGCTTTTTGGCTACGTCTACAGTGATCTATTCTTTTCTTGAACGTAACAATAAAACTGAATTAAATAGGAACATATTTTTAAAACGGTGTGTAAGATACCACAAGTTGGCTTACCCGTCTAAGTTTACACACTAAGAGTTATGGCAACGCAACTACGTATGCATGGTGGCGACATCTTCGCGATTAGTTTGCAGCATGTACATAGTTGCCAAGTTTCTGCGCGCTGCAGCAGTCATGCTTTTCGCGTATTATACATCACCTAAGCTGATTGAGCTTACTTTCTAGGGCGATATGATCGCATGAGCTACGTGCTATTTGCACCATACAAAAAAAGTTCTAGTTTTGGACTGCATAGCACTTTAAGCGCCTTACTTTTATGCCCCGTAAATTTTGCATTTTGATTAATAATATTTATTTTTAGTATTTTATATAAAAAGAAAAAAAATGGGATGGAGGAAGGTAGCCCCTACCATATTAAAATTATCAAAAAATTAAAATCAAATTCTAATTTAGCTATCATTGATGAGCTATACTGCCTGAACAGAAATGTATTGATTAATTAAATAAAAGGGTACTAAATTCCAATTTTTAAAAATTCATAAAAGTCCCCACAGTTCAATAAGGCCAATGAGCAAAAACCAAAATTGTAGCCGATTACCAGGTCCATGAGCATACAAAGTTTAAAAGGCGTGTGGGCAGTTTTTGAGCAAAATTTATTTGAAAATATCATTTCGATGGGCCTACTCGTTTTTCAATATTGGAGCGTAAAAGTTAAAATTTAAAAAAAATCGGAGCCCGGCTTCATTTTAAAGCTAGATGGTTCGGTACAAAAGCATTTGATTTGCCTCAATGCCTTCAATCAGATCCCCTATTCAAATTACCAAAATTCTGTATCTGAAAAAAATGTTCCCAAAATCATTTCCAATTTCCGCTCCCGGTTTCGATTTTTTTTAAAGCTCTTTTGTGTCGATGAATTTGTTATACCCCGTCATTCCAAAGCGCATCAAAATCGGCCCACCCGTTAGTGACACACCCACCCACCCACAGACAGACATTTTTTTTAAATCACTGTATTAGGTTCCTGGGGGTCCAAAACATGTATTTCCGTCAAAGTCTCAATTTTGAAAATCTGCATGAAATCAATACTTCCCTATACTGAAAGTATAGGAAATTAATATGTATTTTTTTATAAATAAAATATGTATTTATAGGAGAATATATTCCTCATACATTCTTTTAGGCTCTAATAGGTAAAATATGTTGGTTCAAATAACACTCGTTTAAATTAGCCGATAATATTTAACTCTTTCGAGTATGGTGGATGACAATTTAAACCACCTTTTTTTGGCTGTCTGCGGTATGCTGGGACAGAGATTGTACCACCTATATTTGAGGCTGGTGGTGAAATGTATACAGGTTTATGTCATGAACCACCGGTGGAGACACTTCATTGGTTGAACCAGATCAGATGTCTGCCGCGGAAACTGCCCTAGCTATATTAATCAAGTCACAATATTGCACAATCTTTGTTGATATGCAGTAGGCGCTTTTCGGTGTGTTTGTATTTCGTTTTTAATGTGTATTTCGGGTGTGGATAAAAAATCTGTTAGTTAAACAGTGTTATATAGTGGTTTAGAAGGTAATATGCGAATTTGATTATCAAAATTTGTTATTGTAGAACTAAATTTGCCTTTGTAATTTTAGAGTTCATTATTTGCACCAGCATCCTTTTATACTTAAAAAATGAAGCGCTCGAGATTGGAGTCTTTGCCCTTCAGATTAGTTAATATCACCGAGGAAGAATTGTATGAGGAAGTGGAGAAGATTGGGCCGCTATCCCTTCGGATTTAGAATCTGAAAATGACAGTGGCAGTGATAAGGAAGATCAGATGAGTGATAGTCTCATAATTGTTGAAGGGTTGTCCGCCAACAGAATGGTTAGAACAATGTCGTTACCTATAGAGTTAACAATTCCTATAAAAAAACATAAACCTACTCAACCAGAAGCAGTAAGATTGGCAGAAAGTGCTCACCAACCACTACGCACTACACGCCGCAGATATGGTTATTGCAGTATAAAGAAAAAAGATGTACGTACAAATTGGCAGTGTAGGGTTTGTAAGATACCACTTTGTTTGAGGAAATATAAAACATGCTTTCAATCTTATCACAGGCAACAATAAGTTATTTTATTAAAATACTATGTAATATAATTAAATGTTAATAATAAATAAAGTGTTTCTGAAAAGGGATTTGTTTGTGAAGTACGGTGGTATAAAAAATAAACCACCCCTTATCTATAGATCTACTGATAACAGTTTTAATTTGTAACTTTTATAAGGCCACTTCACTCCTATGCAGTACAACTAGTACAGCTATTTTAATAATTTCAACCGAAAAAATTTCCGTACCTCACAGGTAATATTTTAGGCGAATTTTCCGTCCCTGAAAGAGTTAACTAAACCAACATTTATTCGAATGTCGAGTGTACCGGCCCTTAATAAATATCAACGATTTTCCTAGATATTACAAATTATCCGTTTTAGAGAAATCTTAATTTTAAAAAAATGGGTGTTGTTTCCAAAGCGGCACTTCACATTATCTTTAAGATTTCAGTTTCTACTAAAGAAGTTTTGGATTTGGTCATTTGGATAAAAGTTGTTTGGTTGAATGTTTACTTCCTGCTAATATTAACAACAAATATTTTTTTAGTACAGGTTTAGGTTGTTTGATTTTAATGATAAAATCTATATTACCAGAGTTTTATTATAAATTACAATGAAAATCACTAACAATGAACTTTTTCCAACCTTCAAGTGCGGCCATTCAGCACTGGCCACTGACAAATAAAAATTGGCGCGTTAGTTCTTAAATGCGATTGGACACAGAAAATCGGGCGCGAAAAGTACCCGTGACATGTGAGAATATAGGATCACATGTTATTGTTATGTCTGGAGTCTGGATCACCGCCGGTCTGCGTACATTGCAGCCAGTTCATGGTAGTGGAAGGAATTGGGAAGTACCGAGTCTTTATAAAATCGCCAAATTAGCGTTTATTATAACAGCATTTATTCCCAATGTTCATCGCTACTCTGCGAGTTAAAAGTGTTTTTGTTTAAATTATTGCGGTATTGCAAATAACTTTGGTGACAGGTAAGTAATCATTTTTGTTCTTTTACCTTTACAACCTAGAGAGGATAGCTATAAGTGTTTACCTACGCAGCATTATCTAGTACAAGTGCACAGATGTTTTATTTTTTTTTTGTTACTTTGGACACTGTGGTTGGTTTAGCAATCGTAGTATAAAAAAATAGCAGCAAAATAATGTGTTCGCCCGATATGTTCAAATAAAAATTACGTAAGGGTTGGCCACGGAAAAAAATTACTGACTTTGCATGCTTTAGAATAACAAAAACAGTGATACAGTGATGACAGTTAATAAATTCTAAAGCATGCACAGGCAGTAATTTTTTCCATGGCCAACCCTTAAGTAATTTTTATTTGAAGATACTATGGTATTTACGTAGGTGCAAGCTAGGTATTACAGGCATGCTTTGGGGCTGACCGGAGGGTTTATATAACAAGAATTAACAACTAAACTAAGAATTAACACTAAAGAGATAAATGTATGCTGTTTTCCCACATTGCCATTTATATGTATAGGGTGAGTTTTTTTTCATTGTATGTATGGGGACCTTGGAAACTATGAGAGATAAAATGGTCAAATGGGGAAAGCAGTGCAAAATTAAAAGTCTTGTTTAATGCTAATTTATAAATAAAATTATTTGATTCTTCAACAGTTATTAACTTATTTTAACCTTATACGTATTTATCATGTGATAAAACTGAAAAATGCTTATAATTTTTATTTTTAAAAATAGTTGCTACAAGTTTTATACCACTGAAAAAAGATTAAAAAATATATGGTTTACATTAATAAAAAGACAACTTTATGTTATAACTCAAAAAAAAACATTAAAAATTTAATAATTCTTCAAAAGATAACTGCTATACCTACATTTTTTACTGACCATTACACTCACGGTTTTGGGAACTAATAAAATGTACGGAATTTGTGGAAAAAATTGTTTTTTATTGATAAATCTGCTTCCTCAATTTTTTTTCCGGGGGTAGCTGGCTAGTCAAATTTGAGAACAAATTTTTTTTGGGCTAGCTAGCCAATCAAATTTGAGAACTGATAAAAGTTACCCATTTTTTAACTGAGCTCACGGTTTTGAGAACATCAAATTTACGGAATTTGTGGAAGAAAATTGTTTTTAATGATATATATGCTTCGTCAAATTTTTGCCGCGGGTAGCTAGCTAATCAAATTTGAGAACTAATTTTTGCCGTGGCTAGGTAGCCAGTCGAATTTAAGAAGAGTTAAATTACCCATTTTTAAGTGATATAAATTTGGGTTCGGCATGGATACTTCAAAACAAACAAAAAATCAAAACACTAATAACAATCACAATAATTTTTTTAAAGTTATTGCGTTTCACGTTTACAGTTTGTTCACATAAATTAAGTTTGTTTGTGCAACAGTCATCGATATACCACTAGAGATTTAATTTAATTGCTAGGCAACAATCTTTCGCACAATATTTAAATTTTTAATTTTGCCGGCAAAATTAAATGTCTAGTGATACTATGTATGAAAAATCTATGGACGTCTGCATTGTACAGGGTCCGGCATAAACAATACCTAACATTTTAAACAATGGCCGTTAGGTTTACCCTCACTATATACGTTTGCACCATACCAAACTCATATAAACTGCAGGGTTCCCACTTGGTATAAAAATATATTTGTCATAAAAATATAATAGATTTTTAATAAAATTTAGATGTTTAGGTGTTAACAAAACATGGCGCACTTCCTTTATTTTCTTTATTTATTAAGATAAACAAATGAAATTTGAAGTGTTTAATATACACATAAAATTTGATACAAACAAAATTGTTTGCACTTTTGGTATCACCGGAAATTATATCAAATCTCTTATTTTAAATGGACCACCCTCTATATTTTGTCATATTTGAAATCACAATTAAAAAAAATGTAACATTTTTTTGCGCCAATATTATTTTTTGGGCCAAGAGTGCCACGAATCGCATTAAATGGTTAATTGAAGTAAAATACTAATTTTAAAATTCCTTGTGTGAGAGGTTAAAGTTAGTAAATTGTTTTTTTTTAAATTTGATTTTTTAAAATAAGCGATATGGGCGCATTATGTTCTTTAAAAAGAGTACTTTGCAGCAATTCGTACACATTTATCGAAAAGCAAATGAATCTGTATCTCATTCTCTTGTCCAAAATTTATTAGAAATTCATTCTTTCTTCGTTTGTTTTTATTGCAGACACGCGCACGAAATGTAGAAAAATATCGTATTATGAGTATTAAAGGAATTGCTGAAAATTGCTCTTTTCAAAGAACATAGTACGCCAATACGTATATATATCTATAATCGTAAAACAGTGCCCCAAAGTTTCAAGCAATTAAATCTAACGATGGCGAAGATATCATTCAGAAGGTGATTTCTTCAGCACATCTTTCTTAGGTAGCGTTTACGGGCAGATGTTTAAAAAGCTTATTTTTCTTATTTTGGATTTTAGATGTCCCGGAATTTATGCCATCCTGTATATTTAGTTCCTTGATTCAAGTTTGTTTTGTTTTGAACTTTTGAAAATGTTGCTGATAAATTTCTTAGTATTTCTACTTCAGTATAGTTTGTTCTGTTTTGAAAATTTAATAATGTACTACTGTTTTTCATATAATTAGAACATATTTTGTGTTAATTGATTACTCGTTTATTTCTAGTTAAGAAAATTTTTTTATTGTTAATTAATAAAAGATTTACTGTAATAAAAGTTCGTTTGTAAACCAAGTAAAATTGCCTTATCGTTTTGGGGCAATCATTGAAAAAAACACAAATCATAATAAAATTTTGAAAATGGGAGTGGGAACCCTAAAACGGTTGTTATTGTTTTTGCCGAACCCATGTCTGTTAGGTAGTCCGTGATTAAAATATTCATTTAGCGCATATAATTTTCTCAAAAACTGGCAACATGATTGTTTTTAAGTTTCTGGCTACATAAGAGCTAGAGATGGGCTACAATTTGGTTTTGGTCTGAATGCTATAATTTCTCTGTAGCAGCCAGCCTCTATGAAATTTGGAAAATTGTATGAGTAGTTACCCGTTTATTTAATAAACAAGGAACAATAAAACATTCGTGTTTAACCTTAAATTTACTCTTTATCAATAGATCTATCTCCTGTGGAAGAGGATGATGATCCAGATATTTTAGAAGACGTAGATGTTGAAGATGCAGATGGCGAAGACATAGATTATTAAACACCAGAAATACACGAACCTGATGCAAGTAAAACGGAAACTGTTATTAGTAACAATTTACAACGAACAGAGAAGCCTAGAAAAGGCAGCAAGTCAGGTAAATAAATTTAGTCATTTATGACGGTTAATATATCAAGACGAAGTTAATAATGTTCGTTTTTAGCATCAGCAAGAGGTAAAACTAACTGTGTGAAAACTCCATGGACAGCAGAAGATAAACGATTTGTTTTTGATTTCTTCAAAATCCAAATAAAGAAGGGAATTGTTCCTGGGAAAGAGCAGTGTTTGATGTGTCAGCAAAAGCATCCATCATTGCTCAAAAGAAAATGGTCTGCCTTGAAATTTTGTGTAAAAAATCAAATTACAAAAATATCCAAAATGAAATCATAGAAATAATAGTTTTTGGTGATCATAGAATTAGTTTTTTTTCCTTCATTTTTAAGTTGTAGTTTCAGTTTTTTATCAGATTACAAAAATATCCAAAGTGAAATCAAATTAATAATGGTTTTTCGTGATCATAGAATTCCTTTTTTCTTTTTTTAAGTAATGATACTTTTTGGTGATCATAGAATGTTTTCTTTTTTTTTTGTTTTTTTAAGTTGCAGTTTCAGCAGGTAATTGACATGCTGGTAGCTGTAAAGATAGGTGCTTATTATTTGTGTTGTTTAATTATACTATGTTAAAATTGTTTGTTTATTCTTTATGTAAAGTATAAATGTAAAATTAACTAACTTGTTGGAAATTTTTTTACATCCAATTATAAAGCAATCTTCATTTTTAGGATTTATTTAATGTTTCGCAATAATAATTTAAAAAAGAAACAAAAACCATTTTTATTTATATACCCCAAATATAAAAATGGTTTTTGGTTTTTTAAAATTATTGATAATGGTAAGTTGTTAAAAATGAGAAATTAAAAGTTCACCTACCTGTTTTTATTCAAAAATTACTTTATATTTCAGATACATATTAACTACGATGTAGTGATTATTTTTTAATTTAAAATTTCTGAAGAAGCCATGTACACGGCGAAACATTAAATAAATCCTAAAAATGAAGATTGTTTATAATTGGCTGTAAAAAATTCCCAACAAGTTAATCAAAAGTTTTCAGCCGTGCAAATATTTTGTTTTAATAAATGTAAAATGTTTTCTATGAGTTAGCCCTATAGGGACAGCAATTGTCAGATGAATGTGGTCAGCGTTTGGCAGCAGGGTTGGACTGTGTTCTAAAATCGGCAGGGCTAACGGAGAAACAGGCTACATTTAACGTGAACCTACTGTTTGAATACCTACACGAAACAAATGTATAGTTGTAAGACGCATATTTATTGATAGAAAGTTTAAATTTAGCACTTTTGTGCTTCGAAATATGCCACAAAAAACTTAACGTAACTGCACTCATTTGCAAACAATTTAATGAAATGATATCGAAAAAGTATAAGTAGGCACATTTTTAGGGTCATCTGTTATTCTCTCTAAAACCTGATGCGATTGCAAAAATGATTGTGTAAAACCATCTTTTTTAAGGATAGTGCCTTCATTAAAAAAAATAATGTAGTCATATTATACATTTTTTAAATAAGAAACGCAAATTAGAACTTGGATAGATCCAACCCTATGAAAATTCTTTATGGCACCCATAATAAATACTCAAGTTGGTAATGGTCAAAAAGTAATAAAACGTTTCTTTGAAAATCTAGTTGCATCAACAATTATGAGATAGTGACTTAAAAAATTTATATTTGACATCGTTTAAATAATGGAGTTATAAAAAGAAGCAAACAAAATCGATTTTTAAATTTTTTTGTGTATAACTCAAAAGGATGCAGTTAAGTAAAGTTTTTTTGCAGCATTGTATTAAGCACAAAATTCTACAAAAATTCTAATATTTATACCTACCCTCTATTTCTTTTCTTATAATAAGTGAGATGCTAACGATTGCCCTTGAATTTGAATTACCCTGTATACTTTTATAGCATTTAAAAAAATGCAAACTTAAGTCAATGTAACAATAATTATAATGTATGATCATAAAGGATAAGTAATAAGCTTCTTAAAAAATTAATGATTATTCAGATTTAATGAAAATTAAAGAATATTGCAAATTAACAACACAGCTTTTTTCATGTTAAGTATTTCGTTTTCCGGCCACATAAGTCATTGTCCCCACCGGGCTCTGGCTTGATAACACAGCTCAGTCCAAGCCTGTTTGGCATGGGGTAACTCATGGTTTAGTGTGCTATATAATCAATTTCCTGTAAGTATATGGTGTTTGAAGTGGTTTTTAATTACAGTAAATAAAGGCAGAGTTTTATTATATTATGTAGTTTTATTACACATTGTTGCATTTCGTTTTCCCAAACAATTAATTTTAGTTCTTTTATTCGTTTTGGGTGTGCGCTTTCTCCGTTTGTTTTTGTCAGTCCTATAAGAGCCCATTTGTGATCTTCAAGACAAGTTCTTGTAGTCCAAATTTATTTACCGAGTGTTTTAAAACCCTTTTTGCTTAAGATGATAAGCTTCACTGTACTTTTGGTTTTTTGTTTATTTCGGTATAGGGAAGTATTGATTTCATGCAGATTTTCGAAATTGAGATTTTAATGGAAATACATGTTTGGTCCCCAGGAACCCAGAAAGGTGATTAAAAAAATGTCTGTGTGTGGGTCTGTTATGCTTATATGTCGCTAATGGGTGGGCTGATTTTGATGTGGTTTGGGATGAGGAGGTATATCAAAAATTCATTGATAAAATAAGCTTTTTAAAACAAATTTCATACCGGAAGCGGAAGTTGCTTTTGTGGTAGCATTTTTTTCAGAAAATTAATTTTGGAAAGTTAAATGGGGGATCTGATGAAAGACCTTAAGGCAAATCAAACGCTTTTTTAATGAATTTTCCAGCATCAAAATGGCACTTGCTACAATTTTTAGAAAATTTTGACTTTTAACGCCCCATTACTCTAGAACATGGCACATTGGAATGAAATTTGGTATCATAATAACCCTAATAAAGCACAAAACTACTATATGCAATTTTGGACATCAAAAAAATTGTGTACAAAAAAACAATTTAAAATTTTAGAAATTTTCAAAAAAATATTTTTCAAAAATTGCCCACACGTTTTTTTTTAACTTTGTAGGCTCGTAGAGGTGGTGATGGGCTACAATTTAATTTGTTGGTCATTGCTATAATTTTACTGTAACGCCTTCTATGAATTTTTTTAAATTGGAAATTAAAACCCTTTTATTTAATTAATGGGGGACAATACGACAATTCTGTTCAAGTAATACAACTCCCATCATTGATGGCAAAATCAGAATATAATTTTAATTTTTTGATAATTTATTATTTAGGGGGCCACCTTTCCCCGCCCCTCAATTTTTGACAGAAAAACTAAAGATTTGTTTTTCTTTTATGTTTGGCAATCTTTTTCCCAAAAATAAAAAAAAATTATTTCTCCAAGAACTTCGAAAAATATTGGTTTCCAGTTACAGTACATGTACCGGTTGCTAATAGTTTAGATTCATCTGTATCTCGACTTTCGTGCGCATGTCATTGTAGGTGGGGTTTTCATATGTCAAAATGTAGAGGATCACTTGAGTAGCAAGATCACGGTGCTTGCCAAAACAAAAACGGACAGCCCCCCTAGAGGGAAAACTGAAAAATGGGCGAAACACCTCCTTGATACTTTCCCATATGTTTTAAATATTCTCACCCCAACAATTGATTAAAATTTACATCTACACCGCCCATAAGAGTCTAAGAGGTCTAACACGCTTTGGCTAGTAGTAGCCCTAGATAACACTTCGGTCTTAGGTAGCCGACTGAAATCACGAGTAAGCGGGCATCTTGATTTTGAATAACTCTAAAAGTATTAATTTTAGCAAAAATTACACTTATTAATTTGTATTTAGAATTAAAAAACCTTTCTGATTTGAAAGCCAAAATGCCACGTTGCCATTTAAAAAAGAGTAATTTTTACCGTGGCCGCCATATTGAAATTGGAAGCTTAATTTTTTTTCTTTGCAAGTCTATCTTTTGAAATAAAAAAGTTAGCCTATACTAAACACTAAATAACTGAGAAGAAAGGACAAAAAATATTACTTTAGAAAAAAAATTCGAGTTTTTGATTTTTCGTAAAAAGATTTTCCTGGAGTAAACAACACAAGAAATCAATGTTTGTATTTTCCATCGAAAAATTTGGGGGAGGAGGGGGAAGAGTAGCCCCCTTAAATATTAGATTATCAAAAAAATATAAGATTCTGATTTTGCTATTATTGATAAGCTATCTTGCATCAAGAGAAATTGTGTATTGCCCCCCGGTAATTAAATAAAAGAGTACCAATTTTCAAAACTTCACAGAGGGCGTTACAGTGAAATTATATCAATGAACAAAAAACCAAATTGTAGCAGATTCCCAGCTCTATCGACTTAAGAAGTTTAAAAAAATGTGTGGACAGTCTTTGAGGAATAATTTTTTGAAAATTCTAAAAATTTTGGAAACCCCTAATTTTTACAGTTTTTATATTTTCAAAAAAAAATTGTCAAATGATTGTACTTATTAAGGGCTATGTAATGCCGTGATAATTTTTTATGGGATATTTCGTTTCTGAGTAATCGAGCATTAAAGTCAACGTTTAAAAAAATTCCTGGAGGGCGTCAGAGTGAAATTTGGAAAAATTTGTGAGAAGCAAGTTTGTAGCTCACTACAAGCTCTATCGGCTCACAAAATTAAAAAAAAAACGGTGTGGGCAGTTTTTTAACAATACCGGTTCCGGTTAAAAACCACCGAGCGCACTACCTGCAACTAAAATACTCTTACATACCAAATTTGATAAAAATCGGTCAAGGGGTTCTGGAGTTACAGAGGTTCGTACGCACTCACCCACAGACATACATTTTTTTAAAATTACTTTTTTTTGAGTTTATGACCCCCCTTATTATTTCGGTTGAAATCTCAACTTCGAAATTTTGCATGAAATCATACCTTTTCATACTTCTGTATGAAGTATGGGACAGTAAAGAACGCCATTTCTTTTGATGGTTACATATTTTGTAAGTAGTTATTTACTTTCAATTCTTTTGCTTTTTGTGGCCAATTAAAATTTTTCTAGGGTAAAAACATGCAATTAAGGATAAATAAATGCATTACGCCTTATGTGTTATTAAAATTTTTGGTGAGACTATCTCAGTTCAACTTTTAACTCTAACTTGGCGTAAGTCCCAAACCCGTAAGAAATTGTCAATTTTATCTCAAGTAATTTTTATGCGGTAATTAATTGTGGTTCTACTTGTGAAAACAGAATTGAACCCCTGCAATCCCTATATGTACTTGCAAGTGACTATGCGCTTCTTTCTGTAGCGTGTAGTTAGTCATTAGCTTAATTTTGCTTACATGTTTAGTAGGATTGCTATTAAAAATCGTATTGTTACTTCTAACTGCGTTCGTTTACAGTATGTTAGGTCGCTCACATCTCAAACCGATGATTCGATTTTGATGAAAATTAAAATGTAGAGGTGTAATAAAAATTCAGCGAGAAATAAGCTATTAAGGAAACCCTGAAGCCGGAAGCGGAAGTTAGACAAATTTTTTTTTCAGAAAATGAATTTTGAAAATAAAAAAAGTCATCTTATAGAAGACCTAAAGGTAAATTAAAAGTTTTTTTTTTTGAAAATTCTCTATCTTTAAAATGGCAGTCGCTACGATTTTGTAAATTTTAACTTACTCTTTACCATATTACTCCAAAACAAGGTGGCAGTTCGAGATGGAGATTAGTACCTTTTTACTTAATGAATGGGGATCAATAATATATTTCTGTTGATGCAATATAGCTCACCTAATCATCTCATCTAATTTTAATTTTTTGATAATTTAATATTTAGGGGGGCTTCCTTTTCTTTCCCAGCTCAATTTTGACCGACGAATTTGTTTTCTGATTTTCTTATATGTTATACAAAATTAATTTCAGTTTGTAATTACTGTTGCAGGCACCGCTGGTTTTCTTTAATCACTTGAGGTTTCCAGTGTTATGAGATTTTACGTCACTACTTAACTAGGGTCTAGAAGTTAAGATCAAAAGTGTTTGATAATATAAAACAATGTGATTTTTAAAGTATAGGAAAGTCCAGGCGAAATAATTCGCTCATTTTTTACTTTAATTTTGTCTTCCATACCAGAGAGTAATTTAGGGTTATGTTTATTTAGTGGAAAACGTTTACAGACCAATAATATGTGATTTCTCCCTATTCTACTAATTAGTAAGAATAGTTTGTCTTCGGTTTTGCGTTTTTCTTTAATTTCAATTGGGTTAATATTGTTTTGTTTACGATCTTTTGTAGGTTGTATAATGAAAAAAATTACTGCACTACATAGCAACGCTGCAATTTGAATTGTGGCACCTTTTTCAGACACAAGTATGAAAAGAAATAATTTAGGCATCTTTATACACATAGTTGGAATATCCAAAGTAATGGCACAGATGCCATAATCAAAATGTTAGTATAGAGTTCTACATACGGTGTGTATCAGCAAGAAAATGATACAGATTTAATTCCAAGAGGTAGCGCCACACGCAGTACTATTTATATCAATAGTGCCACAATTGAGGATATAGTTTGAGTTGCCATAAACATTGTGGGGCGTGTATGTGTGTGTGTGTGTGTGTGTGTGTGTGTGTGTGTGTGTGTGTGTGTGTGTGTGTGTGTGTGTGTGTGTGTGTGTGTGTGTGTGCGTGTGTGTGTGATGTCTCTACAGGCGAAAGTACTGGGCCGATTTTTATAAAATTTTAAATTATGAGGTATATCGAAAATTATCAACTATTTTAAAAATTAAGAAAAAAAAACTATACCTTTTAATATCAACAACGTGTTTTCCGGTAGTTACGTAATTTTAACAACGCCTATCAATTAGCTCTAGTTACAAAATATTTTTTTTATTTTTTACATATCTTTGATAACTCTTTAAGTACACCATTTATATCGTCCGAAATCCGAAGCGCATCTAATTAGCTGCAGGGCGGGCGGTTTGTTCTGACTATTCTTATACGGTATGCGACATTGTAGGGCTGTTTACATAAATTGTTAAAAATTAGAATTAGAAATCTTAACACACGGTGTAATGAGAGAAGAGCTTAAGGCAAATCGAAAACTTTCTTACCGAACTCTCTAGCTTTAAAATTACGGTTGCTACAACTTTTTGAAATTCTCGAATTTAACGCCCATTTACTCAAAAAGTAGTCATCTGACTGACCGGCATCAGCTACAACTTGTTTGAGAGCTCTTTATGGTTAGTATACGATGAAACAAAATTCATTTTGAAAATCTGAATACGATCGCAATTGCGCTTCTTCTAAATTTTGAAAATTTTCAAAAAGATATTATTGAAAAACTGCCCACACAATTTTTTTTAACAATCAGTCGGTGAAATGCACAACGTTATAATTATAAAATTTATACTTTTGCAAATAAGGTAATTATTAATATCTAGTAAGGGAAACTCCACTCGAAGTCCACACTTCAGCTTTTTTTTTTAATTAATTCCAATAGTAAAAACTTAGATTGACGAACAACCTTTCATTATTAACATAACAAAATATCCACTACGTTTTTGGACAACTATTTCCTACTAGCAATTATTGTTGAATATAAATCTTAAAGCTTCAATTTGTGTGTAAGCAAGAAATTTTTTTACAATAATGAATTTCAGAATTTCCCTTCTTTGTCAACTCAAAAACGATGTCAATCTGTTTTTGCTTCTCAAACGTTGACATTTTTGTTTGATATAATTATTTATATTTCATTTATTTAAGCATTCATTTAAATAGATTTGTAACATGTTGTAGACTTATTTAAATTGTAACACAAAAATACCGAGAAAACACAATTCAAATCTCATTAAAGAAGATATTAGGTAAATAGTAGTGATGAGATAATATGAATAAATTAGCAGTGAAATATAATAAAATTTAAAATGTAAAAATTAATGTTGTTTTACTTTCAAACAAGATTGTGCTTAAGCTATTAAGCAGCAAGCCCGAGGTCACGTAAAGCGTAGAGACGGCCATACAAAGAACAGAATCACCAACTAACAGAATACCACAAGTCAAACCGATAACATGCGAACGTAAAGTAGCATTTAGCAAAAATTGTATTTAGCAGAATAGAATTAAATGGAATATTGGAAAATTCTTTCGTACGAGCATTCTAGAAGCAAATGGCGAGCGTTTTTAATACTTGAGTAGTCCAGTTTCAAAAGTGGCTATAGGCCAGACAAACTGAACGGAGATAATCGCAAAAAACTGTCAGCTGTACGATTTTCATTATATTAATAAAAATTTTTGGTAGTTATATTGGTTTTGCTATAGATAATCGTTATCTGAAGTTTTAGAAAAATGTATCTATCCAAAGCGTAGTAATTTAAATTTTTTATTTAGATATAGATAGTTCTGATTCCAAAGTCTCTATATAGGTAGTTTTGAAACCGCAGTGGTAGTATATAGCTAGTTTTGAAAACAAAAATAAGTTTTTGACTATTTTATTTACTATTACTTTTGTAATGGTTTTTTGGCAAAAGAAAATTAAAAAATAGTATGAGAAAAATATAAACAATCATATTCATTGGGCCGAATAATTAACCGAATATTAGGCAATTTTTTGGGGTTTGCCGAATATTTGGTATTAGAGCGTTATCGCCTGGCGAAATATTTGTTATTTGGCCAATGCCCCGATTTACTATTAGGTAAACCCCCTAGTTAGTACTGCTAACAAAATTAACCTTAATTTTTTTTCCACGCTTCTTTTCCATGTTTCCACCCTCCTTGCTTTTTTGCGACCAGCCCCGGGAACTTCAACTAAACTTCCGTCGAGCACTCTTACATCGTTTTCTGGATCCATTTATAATAATAAAATTGTTCCATCACATTATTTTGTTGCTGTTTGATTTAGTCCGTTTTGCAGCAGTAGGCAAATTCTGACCTATATTAACTATGTGTATAGGCAGTTTTGTTACCGTAAAATTGAGATCACATATAGACAGTTTTGTTACCGCAAGCACCTTGTATATAGCTAGTTTTGTTGCAGTACCTAAATTTCAGATCAATTTTTAAGTTGTATATAGACAGTTTTGATACATGACGATCAGTTTTGCCGATAGAGGGCGAAAAGACGAAAATTTTAATGTGTCTAACTCATTTTTTTTAAATTGTGGACTTAGCCACTTTTGAAACTGGACAACTCACTTTTTAACGCATAGAAACAACCTAATGTTTTTATTCGAATGAATCATTTGACTGCAACTTCAACCAAATGGCAATCATTTGAGTATGAAACTTATTCGATTATGTCCATCACTAGTAGTTACTAATTAGGCTTAGTAAGAATGGTATGTGCATTGCAATACTTATTTTACATATTTAGGGCCGACGGGTGGTCTAGTGGTTAAAGTCCCAGGCTTTGAAACTAAACTCTCAACGGCAGTAGGTTCGAGTCCTCTGCCCGCCGGAAAGTTAAATCTGGCGTGTCCATGGATGGTGTGTATGTTGGGTTGCATGTCTGTCAGCGGTGGGGTGCTTGTTAGATCGGTGAAAGAGCGCAAGTCCGCTGAGCCCAGGTAAGGGGGTGGAATGGGAATCATGGAGTCGTGCTCACGCACGGCTTCGTAATTCCGTGAAAAAAATTTTTACATATTTAAATGAACTGTTTTGTTCAACACAAAAACCGTTACCTTTTTAAAACCCGATGTTAATTAGTCAACATTTAAAAGTATTGTTCATATTTACTTAAACTAACAAAACAAATCGCTAAACATTGTCTCCTTAAAATGTGTTGCTATGAATTGTTATATAAATTTAATGAAAACATTTATTGTTCGTAGTTTTTAGGCAATATTCACAAGATTCGTTCATATATATGTATTAAAACTAGCATTTGTATGCACCAAAAATACAATGCAACAATTTTATGTACTGAATAAATGCAATACAAAGATTTCTTGTATTCCATATAATGTAATAGTGAAAATATTTGCACGAAGAAGCTCGCGTATAAGGGCAGTCCGTCCACAGATTCTTTTTCGTTGCACTGTCTAACAAATAAGCGATTCCTTAATTGTGACAATTTTTACTTTAAGGCCATATTACTCTAAAAAAGAAATGTGTGTCGAGCTCGCAAGTTCTAAGTGATACTTCTTCACGTGTTCTCACTGAAAGCGTTTTTCCCTTTAAACTTTAAGACATTTATTAGACCTTATGCAAATACGAGATCTGCACTAGCAAACAATGCGCTTGTGTTGAAGAAAGTGTAAAATGTTGCAGGAAATGTAAATGTAAAAATTTTTAAAACGCGCAAATAGACGGAAATGATATATAGGCAAAAAATTTTGAATTTTGATTTCTTTGTCAGGATCTTGTCCGTTCGTAGCTCTCAACGTAACATTATTTTATTTTGTACCATTTTTAGTATTTTTAACAGCTGAATATTTATTGCAATATTAAATAATTGCCGTTCTGCACGATTACGTTTCTTAAACAAATATTCGCATCAGGTGAATGTTTTCATGTTACGGCAAGATTTTATAGAACATTATACGTACAATTCTCACTTTTTCCAACACCCTGCACACTGGATTTGTACATATTTTTCTGGCACCCATACTTTGACTTTTTAACAATATGAACAAACCCAACTGTAAGGGCTCCAGCGAGATTAGTTTTGCAGCGCGACTATACATTGTATGAGACGAAATGATCCTTACATTGTAAGGAAGTTTTGTATGTACCAAAACCAAAATTTAAATCATGAAAAAAAGATATCGGTATGTAAAATTAACAGAATTAGTTTATAGTTCGTAAAAGTGTACAACAATTTTTTTTTAACATACATGTATTTATTGATTTATACCTTATAAATCATATATTAAAATAAACAGCAATTAATGGGCTACATGTTTTTAAAAATGCAAGTCGGTAGGTCTTTTAATTATCCACCTAGAGCTTTGAGAGTGCTACCGACAAAATAACCGTTATTACTTCTTTGGCCTGCGTAAACACGTGCAACCCACTTCGTGACCATCTACGTACTGACGCACCGATGCTAGAAACGTGCTGAGAGAGATGGTCGCACATGTGCATCCCTTACGAGAAAGGCGGCCCCGTTTGTTCATCCGTTACATTACTTTTGTTATGGTGCCTGATTCCACGATCGCATGTTGCACCCGCCGGAAAAGAAAGTGCAACCACCGGCTAAGAATTTTCACTTCAAAAAAAGTTGCCACGTCGGCATAATTTTTAGTTATTAAAATTGCTCTAGGGGAACATAATGTTACTATGGAGGAGAAATTTTGAAAGAATAAATACTACTAAGTGCAAAATATTTTTAAATTTTTGGAAATTTGCAAAAGAAAAACCGGGTTATGGACCCAGTTCGCTAATTTCTTTGTGACGCTGTTGTAGATGTAATTATGTAATATAATCAAGTCGGGTTAATCTGTTGTTTTTGAATATATATAAAGAAACAATTTGTAATTTGTCAATAACACGTTTATTTTTGAATAAAGACATTTTCTTAATAAACTTTTGAATAGTCTGAACATTTTGGTCCTTCGAGATAAAAGAGTCAGCACTTGGAATCATGTCTGGTGTTCGACGTAGTGAACGACTTAAAAATAAAAATGATGTTGCGGTAGAGGCAGACCTAGATAAGGAACCAAGTATAACAGGAAATTCTACAGATTTCTATAGAGAGAAATCTCGGGAAGATTCAGCCAGATCACATCAGTCGACTAGAGTTTCAAGTAAAGCAAATACAATCAGGCGTCAAAAACTTGAGGCAGAAATGGAAATTCTAATAGAGCGACAGCGCTCTGACAGGAAGCGGGTAGAAGAACGGTTGAAGCGCGAAGAAGAGCGGTTGAAGCTTGAAGAGGAGCGAGAAAATGAACGTCTCGAATTGGAATTATCCATAAAACTGGCTCAAATAGATGAAAAACATGGCAGTGTTGATACATGCAGTCAGAGGTCTAGGATAGAAACATGGATCAATAATAATCAGAATCCGATGCAGACAGCACTTCTTCCAGACAATGTTGATAAATGCAGTCAGAAGTCTAGGATAGAAGCATGGATTATTGACCAAGGTCCAGCGCAGACAGCACTTCTTCCAGGCTTACGAGACGATGAAATTAACAAAAATACTGTAGTAACCCATCAAGAGGATTTATCTCAAAAACGAAATTTTTCAAAAAACGAGGAATCACAGGAGAAATCAAACTCCAAAATTATTGACAAAGGTATTTCCATGCAGGCAGCACAGGTAAATCAATTTCATTTTTCTAAATACATTTCCCGACAATCCGTACCAAAAGAATTACCTTATTTTCATGGCGACCCTATAGAATGGCCTAATTTTATTTGCCAATATAAAACAACTACAGAAACGTGTGGTCTTACTGATAGTGAAAACTTAATTCGACTTCAGAAATGTTTAAAAGGTAAAGCTAGAGAAGTTGTCCAATCTATGCTTATACTACCTCAAAATGTCAAAAGTATAATTGACGTTTTAGGCAAAAGATTTGGTCGAACTGAGCATATTATACACGTATTATTAGATAAAGTTAAAAGAATGCCACTTGCAAGAGAAGACAAACTATATACAATAATAGAATTTGCAGATACTGTGCGGAACCTGGTGTGTACAATTCAAGCACTGCAAGAAGTCGATCATCTTACGAATCCAATTCTCTTAGGGGAATTAGTTAATAAACTACCTATTAACTACAAGATGATGTGGGTGGAACACACAAGGACCATCTTTGTGAAAAGGGCAACAATTATTGAATTTTATTCTTGGTTAGAAGGAAAAGCTGACGCGGCTTGTCAATTGCAGATTCCTCAATACAAAGATGAAATTTCCTTTAATACTCATCAAAAGAAAAGAGAAACAACACTTTTAATAAGTAAAAGTAACGAATGTAGATTTTGTAAGAAAGGCACTCATTGGCTTAATAAATGCCAGAAATTTTTAGATTCCTCAGTGGATCAACGTTGGGAGTTCGTAAGAACCAATCGTTTATGTTTTTCTTGTCTGAACGACAAACATTGTGTAAGGCAGTGTAAGTACAGGAAGAATTGCGGCGTAAATCAATGTACGAAGCCACATCACTATTTATTACATATAAATGACATTAAAGAGACACCCGAGACTAAAAATGATAACTGTCAGACGGAAATTAACTGTCACATTTTAAAGGCAGGTAATACAGTATTATTAAAAATCTTGCCGGTAATCTTAAAAGGATCAAAGGGTTCTATCGAAACGTACGCATTACTTGACGATGCTTCTGCAGTGACATTGATAGATACGAATTTGGCAGATCAATTAGGGATAGATGGACCTGAACAAGCCCTTTGTATTCAATGGACGAATAATGAAATAAAATCAGAAGAAGATTCAAAAACTGTAAATTTACAACTACAAGGTAAGCATGGTAAAGCATCTTTTCTTCTACGGCACGTTAGAACTATTAGAAACTTATCGTTACCAAGTCAAAGTATCGACATAAATAGCATTTCTTCTCAATATTCGCACATCAGAAATACGCCGAATCTGTCTATGGTAAATGCCAAACCTTTTATATTGATTGGGCAGGATAATTAGCCTTTAATTGTGTCAAGAAAAATTATTCCTGGACCATGGGGAGGACCTGCTTCAAGTAAAACCACAGATAAGGTTAACACTACAGATATACCAAAGAAGTAATAGAGGTTAGGAAGGAGCTTATGCACATTGGCCAGTGAACCTTAAAGGTGTCTGAACATGGCTGCCAAACTGTGACGTAGCGGAAGTGTCACCAGTGGCTGCGTCAGAAAATTATATTTAGGGCATAACGAACAAGTTATAAAACATGAGTATGCTGTTTTAGTTGCCAATTTATTATAGAAGGAAACAAAGTACAAGTATTTTATTGCCATTAAACAAAATTAAATGGGTTAGACGACTTCTGCATTCTTTGGAAACCTAAATTTGGGGTTAGAGAAATATTGACCTCTCCGCCACTGTCTTAACCTCAAACGTCAAATTGAAATTTATATTTACATTTGGCAAAATACTTACCTATGGAAAGTTATTCCTTTCTGCTTGTTAATTTTAGTACTCGAGCAACCACAGCAAATACAACTAACCATATTTAATAACAAAATTTGTAAACATCACCGGCACAAATGAATCACCAAAAGTGTCTGAATATGGCGGCGGTGACGTCACATCCGTCACAGTGCTTTAAGTGCAACTAACTCGAAACCCTCCTTCCTAACCTCTATTACTTCTTTGAGATATACGGTAAATATGGGAGCTATTGGCAGCTTGTTTTATATGATTAATAATCTGCAAATAGATGGCGCTACAATGACAATTTATAATTAAGTCACAGATGACTGTAATTTAGCAGATTACTTAGCACATATTCAAACCAAAAAACATCTGTCATGCTTAAATAATTAATATTGACGCCAATTCTACTTAAACTATATTCATGATGTGTACCTAGTTTTTTAATTTATTGCAAATAAATTAATTTATCAAGCATTAATCAGACACATTTATTGCACAGTCTAATTTTAAAACTTTATTTTCTGTTTGTGGTGAATTAAATTTAATAATAATTCCAAAATCATCTACATATTTTTATAGGACTCATATAAATCATAATAATCGAGCACTTGCCACTAACAACAGTCGACATGTTGAATATTTATTATTTATCAGGAAAATATAAAATACGCGCTTTAACCAGATCCCAGACAAGGTCAGGTTTTTAACGTCATCTGTGACAGATACATTCAAATTCGCGATAAAACAGTTTCCAACACATTTCAACAGTAATAAACAAATAGCTTTAGCAGCGCCCTAAAATTGGTCTGGTGCGTTGTATCCACACTAACGCTAATTTCGTTTCCAAATCTGAGCGGACATTTTTTATAAGGGGTCGTATATCTGTAGTGTTAACCTTATCTGTGGTAAAACGCTGTTGGGATGGGTTCTACATGGAAATGTTTCTTCAGGGAATTCAAATAATCAAAGTCACTTTACTTGTCATGTGCATGAACACGCAGAAGACGATATAGGCCTGCTTCATAATTTAATTAAACAGCAGTGGCAAATTGATTCATTGAGAATTAAAGAAACCTATAAAAATTCATTTTCAAAGCAAGATATAAGAGCACAAGGCATTTTAAATGAGACGATGAAACGTAATGGGAATGGATATGAAACTGGACTTCTGTGGAAATCTGAAACATCGTTTCCGGAGAGTAAAAATAATGCAATAAGTAGATTAAAGGGCATAGAAAGAAAAATGGACAAAAATTCAGTATATGCCAAAGCTTATTGTGATAAAATCGACGAATACGTTAGTAAAGGATATGTGAGAAAACTTGCAATCAACGAAACCAGAAAAGAGACGAACAAGACTTGGTATTTCCCACACTTTGGTGTAGTTAACCCAAACAAACCAAATAAATTAAGAATAGTATTTGACGCAGCGTCTAAGGCAAATGGTGTGAGCTTAAATGACAATCTTCTTACAGGTCCGGATCTCTATAATTCATTATTTACAATATTGTTAAATTTTAGAAGGAAAAAGATAGCCTTCGCAGCCGACATAAAAGAAATGTTCTTACAAGTGAAGATTAGGGACGAAGATAGATCAGCTCAACGTTTCTTGTGGAGAGGTATGGACAGAGAGAGAGATCCCGACATTTATCAAATAGAAGTTGTATTTTTTGGTTCAGTCTGCGGACCTTGTCTAGCTCAAGAAGCAGAAAATAGAAATGCAAGAGAATTTATCCATATTTACCCGGAAGCAGCTGAAGCCATTATAAAACTGCATTACATGGACGACTATTTAGACTGCGCCAATGACGAAGACGAAGCGATAAAGTTGATTGATGAAGTCATAACGGTTCATAAAAGGGCAATTTGTAATTTGTCAATAACACATTTATTTTTGAATAAAGACATTTTTTTAATAAACTTTTGAATAGTCTGAACGGACGCTTTCTATAAATTTTTGAAAATCGAAAAATCCCTTTATTTAATAAAAGTGGCATACGACAAAACATTTCTGTTTACGCCAAATTGCTGATGAGTGATAGTAAAATAAGATGTCCAACTTAATTTTTAGGTAAGAGGTACTACCCCACTTCCAACCCACTTTTCGCGAATGATTGTTTTCGTTAATCAGAATCCCCAAACATTACAAAGAATTGGTTAGCAACAGTACGGTATTCCCGCAGCTATTATACCGTCATGTGGCATTCGATCTTTTGTTCGCTCCCCTAGATTTTTAGGAGCAGTGCGTTCTACAGTCACTGTCGGCGCGTAAAACGTTGATGCAAAAACAATTTTGATAATGTGGTAATTTCTACAGTATAGTTTATTTATAAGATTAAATATAGTTTATAAAAGAATTTGAATTTTCTTTAATATTTTAATTTCTCACTGAAGCAAAACATTGATTAGAAATTTCTAAATTACAAAAAGTTTAAATTTTCGAAGTTACGTCACCTGAATTTCCATATTCACAAGAATTTAAGTAAAAAATAAAATTCATTAGATAAATTACACGTTATATGACTAGTGAAAACTTATAACTTTCTCGTACTATACATACAGTATAAGTAGTCTATGCTATCGTGTTAATTAAAAATATTTTAAAATATGGCCCTGTCACAAACCCCAAAAGCTATTCTGCGCACTAAAGCTTTCATGCAAACTTCGAATATAGCCTAAAGGCACATCAAAATATTCTAATAAACGCCCTAAACTTAATATTTTAATATTTATTAATCTAACGTTTTTATATTTTCATCCACAATTAACCCTACTAATTTCTATGAATATTACAGGTGCCTGGCTTGGGACTACTGGGCAGTGAACGTTTGCCCAGTACAATGTTACAAACTGATCCAATTTCAATACACCTGCAAAATACATATTCTGCTGAAGGCATTTCATTTACTCCCATAAAACCTATGATCTTATGGAAAGTATCTTTTAATGGAAAGATGAGGTAAAGTATTTTTTAGTGAATATACATTATTTAATTTGCATCAAAATGAGATTGATAAAATTTTTTTTGTATGTCTTGAAAAAAAAAAGACTGGAAGGTCATCCAAATACCATGTACGACGTAAAACTTGAAGCAAATTGGATCTCAGATTATCCATACTTTCTTTATGAAAGAGATATGAACAGTAAATCACTAGCTAGTGCAATTGCGCAAGAAACTTGGTCTAAAGAGTTTTTCAAAACGCTCAAAGAGTAAGTTTGCCACTTATGTACTTAAATATTAATATACCAACAAAACGTCACACTTTAGCTCGCATCAAACCCATTACGAACAAATGGGGCACCTAAAAGGTACTTTACTAGTGAATAATGAAAAACATGAACTAAATATGTCAGCATTCAGAGACCACAGCTTTGGTAAGATAATCAAAATGTCATACTCATACATTCTACATTATCTTATTTGCATATTAATACCAACAGGATACAAAAGGGACTGGACTTTGTTGCACCGTTATGCTTTCCACATGATTTATTTGAGCAATAAAACAAGAATAGTGATTGGTGTAATCAGCCACCCTAGCTCTCTATCTCATTTCCAAGTAGGTTATGTTGTTCATAAAGACAAATCAATAGATACCATAGAAAGCTGTGATCTGCACCTTTATCAGCACGGAGAAAAAGGAGCACCTGGAAAAGACATTGCATTCTCTTTTGTTGCTGGAAAAACATCCTACGTTGTAAAAGCAGTGGTTGAATATGAAGCCGAACACTATAAAGGGCATGATAATGAAGCCAGACTTATCGAAAGGTTTTTAAAATATGAAGTGAATGGTATTCAAGGAAGAGGAATTGCAGAATGGCATTACAATGTTCAAACAAAAAAATTCTCAGAAACTTCATGAGTATGCTACATAGACTACGTTTATCTCGACCAACACGTAGCCTGTATGGGTACGTGCCCCCCCCCCCTCCAAAACAGCCTTAACCACACAAGTATTCCCGCTCTGCACCAAACCAGAATTAGCATCACCTACCTCACATGCGAAAACCAAGGCGGAAAATCAAATTTAAAATTTTGTTCAGAATCGGATTAAACCCATTCACCGCTGTAAGCAACACTCTTTTGCCGCTTTGGTGATTATGGTTGGTAATCCAGAAATCAGTCACCTGAAATACATGCATATGTCAAATAAACCAATTGTAGAGTACATACCGAAATTTATATATGATAAATAAAATTATATTAGATACACAGTGCCGTCTCTACGTGGGAGCATAGCCGGTAGAACGGTAGCCCCAGGCGCAACATCTCGCAGGGGCGCGCCAAAAATATGTTTAATGGTTGTGCTTGCTGATGGTTTCAATTTAAATTTCAACATAAAATATTAAAGTAAAGTCAATCAAGTAATAATTGGAAGGCATCTCTAATTATAAATCAAGTAAATTTTATTTGTGCATATTAATAACAACCAAACTGAACAAAACAACAATTAACTTAGTCGGCAAGTATACATTTCTTATACACAGCGAACGGCGGCAACTCCTCTTATTTTGAGATTTCCTCCCTTTTAACAATACTAACTCGGGAATTCGCGCAGAAGTATGGGTGCCAAGTACAGCAATGGCAGTCGGTCGGTGCATGACGTCAGAGCAGTGTTGCCAGGTAACGAAAAAATTCGAATTTTTCGTAGAATCTTGATCAATGTTGGGAAAAAAGGAAAATACTCAAAAAAGCAGAGAATTTTAATAAAATCCCAAAATGGTAGCTTTGTAAGAGAAAATTTGGGAAATTTTAATAAAACCGTAAGAACATTTTCATGAAACTCACGTATAATATGTTATTCATAATTTTAATGAGTGTGTCACCGTCTTGTCTTTAAAAATATCAGTCAGTATAGAAGTTTCCAAATTTCGACTGTATTTAAATTTATTTCTGTTTTGACTTTTGTGATCTTATTTACTTTGTCTGGTCTTCTTTTTTCCCTCAAATATTTAAAGAATAAAGCTGTTTTAAATAGGCTGAGCTAAAAACAGTATTTCAATTTTGTAAAAACAAGGGGCATTTCATATAATATTGGGGTAATTAGTAGGGAACTGTGAGCTCTAAAAAATTTTTTTTGGGATTGGAGGAGGAATATATTTGATAATTTATTGTAAATAAAACAAATTGAACTTTTAATTCAACGGGTTTTTTATTTTAGCCTTATACGTATTTCGACATGTTGACAAGGCATTTTCAGAGGCAAGATTAGAAGGCGCCGGGCTTTAAAAATGCTCAGGGGTACTCACTCAAATCACAATTGACAAGTTGAGCTTTTGAAACACACAAAAAACTGGACAAAACTGATTTATTTAAGTAAAATAAATTAAAAAATTAAATAAGAGAAACATTTTCAGCTCATAAATATGATAATATTGCTAATGCTAATTATTTAATTATAAAAAAAAGTATTCCTGCGAGCTGTAGTTCTATTTATAAATATGTCAGCCACAGTGTCAAGATTTATCTCGTCGGCCAGTTCCCTATTTACGTTTACAATTGCATGGTCGTTCAATGTTCTTCGGGTCATATTATTTCTGAGGTACGTTTTTAAGCGCCTCAAAGCAGAAAAGGAACGCTCTGCTGTACATGTTGAAACAGGAATGGTCAAAACGATTTTAACAAATGTTACAATTTACTTTCGGCTTCGACCGCGTCGTCATTTAGGAACTACACCCAGCATAATCAGGTAAGGAACCCTGTAGCTTGTCTGTCTTTACAAGCATTTGGTCTAGAAGTTTGAGTAAAATTTGTTAGTAGGCCTTAGATTATTTAAACCTTGGGGTCCTTGGGGCGGACAAGGATTTGATCTTAATGTATTTTGTTTGCCAGGACAAGAATACTTAATCAGCTTTATGCCTATTAGCTGTTTGTAAACCCATACAAACTAACTTTTCGCAAGACATTGCAGCTTACATCTTCAGAGTGAATAAAACGCTGAATTCAAATCCGGGAAGCGGAGGTATTTAAACCTCTTTGAGCCAGTCGGCCAGAACGGCAGAGTTCTGGTTGGTTGTCACCGTTGGGCAAAGACGGATCCGGTGGGATATCGATGATGCTTAGGAGTCCTTAGAGGATAAACTACTGGAGCTTTATCAAGCTTTACTGAGTCTAAAACCACCCTCCCTGTTTATGTCATTTTATTCTTCGTTTCACTTTTATTCTTAGTGCTGCTCATAGTGCCCCCTGTGGGCTGGGGGCATCCCCCAGCCGTTGATGATATGTTAATGTTTGCCTTCGATGAAGATGAATCTAATGAATCAACTGTTTTTTCTGCTACACGAATTACAAATTTGTCCATTTTAACTAATCCAAAGATGCATGTGTTAGCAACAATCAAAAGACACTCGTCGCTCTTTCCCGTCCGCGTTCACTGTGCGAATGCCCTGCGGCGACGCGCACAGATGCATTTCGCCCTGCGCAATCGAGTTCTGATTTCTCACAAACACTTAATTGCAATACTTCTTAAACGCTACTATTGTCACAATACTTCGCAATGTTTGTCGCTGTTGATTCGCACTTTTAGAAGTATTTTTTCTGTTTAATTTTTTTTAAAGATTGTTATTTTATTTTTAGTTTAATATATTTAATTTTATTTAGATCTAGCTCAAGGGTGCGGAGCACCCCTGAGAAATTTATCAGGGGTGCTTGAGCCCCGGAGCACCCACGTAGTCGGCGCCTATGATTTAGAATGACATGTCAACATGTCGAAATATGTATAGAGCTAAAACAATAAAACAAAAACCTGTTGAAATTAAAAATTGTTTTATTTACAATAAATTAAAATTAACTTTAACGAAGTAAAGCTCGAACTTAGAAATATATCACGAGAGAGTATATATCATGTAAATATATTTGATAACCCATCTGGCAACATTGCATGGGACTTTACTGCTGAGCTGATTGTTGAGTAGTGCGAACTAGTGCGTAGTGGGTTTTTAAGTTTTTCGTACAATAATTACTCGTTTATTTAGAATAATTGTTGTATACTGGTGGCTCAAGGCAGGGGCCGATTGTTGTTTTAAATGTCTTTGACTGTGAAACCCCGGTTTGCGCCCACTCAAATCTACGACTGGCGGCGGCGAAATTTTGACTGCCCCGGGCGACAGAACGAGATAGGACGGCACTGCAGATACAATGAAAAAGTATCCATCTATTTACACCAACCAGGACACTCGCGTTAAGATATTTTCACAACAATAAAAAGAAATAAATATCAGCAATTTGTGAAACAGAAATTAATAGGGTTCATGCACTGACCTATCTAGGTCAGTGGGTTTGTCAATCAAAGATCTTGAAGATCTTTGATGTCTATTTACACTTTAACGAATTAATAAAATCCCTACTTCAGACCGTTACAATTAAAAAAGATAAATGCAAGATGAGACGAAGATAGCGCCTTTGTTTAACAAAATTCCCTTTGCTTCATTTTTTAATCCAACAAAACCTTATTTTTTAAAAGAGCGCTTTTTTTTGTTAATAATCTGCTCCTATACTGAAGTTATGTGCATAATCCCCTACTTATTTATTTTTCAAAGAAACCAACTATTTGCAAAAATATGCGGTCAAAGCACCTGATAAAAGTACGTACGTTTTGGAGGGGATTTTAAAATGTTCAAATTAGAATATAATTTCCTTAAGATTAGGTAAATAGAGTATCATAATTCAAAATTCGGAATATTGTTGCTTAAATATGTTTCATTGATTTACCGATGACATTTAAAGTGCATTTCCAATGGAGTTTCTAACCCATGCTGGGGGAGTATCGCCCACCATTACTGTGAAACCACCTGTGAAATTATTCCATAAAAAAGCAATTAGTATTTTATTATTAATGTGCAATGAAGTTTATATTAAAATATTATCTACTAGAGGGCAGCAGGACCAAACGCGGTGACTGTCAAATTTAAGCGATATGATTGGTTGGCATTACCTGCTGCTATTGAATCACTAAATATAAATATACCTAATTTTGTTTTTCATTTTCAAACATTAGATATAGATATTTATGATACAAGTGTGTGAAGTAGGACTTTTACGCAAGAATTGCGAAGTTTAAGGCACGAGCCGAAGGCGAGTGCTTTAATCGCAATGAGTGCGTAAAAGTCTTTCACACATGAGTGCCATACAATATTTTATCTAGGAACCGAAAGGCAAAGGCTGCAAAAGTGCACTTTGTACTTATCTGTCAAACAAAACTAACGAGAAATGACGTTACGAATACAGCGCCCAATAAACAAAGTGGCCTTTTACGATTGGTTTTTGTCGATAGAAACCGTTTAATAATGAAAGTCCCATTTAATTTACATTGATCTTTTGCACACGATTTTGATACTTTTACGCACAATTTCATTAATGTAACACTTCACGTACAATAATTGACATATTAATGTGATCATTTTAAAACGGGAGTAGATAAACATAATTGTTACAACATTTTGCATTATTTATAATACATTTTTACTGTAACATTTAAAATTTAGACGATTTAGTAAATATTATGTTAAAACTCATAAAAATAACGATTTAGCCATGCTGAGATCTAGCGGCTGATTTCAGAAATAGCTTGTAAATAACCCAAACCTAACCAAACAGTTGGTGGGAAACGACAGCTACATGCACATGGGCACAGTATTCAGCTGAGACAGCGCTCGCCATGGCGCCTTGCGGCAAACTTTGCAACTAAACGAAACGGGGTGAAATTTGTGTTTATGTTTTGTAACGGTCCTTTGCATTGATCTATTATACATCTAAGAATGACTTGGCGTGGTAAATTATGTGGTTCAAAGAGCAAAAATTAATTGTTGTGTACATCAGTGTTAAAAGGCATAAGTAATTTAACAATTTGTTGATGTATTGGTCAATGCTCTTTCGAAATTGTAGACAGATAATAGCAAGTCTTATTTTTATAATACACTAAAGCTAAGCATAGTTTTAAAGCCATTAATTAGATTTCCTGCAAAAGAAGATATTTTAAATAACATGCCTGTTTGTTTTGATTGGTATAAATCAAAAAGAACAGTTTTAGATTGCACAGAAATTGCCATAGAAAAAAATTAATGTCTCAGATCTACAATTACATTCTATTCATACTATAAAGATAATAATATTTAATGGACGTTGCATCTTCTGGGTTAAAATAATGTCTACACCATGAGCAAGAGAGCGTGCATCTCAATGAGTAAAAATTTTCAAAATATGTCAAGGGACATTATTATGAGACCTTATATGGATAAAATTATGACTGTTATTGTAACATTAATTAGTTTAGATCCATCAATATTAGGTAATGATAAATTTACAAAATAGTAATAAACCATGCGCGTAGTATATAGTATAATTTTATTGCTTCTCTAATAAAGTTCACCGTAAAATTAATTTTAATATATTTCAATTACTCTTTATAAAATTTAAAAAAACTCAACTACTCATTATATATATTTATATTTATCTGACATAATAAAATGGTGTTAATATTGTTTATTTACAAACATATCTAATACCACCAATAGCAGGGCTTACAGTTTTCAAAAAACTATAAAAAAACAAATAAAATTGCAGAAAATACATATGTACAATAAAGATGGATGCCCACTAATTTTTTTAAAAGTCAAAATATGCAAATGCAAATTATTAATTATTAAATTTTATAGAAATTTTAATTGCGTGCGGTGGTCATTTTAATTTTTAAGTCTGTCGACATAATGCCACAACCTCAGTATCATTTTCAGTATTAACGCCACGCTGCACATTACCAAGTGTTCAGAATTTAATATAGCTTGACCTTCTAGCAACGCCCTTGAACTTATTTCAATGCAAATTAAAATATCAAATAAACTTACAAACAACATTTAAAACAGATTATATCTCAGGAATCTAACACAGTACATCACGCAATTATAGCACGTCTGCTGTATTCCTCTTAAAATGACCCCGTTTCTAACCGCCATAGTACATCCATTGTTAAATTAGCGCTTGAAATATGTACCAAACAATAATAAAGTTCAAATAAATTGTTAAAAACAACATTAACAATATTAATAAAATAAACTACCAAAAAATTATATAAAACGAACTTATTTTAACACATAATCAATCAGAGTTTGGTAAGTCACAGCCACAGTAAGCTCCACTATCCACACAATATTTAATAACACTTCTCCACTGAGGATCATTGCACAACAAATGTGGATTTCCCACAATAATAATGAGAGCTTGTGCTCTTGTAATGGCAACGTTCAGCCTTCTGGGATTGGAGAGAAATCCTAATTTGTATTTTAAATCGTACGCTTTGAAAGTTTCACTTGATCTCACTGTTGATAAAAGTATCACGTTAAATTCCTGACCTTGAAACTCTTCCACTGTTCCTACTTTCGGTACTTCAAATTCAGCCTCAATTAAAAGAGCTCGAATCTGTCTCACCTAAAAATGGAGAAATATTTTCAATTTTCTGATTGTTGTTTTCATGTTTCATTTCGTACCTGTTTAGTGTATGGCGATATAATGCCTATATCTGTACTTTTTAGTCCCAGCCTGTAAAGCTCGTTAACATAAAAAAATATTTGACTAGCTTCGTTAGGATTAAACCAAGATGGGCAGTCAGGAGTCTGGTAATTTTCACCTACCACCCCATGAAATACTACAGAAGGTGGACCAGAATTTTTTCGATATGGTAGAATTTCTTTCACAGTATTCAGCAAGCAAGCTTCGTCACTGTCAATAGTGGAAATCTGCAATTGTCAAACAAGCAATGTGTACTCAATAAAATATAACATATAAACCCCACTGTACCGTGGCTATTAATTGTCCGTCATAGAACAAATTACTGGATAATGCTAATACATCAGGAAGAGATCGATAATTATATACCAATCTTGTAACAAGTCTAGGATCATAACCTCCACTGTCAGGGAATCCCTGAGAATCCCTGGTATATGGAAACCTGTTCAGCATTCGATCTAGAAATGTTTCTTCTAGTCCATATTCAATGGCTGGTCTTGACATTAGTACAGGCCCTAGTTGTAATGGATCGCCTAAATGAAAAAACAAATCAAAAATAATGCAATAAACAAAATGGCAATCTCTACCAGCTAAGATAACTTGTCCTGAGAAAACATCCAGAAGACAAAATGGAATCATAACTTCGGGTTCCGTTGCTTGTCCTGCTTCGTCCATAATTATATGTGTAAAGTGCCCCTTTGAGAATCCCATGCTGAATAGAACTCCAAGTGATGTACATGTTCCTACTGTTATTCGATGTCTACCAATTACAGCTGAATTGCATCCTACAGCAAACAGTAATTCCTGCTTAATTAATGTATATTTTTCCTAGTGCACATCTTTAAAGTAATGTTATTGTTGTGTACATAACCTTATTATAAACATGACATTTGTAAGTAACAAAACACAACACCACCTTCAATGTCACACACCAACCTACTTGATCAGGAACTTTTATAACACCCGTTGCATACACAGCGATCAAAATGTAACCAAATCTGTGAAGGTTATGCAAGAAAAATAGTTAATGTGTTTCAAAATATAAAGAAGAGAATTCGGCTCTGCCTAAAAATAATGGAAAAAACTTCAAGAATTTTATTTTTGTAACATTGCTCCGTTTTATTTTCTAAATTTCGTTCATTTTATGTAATACCATTTAGCGAGTGCAGAATTTTTCTATAGCGGCTTTAGTATCAAATTTAGAGACAAAAGTTATCGGTTTCAATAGTTGCATAACTTAAAATTATTTTGAACGCTACCAGATGTTCTGTTTTTGCTAGGCAGCATAACATGACTTTTACTTTCCCTATATTGTAATTTTCTGAAAATTTTCGAATTCTAGATTTTGATGGAAGTACAGGTAATGGACCTACAAGACTGCAAAACAGTGATATTTTTAAAAAGTCCGTCTGTGGGTGGGTGGGCCGATTTAAAGAAAAACAAGTGTTTAAAAACACCCGAAACTAGAAGCCGAAGTTAAACGTGTTTTTTGGAAGCATTTTTTCTTGAAAACGAATTTCCCCAATTTAAAAATTTTGAGTGTTAAACTCAAAATGTTTATATGCAACTCGTTTTTGTGTAATAAGGCGTTAAGCCTTATTACACAAAAACGAGTTAGCAGATTGGGATCAAATTTGGTAATGCAGTAGCTCTAGGGCGATAGAATTACTATGTATGTGAACCTTTAAACTCATCAAAACTGTGAAGTAAATATTTGAAAATTTTGGAAATTTTCAAAAAAATATTATTCAAAAACTGGCGACACGATTTTTATTTCTTTCTTTCTTTCTCTCAATTGTTAACCTCATTTACCGAACCGGTGTAGAGATAGTCCCATTCACTCTGGGTTTGGTTTGTTGCTATGATCCGGGGGGTAGTGGGGCTATTGAGCCTTTAACCTCTATGCCCCCTCAGCTTACGCCAAACCCTTAGCATTATATTCACTCGTCCATTTGCAACATATGGGACCACCAATTTGCAAGCCATTCCGAAAGCACGAAGAACCGCGTTGATTCGGCTTTCGGACACCCATCCAAGTACTGACTAGGCAGAGCTATGCTTAACTTTTGCTGATCGCACTCGAATGGTTATTTCTAACCGCTCCAACTCGGGACCCAACGATTTTTATTTAATTTTATACTTATAAAGCTGAGAATGTGCTACAATTTGGTTCGCGTCCCAGCCCGCTAATTTGTCTGTGACGTCCATGAGTTATTGAAAATTTTGTAATTAACGCCTATTTACTGAAAAGCGACATAATTTCGGGCTATTTGATACTGTAAATACCCTAAAGGTACACATTACAAGCATGTTACACAAACATGTTACAAACTACGCAAATCTTTGGAACTACTAAAACTGTGAAGTAAAAAATTCAACATTTTTAAATCTTCAAAAACATAACTGGCCATACAATTTTATATCGGCTAATAGAGCTAGCGATGAGCTACAATTTGGTTCGTGTCCGCCAATTTCTCTGTGACGCCTTCTATGAATTTTTGAAACTCAATAAATCATGCCTTTTTATTTAATAAACGGGGAAGATAAAATATTTTTTCTTAATTTGCTCATGAGTGATAGTAGCATAAGAGTCAGAACTTAATTTTTAGGTGCAACAATATGTAGTAGGTTTAATTTTCCCCCTCCCTCCCAATTTTTGGCAGATGATTTGCTGTGGCGTCTCGGGTTTTCTTTAATACGAAGGAATATGTTTGCAAAAATTTAAAAATTCGATTTTTTTCTAACTAAAAAATAACAATTGGTTTTTAAAATAAAGTTGCATAGTGCAAGAGGAAGCCAACTACAAATGTGACGTCGATGACTGCCAAGGATAGTAGACAATTAAAGGATGCTTCGTTTATGAATAACAAGGGTTATATCTAGCCAGCCATTGTACAAAATTGGTGAGGTCACTGGTGCCAAAACTTAATTTACAGTTGTAAACTTTTCTTTTTATATGTTACGTGGATACATTAAATATAATTTATTGGTCTTAAGACCATTTTTCTCCGAATAATAGCCAGTTCTTTTTTTAATTAAATATACAAAACCTTATTTCTAGAAATCAAAAACATTTATAATGTCATCTATATTTAGTAACTTTTAATAATTATTAAAAACATTTATAAAACTTTAAAATCAAAATAATTCAACAATTCGATAACTTTTTCATTTGTTTGCTTCGCTTATGTTGAGCAGCCGTGCCCTTTCTTTTTCGTTGGAAAGATTTGTTAACTTTTAAATTATGTAGTTCAGGTAATTAATTCGTGTTATTGTTCTTAATTTTACAAATGTTTTTACTAGTTCGGTATCTATATCCAAATTTTCCTTTGAGATTGCAAGCGTTAGATTTGTAGCCTTTTCTTAGTGTTGAGTTGCTATGAAAAGTTTGAAAACAATTTTCCATGTATTTTATGTCTCCCATAAAACTTGCGTAGATCTTACTAACCCGCCAAAAGATAATTGCTGGACCCAAGATGCAAAAATCTTATTATTTTGAGATTTAATTTACATCTTAATTTTCTTCAGTTCTCATTTCCAAGATTTATTTGTGACCTCGAGTACGTGATTTTTTTCTTGCAATAAAAACAATTACTGCACTCTGAAAAACTAGCGCCAATATTTTCAGCTTCTCTTGCACTATAAATATGATTTGTAATGTTATAGTTATGTATTATCCCTTTTTTATTTTAACCATTTAGAATAATCCCAATGTCCCTTTTTCATTGTTTTCATTTTTGAAGTTGTAAATTAATGCCCTTTAATTTAATAAATGAGGAACAATAGGTTTTTTTTATTAATAAGTTTGAGTGTTACTTTGTTGAAGTTCATATTAATATATTACACGTAAAATAAATTTTTGATAATTATATTTGTTTGCTCTTAATTATACGTTAGTAATAGTATAATTGGGTTCTAGATTCAATTTTTAGGCGCGGGTAACATTTAGAAGAACCAATCTTCAATTCTCCTTTTGTTTTGGCTTGCAAATTTTTCCTAGTTTTCAGTGTTCTTTAATGCCAAGCATTTTTTTGAGAAAATCAAAAAAATCTCTATTTTTACCTTAATTTTGTATGGAGGAAATTTTGGCTGCTAATTAAACTTGTTATCATATGACTGCCTCAAGTGTGTACGAGGGTCTGAAGTGGCAGCTAATGCAAATTATTATTATTATTACTTACATCCTTGTCAATAACTCTCTATACTATTTTCATTACTTGTACTTGTTGCTTAAATGTTACTGCCACAATTGGTTTAGAATAGTTGCAAGACAAAAATTATACACTCCAAGTTAATAATTTAGTATTGTAATACTCAAAATCATTCGGGACGCCTCTGGTTTAAATAATTTTATTTAGATGGTATTAGATAATAGCACTTACTAGTAGTAAACCGCATGCTAAATTTCATTATTTTGTATGAAAGGGTGTCCAAGGTATTAATTAAAACTTAAATTTGAGTCATCCACTTCAGGGGGCCCTGCCTCCCTTCAGAAGCATTTTGGGACACATGTTTGCCTGAATGTTTTTGATCATTTCAGTGAGTACAATACATCCACGTATAGCCAGCCCACTATTTTTGTTACATCCTGTATAAAATCGTATTATATGACGCTTAACCACTAAAGCGTAGCGGGTTGAATATATGCGAGCGTAGCAGATAATAAGCATAAGCTGGCCGAGCCGGTACAGTAGCAGCACTGGTGTGACTTTACAAGTCACTGAGCAAAACCTTGAGACAAAATTAGAAACATACTTTTAAAATATGATAAGACAATTTCTAAAATATAAAAAAATCTACGAAAAGTGCTTGGGTCTTTTGTCTTATTGTAGTGGTGATATTCTTTGCAACAAAGGTCAAGGATATGGCAGTGGCTCAAACATGACACTAAAGTTTTGAGTACCCTCCCCCCTCCTAACAGTCTTCATCGGAAAAGTGACCCCCTCCCTCAGTATGGAGGAATTGAATTAAGCTCCCTTCATTAGAAATATCTGGATCCGTGGCTGTAAGTGGCGGTGTCAAATGTTTTGTTGAAGTTTCTTTTTTTTTTTTAATTTTGCAGTTTGATATAGTCCCGTTAGCAAGTTTATTAATCAAATTTTTGTTTCGTTAAAGTGGTTCTCTTGTACTTTTTCATTAACTGAATAATTTTTTCGTTAATGTTTGTTTAATTTTTTCTTGTGATTTGAAGTGCGCGATCGCTACCCCGCTTGTTTTAAGGTGCGTTTACATGTATAGCGAACGAACAAACCAACGAAATTTGTAAATTTTGGTATTTTGCCAACCATTCACTTGTTCGTTTACACTAAAACCGAATTTTCGCGTTCTTTTCGCTTCGGTATCGTTTGAGTTTCTACTACCCCACAACTTAAAGATTCACCAATCTCCTTCTATCTATCACTTTTCTTTGATTTTAATTTTCAATTTTTGACTTTTGTCTTTTGAGTCCCATAAATATCGTCTTTTTTCAATACTTTTTCATTAGTTGCACTACAAGACTCTTTGGCAACTCCATTTTTTTTTTAAATTAATATTTAATCGCTCACGTAGTTATGAAGTTAAACGCCAAACACAGTTCAGAAAAGAAAGCTTAGTTACTCAAACCATTTAAACTGCGCACAAATTCTTTTCGATGCTCAAGCAACGAACCCCCGCGAAAGCAAACGAACCCCCTTGCTCTCAATTGTGTGCTGTGTCTAAACATGGCTTTCAAATATGCAAAGCCAGTACATATAACAAAGCACCAATATGAATGTGAAAAGGCAAAAATAACAATCAACCGTCTAGCAAGGTGGCGCTAATCCAAGAATAGTAAATATTATCCTTGACGCTAATCCGCTACACGTCCCTATATTTTTTCTTCTCAAGTTTATTAATCCTGTGCCAAAAGTATCTACAGTTAGAGGAAGTAATAGTTTTTTTGAGTAAAAACTATTTTTTCGGTTCAAAAAGGAAGTTCAAATATTCAAGACAGCACAACAAAATGTCAAATGTGACAGCAATTGCAGAGCCTCTTGCGCAGAGAACATTGTTATTGTTGCCATTTGAAAAACGTCAAATCGCGTCAGTACTTTAGGTACTCAAAATACCGGCAACTGTGTCCAAAATCCGGCAACATCACGTTACAGTGCCCCCTACTCGGTACGGATTGTTTCTACAGATCATTTCGTGCATTGCTGTATCTGCAAAAAAGCTATTGATAGCAAAATAACATGCATGTGATGTCTGGTAAGTGTGAGTCAGTGTGTGCAGTTTACAGTTGCAATAATTACAACAATCAAAAAGAATCGAAATCATTTTTCAGATTTCCTAAAGATGAAAACACATGTTTTGCATGTATTGTAAATTAATGTCACATAACTGTCATGTTCCAATGTACAATCAATGTAAAATAGTTAGTCTAATTATTTTTCAAATTGAGTCACTAAGTCATTTTATTATTTTTCCGAAATACCTGTAAGCCTAATGTTTAGTTAACATAATTTAAAATGTTGTTTGTTATTTCTAAAAATAGGGTGTATTTAGCCAATTTAGCTATATGAATTAGTCAACAGTTGCCTGTATAAGTATTGATAGTATTTGCTGTACTATATCTACTGGCTTTGAAAATATGTTGTGTGCACTCTGCCATGCAACAAATAATTGAATTACACAATTTTACAGAAATGCCCAGGCCGGATACGGGACTTTACTCTCGAAATCAAAAAAGTTGTGGTATAGGTGAATAGATGGAGGATATGAATAAATGAAATACTACAGTGTTCCATTAAAAAAAAATTAAAACTCATGTTATGCTATTCACCAAAAACAGAAAATACACTACCTGCCAAAATTAAGGGATCAAGTATATAAAATAATAAGTACGCTCTTCCACTACAATTGACATTATGAAACTTATAGGCATTATTTATAAAGACATTATTAACCGTGTCAATGACTATGTATATAGTCCTTCACCGTATTTAATATCACAATCGAATAGTTTTAATTATAAAACAAACACAAAAATATTGTTAAAATGAAAGAGAATGAGTAAGAAACGTAACTTTAAAAAACAACTAACTTAATCATTAGTAGCGAGTGTTTCCACTCCTAGAGACCTACACAAGCTTCCATTCGAGAAGGCATACTTCTAACAAGTCGCTCGAGTTCCTCCTGAGGTATCAAATACCATTATTGTACAGAAATATGGCAATTTTATAAGGAACACATTGACATTAACTTTAACAATGCATGGTGAAATTGTTCTCCTCCACTTTCGATACATCTTAGAATTGTGTAAAATGTATTTACTGACTTCAGTTGTTTCTACCGATTCACAAAAATGCTTTAAATCCATAGCCTACTTATTAGTAAAACATAAAAATTAAGAAAAGCTACTGTAAATCGATTGCTATTGGAAATAAGTATAACAAAATATATATATTTTCTGAACCACACAACAAAAGCCTTTTTAATGAAGTCACAGCCAACTATATTTTGTTATAACTCAAAAACAAACAAATGATTTTAACATCTGTTTACGTATTTAAATTCTTTATAAAAATATCTGTAAAAAGTGTCTTCACACTATGCTTTCATCTTTTGAAATAACTGAAATATTAAGACCTTCTCATATTTTGAAAAAATTCAATTTTGCCGCCTAACTTGAAAACAAAAGAAGATAAGTCAAGTCCGTTTCGCTATCGAAATATACTACGAATTTAGGCCACCCTGTACAATATGACACAACATTTTCTGCGTCGTAAGATAAAAGATAGTCTTTAATAACAGGATTCCTAATTTCGTTTCTTAAAAGAAAACAGAAGAAAAAAGTCAAATGCTCATGTCGATATAATGCACACTGACCATTTACCAAGAATTGTTCGCGATAAAACGCCAGAAGGAAAAAGAAGGGTTGGACGCCCCCCAAAGCGATGGAAGCAGAGCTGGATATCGACATCAGCTGAAACACCTTCAAAATACTGATAAAAGCTGTCATTAACAAAACAGGCATGGCCTAAATAAAGCAGGAAGAAGAAGAAGAATTCTGAAAATTACGTTTTTAGATTAAGTACGTTTTTATCCAAAAAAATTTATACCGTGACAACGCAGCAAAAACATTACACTATATTTTTATAGGCGAATAGATAGAGGATAGAAATATGTAAAGTATACAGGGTGTTCCAATAAAATATTCATGTTATGCTGCCCGGCAAAAACATCCTGTAGAGTTGAACATAATTTTAGATTATGCAGCTATTGAAACCCTACAACTTTTGTCTAAAACATTTTTCTCTAAAATAAATATTAAAGCCGCTATTAAAGAATGCTGCACTAAATGGACACCCTGTCTAGTTAATTCACGCCATACATTTTCTCTTTCATAACATACAGATTCGGTTACATTTTGATCACTGTGTACTCAACCTAAATTTGTCCAACTACCATTCTAAATCAAATTTCAAACTTAGCTTATCTTAAACAAATCTAATTTGAAATGCAGAACCTGATACAATTTACATTTAACTTTGATTTCAAATCTTATGTGAATTCTCATATTCCAGACATTGGAAGTACGTTTTTCAGATGATTTCAAAAACTGAGTACATTTATATTTTTGGAAATTGCATGACCTCACTATGCCTAATACCTGCAAATACTTGCCTAAAGTTAATCCATTATCAGCCACAGTAAATGTACGACCGGTGGTTCCTTCCCGAGCTATATCTGCAGTTGCACAGTATGGAATAAGCTTTACAGGTAACCTATCTTCAACTACACATCGATATGCTACAAGTCGAACCAAGTCCCCTGGCTTCAATACACCTGAATCTATCAACCTCAGTGCAATTAAATCAGCTGCACTATTTGATGGTGTTGCAACAAGCAACCTTGAATGAGGTATAAGTCTTAACAATTGTAAAATAGTTTCTACCAAAGTGACTGTCTTTCCTGTACCGGGAGGCCCAAATATGAAATATGGCAAAGGGCGAGCTTCACCCAACAAAATGTTTCTAACTGCTTCTTTCTGATAGTAGTTTAAGCTTTTATTGTACCACTCCAGTTTGAGGGTATGTTTAGGAGATTCAATAATGGGTAATTTGTGTTTATGAAAACTTTTTTTGCTGTTGTATTTAGAATGCTTCTGATCATCATCAGGAGAAACTAGAAGCAGTTGTGATTTTATAGAATTTTCACCATTGCAGGTGGAAGACTCAACTTGATTAGATTTCACCTCATTAAATACACTCGGCTCAGATTTGTTGGCGTCATTTTGACAATCTTTTAAATCATTTATGGATTCAACTGATGAATCTGAAGTCTTGATTTCAATTGTGCTTAGCTTAGACAACGCATGTTTTTTTAATGCCTCTATTGCTTTTTCACTTCTACTTAATTTTTTCTCAATTTTTCGTACACCATCGTTTTCAGTTTGTTCAATACCATTTCTATTATCACAATCACTGTCTCTGTTAAGAATTTTTTTATGTGTAGTATGAATGCTATCATAGTACTTTTCGTAAGTAAAGTTAACCTGGGGTTTTTGTTTTACGACTTTTGTAGGAAACAAAAAAGAATTACCTAAATTTCTAACAGCCAAACCAACGGCTTGATGCATCCTACGAAATATTGTTCGACCAACCACAGCCATTACAGACATGTCCTCCCCATTATAATTATCGTGGAAACTTTGAGCGAACTTTAAATATATATGCTTCGCTCCAACTTTATAAACAAAACCTTCAAATTCTTCAGCATCAGCATCATATGAATCTTTAGCAATAATTCTATCTCCAGTTATTAGCGAAGGACGTTTTTCTGATAAATTCTCTATTTCAAGCATAAGATATTCACCATTTCTAATAAATAATGTCCGATCTTGTGTATAATTTTTAACTTCCTTGAGGTGGTAAATTTCTTCTAAATGTAATAAAGTATGAAAACGATCTTCATAGGTGTTAAAAGCAAGCACTAATGTTAAACAGGGTTTCATTATGCGCAATTCTCCTATTAACTCGAGTTGTGTTTTGGCTTCATCATGCTTATCCACCAGATTCAATAACTTTTGGGGAACCGGATAGTCGGGAAGCCTAGCAGAAATAAAACGTGGTGGAACTACTACTCTTTGGCCTTTAACCCATTGACGATCGTTTTGTTTAAAATGAGTCTTAGCTAACAAAATACATCCTCTATTAGCATTTTTAGCCTGGTCGTTTTGACTTTTATTAGATTCTAAATTTACTGTAATCCATCGACCAATTTTATAATCTACAAAAGTAAATAAAACAAGCTCTCTTGTTGTCCCCATATTTTTATTTGTGCATAAACCTTCAAAATAAATTCGACCTCCAGACATAATATTTATATTTGTTAAAAATGTTGGTTTTATAATTTCACATTGTGAATTATTCGATGGGAAATTTACACTCAACAAAATTAAAACATCCTCAGATTTATTAAAAACTTCTATAGTGAATTTATGAGTTTCACCCAACTTCTTAGCATTTATCAAAATATTACTGCTGACAAAGACACCCTCTTTCTCACTCTCAAATTCATGTAAAGTAGTATCAGTTAAAGATATTTGTTTCTCAGTTAATTTTTCTGGTATTATTTTTAAAGCCCGGCAACTATATAATCCTTGATTACTTTCAATTACCTCTGTAACAACCTTATCTCCAACTATCGGAATGTATCCTGACGATAAGGCATCACCATTGAAATAAACTACTCGATCAATAACACCTGTCTTCGTTTCATTACACCACTGTTTAATCCAGCCTTCTAAAATACGTGGACGAAGTGGGCGAATCTTTTCAACTTCTAATATCTTACCAAATAAATCAGAAATATTCTCATCTAATTCAACCTTTGCTTGTAGCTCAATCCAGTCGCCAACAATTGGTATGAACTCAGAACACACACTATTGAGATCCAAGGTGAAATCTCCTGGTGTCACGAATATTTTTCTACCATTACGTTTACTTATGTTGCATATTAAACTACGTACACACCAGGATGACTTTTCATTGCGAGACTCATAATGCCAATCATCCTTAATTAAAACATCACTAACTTTAACTTCAGCGCCCGATGTATAAACTGTAAAGGAAACCTGCATGCCCACTTTAAGATTCTGTAGCGACGATTTAAATTCGTACACATCATCGATAGTATAGCAACCGTTTCCTGCAGCTGTAACAACTCCAGTTTTATGGAAACAAGTGTAGTCATCAACATCATCGATTTCTGGATTTCCTTCCAAGGGTTGTTCTTCCATTACATCTTTTGCACCCTCTAAAACATTGTAAGCTTCATCTAGAGATAAATCTGTACCACCTTCATCCCAAAAATAGGATAAGAGAGACTTTAAAAACGGTAGCATTTTCTGTTATTATAAACTTTATTTACGGATTGTCCAATGTATTAACAATATATACGGTAAAATATTAGTTGGCAAAAGTTGGGTTAGATATACAATATTCCACCACAGAACATTAAGTTGTCATGGTCACGCACTGTAAGACAAAGAGGATGTAACTAGTTGTGGTTGTATCCAGTGGCGGTTTCTCCATTGGGTCAAATGGTCATTGACCTCCCAATGAAATAAGAATAAATAAATAATTACTTTTTCACGCTACCGGCAATGTAAGTAGGCCTTACATCCATAGCTACAGGGATCGTAAATGGCTGATAACATTCGTGTACTAGTTACCCTTGACGACGGAACTTAATAGTGTCACTTACATCCCTAGGAAAATAATGTTGATTTTAACTGTTCGTTGATATGGAAACAAGCACAGACAACTTAGAATAATGGGGCTTTTAAAAAATAATTCCGATGACAGCTGTCAAAACGAAGTTTTAAAAATATGATTAAATTTCTACCTGTAGGCCTACTTACATTGCCGGTAGCGTGAAAAATTTAATAAGTAACACGGAATGTATCGACTAATAACATCCTCGGCAGGCGACAAGCTTCGGCTCCGCCTCAGCTCGTATTCGCCTACCTCGGATGTTATTACGTCCTTACATTCCTTGATACTTAAATAACTATTTGTTTGAGTACATAACATATTATATACTACTAGTGTTACCCCAGCGCACAATGCACTGACAGACAGCGATGACAGAACCGGCTAAATGATGTCACGTGATGCATTAGTTCCAATAATGACACGCGACGTTAGTGTAGATGTCGCCTCAAGTAAAGCGCGTCTAGCAGACTTTCATATAAATTAGAATAATTATTATTGAAAAATCGACGTAGAATAAAAATATAAAAATGTTTCATGTTCCATCTGAGGATAGAGACCTTTCATTGAAAAAAAATGGTCCAAATTGGTGAAGCGGTAACCGCTGGAGGAACCGGAGAAAAAAACCTTTGAGCTTTTATATATGTATGGATGGATGGATAATATTTAAAAAATGCTTTATAGTTAACTTTTGTATGAGATTTCTATGCGAGAACGTGTGTTAAAGAGCTGCCGCAGTATCAGAAAACGTTTGAATGTTTGAGTATTTCGCGCGCATTAAACGAATCTATGCGAGGGATCATTTGGCTGTCAGTCCCCAATTCAGCTATACGCCACCGAATAAAGCCGCCGACGTAAAAGGCCTTCAAATTCATATTACACGAGCTAAAAAAGGATAGACGTATCTGCGTATTAAAAATTTTCGGGTCGCGGACCCAGCACTTCCGAGAATTATGCTATCAGCTGTCCGTGTTTTAAGCGCATGCCAGGAGCCGCCTAATTTGCGGGATTCGCACGTACATGACGTAGTAGTGTGGAAACAGTTGTTGGTTGTGTAATCATAATTTAGTGGTGTTGTACGATGTCCGTGCAAAATAATTTTCGATTGTGAATGCCATGTAAGAAAATGCTTTCACTTGTTTCCACTGTCTGCTATTTTGTGATAATTCATAGTGTGATATTGACTGCAAACATTTAATAACTAAAATTCAAACACATTAAAATTTTTGTGCATTTTGACACACTGGCAATGTGGGTATCAATTTACAATAATTTTATTAGAGAGTGCTTATCGAAAGTCCATTAAAGACTTTAATGAAAATGTTGGTAAAAATAGATCATTTGGCCAACGTAAAGGATGGGTTTGAAATATAAGGCTACCTAAAACTTGGGTAAGAACAATGTTTTTCCAAAAAAACAAAAAAAACACTTTAAAATGCCTCCCAGTACACCACACCACGAGCCGCCACTGGTTGTATCCTCTTTACTGTAAGCGTTGATTGAAGTAATACTTCAATGTTCTGTGCTGTGACTTACAGCGTTGATTGAAGTAATACTTCAATCAACGCTGTAAGTCACAGCACAGAACATTAAACCTTCTGTAAGATGCGCGAATTAAAACATCCCAGAAGCACGCCAATCGCACTGTTGCTACGGCTGCGCAGAGGCCACATCGATAATTTATTGTGAATAAAACAATTCTTAGCTTCAACTGGTTTTTCATTTTAGCCTTATACGTATTTCAACGTGTTTACACGTCATTATCAAAGGCAAGACTAAAAGTAAACAGTTGGTGTTGCTATAGAAACAATAAATCTTCAAAACTTGAACTTGGTTTTCTGTATCTGCGTCCAGATGACTTAATTTCTCATTCCAAAACGTTCAATAACCGTGAAGATCAATTTGTTCATTCATTAAAGATTAAAGGTACAGATTTTAAATGTTTGTGAATTTTAAATTCTTCTAGTATATCCAACTTACGTTTATCATCACAAAAGTGTATAGGTACATTTTATAGTGTTATTAGATGTCATTGAATGATTATTCTAATAAGTGTTTAGCGTAATTGGATTTATGGGGGTGTTTATACTCGTAACAACGTACGTGTTCTTAGTGCCTAATATCAAAATTTCTAATTGTTTGTCGCATATAAACCGAATTACAGTGGGAGCAATTTAATGTGTAGATGCCTGATTTTAATTTATCGATAAAACATTTCAATCCCAGGGCGCATAAACAGTATATAATGTTTTTCTCATTCATTTGATACCAAACGCTTACACAGAGCAAGCAAAAACTCTTAATTAAAGAGGCAGGTGAAATAAAATGCATATCTTTGAGATTGATACGTAATTTGCATTTTCTGTCGTTAATTTCATTAAGTTGTTTTTTTGCACGGTCTTACAAAAATTAATAAACTCGAAAAAAGAATTCCGACAATCTGAATACTAGAACTGCTGAACAGTGGTTTGGTCTTTATTGAGAGTTCCAGGTAATTTGAGGATAAAATGTTGGACAGTTCTTGAAGAAAAATTTTTTTAAAATTTCTAAAATTTTGAGAACCTGCTATTTTTACAATTTTTATAACTATTAAATATTTTTACATCACATGATAAGGGCTATTTTATAATTTGTATTGATTGGATATTTTCTTTTTGAGTAATCGGGCATTAAAGTCAGCATTTGTAGCAGCCTTTGTTTTGAAGATACAGCACTGGGGATAAAATAATTTTATTTGCCTTTAGATGCACTGAAACGCTGTTTTCAAAATTTCAAATTTGATTAAATAAGTTCTGGAGATATACGAGAACTAACGCACCTATGCACCCACCCACAAACAGACATTCTTCACCTTAAAAACCTCTTTTTGGGTTACTTGGCCCCCGAAACGTGTATTTCCGTTAAAATCTGAGATTCAAAATTTGCATGAAATCAAATCTTTCCATACCTGTAGTAGAAGTACGAGAAAGTAAAAAGTAAAAGTACCAGCCAGTTGGATTGGCTTCGGGCTTTCAAAAAAAAAGATATCAAGTATTGTATTATGCTTACTAGGTTACTCAAGTTAAATATAGTTTACTATACCACCAACAGCATGATTTTATGCTTAGGAAGTCTGTCTGCGATTCATACCTTCCTAACCAATATTGCAGAAAATATCAAGGCAGCTGAAGGCCTCTTGGAACATTCTCCGCAAGGTTTTTGACTGCCTCGATCACAAGATTTTATGAGACAAATTTCAGCATAACCGTTTAACTTAGGGCGTTCTACCGACATTAATGTACAACACATCAATGCAAAAGCTCGTTAAATGGACTACAAATCCAACTATTTTCACTTCCGGTGTAATCAAAAATGAGAACAACCTTTTATTTTTAATAGAACACCCTGTATATTTTTGCATATTTTGAATTAGGATGATGAGTCTGTCTATGCCAATTATGTGAAAGTTTGGTATCCCAAAAAAAATTGATTTCAATTTTTGTTTACTATTAACATTGCCGTCTCGTCGACCAAATCTATTTAAATCAAGTTGCATAAGCCCGAAAAAATTAAATTTACACCTACAAAACATACCCATTGAAATATTACTTTCGAAAATATGCGAAAAGTTATTTTTCAGAATAACTTAATTATTTCGGATGGAAAGGCACATGTGTTTTTAGACAAAGAATTTTTCAAGGATTTTAATGATACCCATAACTTGTTTTTTTCTTTCGAATGCTAGCCTTTATTTAACATTTAAAAATTATTTTGTGTAGCAAACAATTAGGCTACAGTTTTCTCAAAAATTTTAACTTGAGCACGTTATTAACTCAAAGCGAGTTCACAAATCGGAATAAAATTTCGTACTGTAAGGGGATACAATGTTACTAGGGAAAAGAATATTGAATAATTTTTTACATAGTAAGATTGTGTATTGTGCACTGTAATTTTACAAATAAAAAACCGTGAAGTGAAAACTATTTTCAAGTTTTGAAAGTTTTCAAAAAAATGATGCTAAAAAAGTGGCCATGCGATTTCTTTAAATCCCATAGGCTTATACGTAGAACTGTAGATTAGCTACAATTTGGTTTGTGTCGCAATTCACTAATTTCTTTGTTCTTTCTTCTATGAATTTTTGAAAATCGAAAGTTTATACCCCCCTTTATTTAATAAACTTAAACATTTCTGTTTAACATAAGTTTCTGATAAGTGATAACAGAATAAAGTTCACAACTTAATTTGTAGCAATAGGAGGAGCTATTGATAAGTATTTAGCCTACCATATAAAATGCCACAATATTTCAATACAAAATTTTATTTATTCAACATAATTTCCTTTAAGACTTATTTATACATTTAGCAGAACGTTCATAAAGTAATTCTAAGCCATTCAAAAAAAATATTTGTCTTGGTCTGCAAACCACTCCTCAACGGCACATATTGCTTCGTCATTTGTCGAAAATCTTTTACCTTTCAAATGTTTTTTGAGTTTTGGGAACAAATAATAGTTTGACGGTTCTAAATCCGGAGAATAGGGCGGGTGGTCAACCAATTCAAAACCAATTTCATCAATTTTTTGCAGTGCAATCAACGACTTGTGAGCAGAAGCGTTGTCTTGCAAAAAGACCACACCTCTGGCAAGTTTTCCGCGGCGTTTTTCCACAATTTTCTTACGTAATTTAGTTAGCAACTCAGTATAATATGCTCCCGTGAAAGTTCTACCCCGTTCCAAATAATCTATCAGCATTATCCCATCTTTGTCACAGAAATTGATCTTCCAGGGCGGTGCTCATCTTTCACACCTGATCTTCCTCTTTTATATTCCGCAACCCAGTTTTTAATAGTGGCGTATGAAGGACACTGATCACCTAAGGTTTCTATCATATCAGCAAAAATTTCTTTGTCCGATAACCCTTTCAAAAATAAATACTTAATAACTGACCGAAACTCGATTTTTTCAAATTCTATCTTTTTCTTACACATGCTGTTTTCAAAAATTCACAGTTTGATCACCATTCAACTTATGGATGTCAAACTTTGACAACTTATTTATAAACATCATAGTTGTAACCATAGCAACCATATTCACTTTTCTTTACTAGAAACTTTCCAGGATAACTAGATATCTATACCCCCTCGTATTTAGAAGGGTTGGTTTTCCCTTCTCACCCAACATTTAGTGGACATATTTGTCCTTCCGTTTTTCATACAAAATCAATATTTTTTTCTAATAAGAGAATTTTAAACATACAATAAAACATGGCATAAGCGAACAGGTTACCACCATACTGTCCTGCTGGTCAAGCCCATATACTGCAACACTGGTATGATCTTACAAGTCACTGTTCCTGTTCGCAAAAGCTTCATATCTACAAACATACTTTTAAAATACGATAACGCAATTTCTAAAGTATATGAATGTCCAGGCAAAGTGCTTTGCTCATTTTTGATGTTACCTAGTTTTGAACATGGTAAACCTATTAATTAAACGTAATTTTTAGAGCAGATATAGTTCCTTATTTACAATTTTCACAGGTTTCTTAACATTTTATTCGTAAAGAGAAACACCGCATTGCCATTCTCAATGAAAACTACTGATAAGTAAACAATTACAAAATATTAATTACATACTACCTACTTTATTTCCACTTAAAGAGCCTTTTTCTGCTATAGCAGTTACAGATAAGTGAGTTTCAGGTATAAGTAATAATACAGTAAGTATAGAATAGTGCTCTTGATTAACTGTATTGGAATTTTAAAGCATTTTTATAATTAAGCTGAAATCAAAAAGACTATCTATAATATGTAATATACTTTTAAATTTATTTCGTCACTACATAGACAATTAAAAATAATGTTCGTGTATTTCTCAATACAAAGCAATAATTAGCTTTTGAAACACATTATAAACATAATACATAAGCAAATAGCATATTGCCCCAAGAGTTACCTAGTATATCAACTCAAAAATGTCTTTATCTCGAGTTAAAAATTTGAAAAAATCTTTTTGCTATATTTATAGACAGTATGTTAAAGCTAACACTTAACAGACATACCAGCATACACAGCACAAAAGTACATATAAAACTAAACACAATAAGTACTAGGTACTTAACTTTGTTTCCAAACTTTCTTTGCTCTTATACTTTCTGTGTTACATCAAAAAATATAAACTAATGAATTTATTTTAGTTTTTAGATACTCCAATAATAGCTAAAATGTATATAAAAATGTTGATAATGTCCACATAAAGATTCAGTGCAGCAAAAATATATTCTTCCGGAGAAATTGAATACTTATGCTTACCACCCATCATTAGTTGAGTGTCGTATATGAGATAAATTGAAAATAATATAGCACCCAGAGATGCATAAACTAAGTTAAGTGTTCGGTTTGAACTAAGAGAGCCTGTCATTGCAAAAATGGATATAATTAATCCAAACAGTAACATTATCAAAACACAAACAAATAAAAATCCTCCACATAACGTAAAATCCCATTTTGTTTGAAATGCAAACAAAGTTAAACCAAGACAAAGAGCCGCTGTTATGCCAACTGCCATCAAAATTGATTCCACGTCGTATGCTGTTGTAGCTACAGCCAACATGAAGGATTCTGCCAAAGTAAACAATATAAGCAAGATATAATTCACAGGGGATTTTCTTCGCACTTCCCCACAACAAGCTAAAACTATCATTGACACAAGTAAAATAACAAGAGCCAGAAAAAACACCCATGAATTGTTATTAACAAATCTTTTAGCTCCATCACTGAAGTAGAAACCAGAAATGAAGGCACCAGTAATAAGTAACTGAACCATTAGAATAGAGTAAACTTTACGTATAAAACCTCTTCGAATACTCTTATCTGTAAACTCAAAACCTTTTACTTCAGGATCTTCGGGATAACTTGTTGCGTACATATCTACAAAGATAAAAAAACAATTATACAAAATACAGTATAACAATAGCATAGTTAAAAATTTAACGTGTTTTCGTTGATAGGTGAATATCATTATACAAAATGGTTATAAATCACACTAACAAATTTCAAAAAGTGATTCCTCGCTACAAAAAATAGACAGAGCGGTTTTAAGAAATTTGGACCTTAATTTTCGGATGAATAAACAAAATCTTTTTATGTAGTAATGTGTACCTACTAATAAATAGATGCAATCGTATTGATTCTAGCATTTTTAGGTATTGTACATTTCCCCATGCAGCGTACCGCAAAGCAACGTCTTAATTTCGCCCTCTAAATATTTAATGATATCTTGCGCTAGAAACATCCAATCTTTCTGATTTTTTCACTAATATTAAATGTTAACCTTTTACAAAACAGTTGATTGAATAACAATAATACATTTTTATGAATAAAAAAAATAAATATTTTCCTATGTGTTTTTCCTGCACGTCCACGTCCGCCGTTTTTATTATTTAGGTTTTGCTGAAGGCCGACGTTTTTCCTCATGCAAAATTTAAGGTCACCATATATTTTTCCGCATAGGGTTAACACTGCAGCCCTCTTTTAGTTTTCGAGATATTACAATATATGTATGTTTAAAACAATGTAATTCTTATATTTTAACAAAATAGGGTAAACAATTAGTTTCAGGGAAACTCGTATGAATTTGCGCCCTCCGTGAACGGATTAAGTAAAAAATTTCACTTAAGATGGCATAAATTTTAAAGGATACACTGAAAGAAAAACGTCTGCAGATCCCTCACTAATATTTGTATACTGCAGCTTCTACATATCCACACTAATAGCTGGGAGAATCTTTCTACTTTCAAACATTTTTTATGCAAAAATGTTTCCAAAACATAAAACACTAAATAGCAATTTAAAATGCCTTTCGGTGCACCCTAGCTCATGTATGTGTAATTAATATCTCAAGTAATAAAATTTGCCATAAAGTTTAGGTACTACTAATCCAAGAGCATTCAACTAAAATTATTTAAGCTAGAGGCGTCCCAATTCCCAAACTGGGGGGAGGGGGGATTATTTCTATTCAAAATTTTTTAATCATTAATATCTTTACCAATCTGACTTTAGAATATGGTTCCACAATAAGACATGCCTGAAAATTGTACACTTGGTTTTTCTTATAGATTCAACTGTTATTCAGAAAAACTGGTTTAAACGTTTTAGTATCAGAATGAGATGCAAATTATTTACTTATTAACTTTAGAACTTATAAATAGTAGATAAAAAATTATTAACTAATATAATAAAACGAAATTATAAACGCCCTTAGCCAACAATAATTGTCGTTCAAAAACTTAAGGTAATAAATTTGTAAAAAAAAAGTTATGAAACGGGAAAATGTTTAAACTGAGTTTTCTGGAAAGCCGCAAACGTATAAAAATTGCGTCAGTTTTAGACACTTCTTAAAGTAAACTTGTAATCAAAACTCAAATGGGTAAACAAATTAAAATTAAAAACATATCTAATGAAAATGAATGACGCCCCACCCAGTTTGGGAATTGGGACACCTCTGGATTGAATAATTTATATCTGAAAACTTCTAGTATATAATTGTGTACCTATATATGCTATATTTTAACGAGTGTGGCACTTTTTAGATAAACAATGCAATCGTTTTGTAAATATTTTCAGGATTGTATATTTCATTAAAATAAATCAAATATATCAATTTTCTTGGCGTGCACCGCCACACGCCCCATCAATCAACCCTCGTGCAAAGCTCCAACAATGTCTTCTAACTTATTTTTTAAAGGGTGATAAACCTTGTTGCTTGTAATTAATTTTTCGACTATAAATTTTGCACTATCAAATTAAAGCAATAATACAAATCAACAAAACTGCAACTTTGCCGTATAAACTAACTAATTCAGCAACTTCCAAACGACATTAGTTGCATTCAGCCAACTCAAATATTGTATAAAAATCTGCTGTATTCATAGAATACCAAAATAAAGCTCAACCGTTCCCTGTGATAACTACTTACCAATTTTTTGAAGCATAAATAAACTACCCTATTTTGCTACTGATTACTGTGATTATGTGTATAAACAACTGAGCACGATGCATTCTGCAGCAGACAAGAAGCGCTCACTAGGAGCAATAATATTGGTTGCATTTGGCAGGTCTGAGCGATAGCAGGTACCTAACAGCGTTACCGTTACCAGTAATCGCTCCTTGTCTGCTGGATGCATCATGCTCAGCTGTTTATAATAATATGGTCATAGTCAGTAGCAAGGTAGCGTAAATTATTTATGCTTCAAAAGTAGGTAGCGATTACAGGGAACAGTTGAGTAATCTTTTGGTATCATATGAATCCAGCACAATTTGTCAACAGTTAAGTCTGTTGAATGTAACCTGTGATACCTGGTATCGCTCACACCTTCTGAATGCAACCATTATTACCAAATGTATATATTTGAATTTGCATCGACTGTTTATAAGGTATATAATCAATGGTGTTAGAAAGTAACAACTAACCGGTTCTATTAGAGAGAGGTATTGCTTCACCTGGTTGATTATTATATGCTACTCCAGCTGGTTGTCCATAGGCAGCTTGGGGACCAGATGGGTAACCCTGAGATGGCACTCCTCCTGCATACATTGGTGCAGCAGGAGGTGAAGTGTACCCCGTTCCAAGATAAGGTGGTTGAGGAGGATAACCACCTGACTGATTACCATAGTATCCCTGATCAGGATCTACTTGTACACATGAAACAAAAATTTAAAATTATTAATATAGATGAATACATAAAAAGAACGTTAATCAGAATACTTACCTTGACGAGGATAAGGTGCATTATTATAAGAGGCCATTTTAGAATGTTGAGCAGAAAAGGAATTAGAAAAGACAAAATGAACACCAGTTTGGAACTACCATATAATTCTGCATAGATAGATAATTAAACCTGTTCTTATACTCAATAATACTTCAAATGCCAAAACACACAATTTTAGTCAAACAACGAATCATATAAAATATCTAGAGAGCAAATGTTAACACCTAAGATTAGATTAGATAAGTTCAATATTGTAGTTAGAATAGAGCGAGCCCCACTAAAAATATATTTTCAAGCTTTTTAAAAATTAAAATTTCAATTTTTTTACGAGAATAGGTAGTAAGTACCTATATATTTGCAAATAAATATAGCAATTTTTTAATAAATTGTAGCCTGTATCTCCTTACACTTTATTACACGCCCTTCTTCCTTGTGTGTTACGACATTGTATACTTAAGATAAAATAATAAATCAACAATTTTAAATATTACCTACTAAAACTACACACTTCTTTTTATTGCCGATATCTTGTGTAGCCAACACCAACATTATTTTCCCATTCTCTATACCCTACCCTTCTTTCTTTTTCTCAATTACTTTTTTTCCAACAGTTTTATTAGATTATTATTTTTCAGGTGTCAAAAACAATGTCCTAATAGGAGTATTTAATGATCATGTTTTGCGTACAAATTAGAATCTTAAATAAAAATAATATACATATATTATACCTATACCATGTGATGTTAAATAGAAGCGTTGCTGTATCCAAGTATATGTAAGCAGCAGTAGCGGTGTGGTGTCTAATAATGGGAGGGCAATTTATGAAAGTATGTGAACAATGCGCCGCAGGCAACTTTTTTCAACAGTAGGCGTGGCCTATCTGACAGTGTTTTTTTTTAAATCATGAGATCGTGCGTGAGCACGACTCCATGATTCCCATCCCACCCCCTTACCCGGGCTCAGCGCACTTAGCGCTATTCACCGGTCTAACATGCCCCACCCCGAAAGACATGCAACCCAACATACACACCACACACACCGTCCATGGACACGCTGGGTTACTTATTCAGAAAAATTTACGACGGGCAGAGGATTCGAACCTATTGCTGTTAGGAGTCTAGTTCTAGAGATCTAACCACTAGACCACCCACTGGCCCGAACGTGTTTAAAGAGCACATGCGATTTTAAGGTATCCTTAAACATTCCTTCAAGAGTAAAATTTTAAATTTGAACAGTAAAGTGACAGGTAACTTTTTTGATCATTTTAACACTTTTTTTGAGCTTTTAACTTACCTTACTTAGTTTGTTTAAAAATAAAATCCATGCGCCTTGCTTTCTGATGTACAAAATGTTCATCACTAGTTCATTTAAGTTTTGAGTAGCAGTTAAAAGTTTTTTCGATTGGGCACGTTACTAATGTTGTAGCAGTGACGTAATGTAATGTAATGTGAACGGATCTGTGTTGCAATAGCAAAGTTATGTGAAAAGACCTTAAATAGTATGTAACCGGAAACCAGGTTCGCGTATAACAACCATCTTGACTTTTTGTACAACTCGTGCACAGTTATGTATCGACGCTCCTATATTATTTTTCACGCTACCGGCAGTGTAAGTAGGCCTTACATCCATAGCTACAGGGATCGTAAGTGGCTGATAACATTCGTGTACTAGTTACCCTTGACGACGGAACTTAATAGTGTCACTTACATTCCTAGGAAAATAATGTTGAGTTTAACTGTTCGTTGATATGGTAACAAACACAGACAACTTAGAATAATGGAGCTTTTAAAAAATAATTCCGATGACAGCTGTCAAAACGAACTTTTAAAAATATGATTAAATTTCTACCTGTATGCCTACTTACATTGCCGGTAGCGTGAATAATTTAATAAGTAACACGGAATGTATCGACTAATAACATCCTCGGCAGGCGACAAGCTTCGGCTCCGCCTCAGCTCGTATTCGCCTACCTCGGATGTTATTACGTCCTTACATTCCTTGATACTTAAACAACTATTATAACATACTTGTAACCTATTAATATTCTAATAAAATATATACACTGTGTCCATAAAGTAACCCCCCCCCCCCCCCCAACTAACTTTTGAACGACTTGATATTTTTCTACGAAATTTGGTGTGCTGTAATGGGAAATTAAATACTATTTTTCAGACCATATTAAAATTTTGTATCATCCAAAATGGCGACTGGGCGCCATTTTGAATTTTTTTTAAATAGAAAGGGGGATCGAGTGACACCTCATTGGAAAGGTCTTTTGATTCTGCGTCTGATCCTAAAGTTTCAAAGAAAAATAATCAGCCATAACAAAATGACAATGTTTGAAGATAAAGAAGTCTATTTAAAAAAACTAAGAATTAAAGCTTAAATTAATTAAATTAAGTGTTCGAAATGTTTACCATTCACTTCTTGGCACATAAAATGTTGGTTAGGAAATTCCTGCCTTACATTTTCATAAGTTTCTGGAGTGATAATTCTGCAAATTTCTGTAATGCGTTGCTCCAGTTCTTCAATTGTTTCTGGACGGGTTCTGTACACTTTCGATTTCAGATATTCTCATACAAAAAAGCTAAGAAAGTTAAATCTGGGGAGTGAGCCGGCTATTCTACAATAATGAGGCGGCGCACCGTCTTGTTGGAACATAACGTTTTCAATATTATTTCAAGCCACCTGAGATATTTCTGGGAAAATTTAGTCCTGCAAATGAAAAAGTGGACTACTGGATAAGAAAATCAAAACAATTTTGAACTGAGTGAGTCCATTGGTTTACAATCCGCCATTTTGTTATGGTTCAATATTTTTCTTTGATATTCTAGGATCAAACGCAGAACTAAAAGACCTTTCAAATGAGGCGTCACTCGACCCTGGATAAAAAAATCTAAACAATTTTGAATTGAGCGAGTCCATATGTTTAAAATCCGCCATTTTGTTATGGCTGAATATTTTTCTTTGAAACTTTAGGATCAGGCGTAGAATTAAAAGACCTTTCTAATGAGGTGTCACTCGACCCCCCTTTCTATTAAAAAAAAATTAAAAATGGCGCTCAGTCGCCATTTTGGATGATACAAAATTTTAATATGGTCTGAAAAATAGTATTCAATTTCTCATTACAGCACACCAAATTTTGTAGCAAAATATCAAGTCGTTCAAAAGTTAGTTGGGGGGGGGGGGGTTACTTTATGGACACAGTGTATACTAAAAGTATAACATGGCGCAGTCGCAGGTGAGATTCACTAAGCAACCCAAGCCAATGCAAATAGTTGGAGATTCTTAGCATCAATCGTAAAATGGAGTTCATTAAGCAACCCAAGCCAATGCAAATAGTTGGAGATTTAGGTGTGAACTGGTTTCCGGTTACATACTATTTAAGGTCTATTCACATAACTTTGCTATTGCAACACAGATCCGTTCACATTACATTACGTTACTGCTACAACATCTCCCCTTTTTTTTTCAAAGCTTACACTATAATAAACAATTAAGAACAGAACAGGGAATTGACCAAACCGGACCACGATCTTATTTGGTAGAAACCGATAAAAATAAATCATACATAAGAAATAGGAGATTTTTAAAAAAGTTTAATGAAAATAACTTTAAGGAAAATAGTGATAGGGCTGATGAAGAGTTTGACGACATACTAAATTCTTATTTAACAAAAAAAACTACTCTACCGCATTATAAACCCAGTGAAATAAATAATAGCAATAATATAGAAAATGTTGCTAGTGGACATGAAAGTGCTAATACAACTGTGAATAATCCTAAGATTATTAACAGAGAAAAGAAAGGAGATGAGGGCCAAAGATCACACTTGCCTCAAACAAGATCAGGTCGTGTAATAAAAAAGCCGTAATTTCTCTTAGATTATGTTACCTAATTTATTAAGTTTTCTAATGTACCTTTATGTCATATATTTTACAAGATTATTTTATAGTTTAGTTCATCTTGTTTGGTTAGAACTTAATTGTTTATTATAGTGTAAGCTTTGAAAAAAAGAAGGAGATGTTGTAGCAGTAACGTAATGTAATGTGAATGCATCTGTGTTGCAATAGCAAAGTTATGTGAATAGACCTTAAATAGATGTAACCGGAAACCAGATTCACGTATAACAACCATCTTGACTTTTTGTACAACTCGTACACAGTTATGTATCGACGCTCCTATATTATTTTATAACATACTTGTAACCTATTAATATTCTAATAAAATATATATACTAAAAGTATAACAACTAAATTACTAAAGCATACAATTTACTTTCCTGCTTTCAAGCAAAAGTTTTTATTCTCTCTAGGGTTAAAAACACTTTTCACTCTCTGCCGACATCAGTGGCGGTTCTTGGGTTTTAAACTTTATTTTAACACCATAAGTCAAATTATTTTGTGTAATTAACTAAATCACACTGTTAACCGAATTTTTCGGCGATTAATTTAAAACAATAGAAACAATAAGACAGTTATATCCAATGCAACGAGAATTTATTGAGTGAAACACTGGCGATAATACGAGGCAATTGTATTTACTGCCCTAATTTACCTACTGAAACGAGATGGGATTGAATCCCACATGATCCGGCAGTCGGTTATTGTATCAATAAGATGTCACATTTTGATATGCCCCAACTTCTTGCATAAACTCCCATGGTCCCGCACTGCTTGCTGTTTCAAAAACATTTATTTCATTTTTGCTAATTCTCATACTAACTCGTGCTACTAACGATCTCAACAAAATTTGTTATCTTTGATTTTCAATTATATAAAATTATTAAACAGTAATAATAGAATAAAAAATACAAAAACATAAAGGATATCTGGGGTCTGGGAGAGCAGTGCCCCGTTGCCCTCCTTGTAACAGCCGCCACAGGTAAGCAGTATCTAGGCCGCAGCCAAAATGTCTGTTAAGAAAGTTTTTCAAATTATTTTGATTTATCAAGAGTCAAGACTCACAAGCATTCATACAAACACGTTACATACCACTAACATTTATGTTTTGTGATTTTAGTTTTTCCTTTTTTCGGGATTCTCTCTAACCATCAAAAATTAAAATCCATGACTTTTCCAGGATATTGATGACCAAAATTAAACTTACCCATAACTGTCGACAAAAAAAAATCAACAAAATTAGACAAGACTCATCATCAAATATATTAATTATATATATGATTAATTAATAATCAAATTCCTCTTTAACATTTTAATTTTTTTTCTCAAATTCTTTTATTTTTGTCAAAAATTTGATATCAATGAACAGTTGTCATTTATTACTTGCAGCCAGCCAATTCAGCCATTCTGGTCTAAAATACATTTGCTTTTCCGTCTTGCTTAGAAACAAATATAATACTCGTTCCTGAACGTTGGTATGTAAATCAGACGTGAACCAAAAAAAGATAACGTTTCGGTTTTCGGTTACGGTTTACTGTTGCTAAAATTACGATTTCGTTTACTGTTACTGGTATTTTTAATTTTTCGTGATGAAAAGCAAAGAAAATTCTTCACTTCATTGTGGAAAAAATTAAACCATGCAATTTAAAAAATGTTGAAGTTGTCACAAAAAATTGGTGGATTTAAAAAACGTTTCGTTTTTGTCAAATTCTAGAAAAGCCTGCTGTTGGGGGTTAGTGAACTCGCTATGGTCTTTTCAAAGATCAGACTGTATGTTGTTTGGTCAAATACGTCTTTCACGAAATGCATACATAATTTTTTCGATTTATTTAAATAACCCGCTCTTCCAAGTTTCGACAGTAACCTAGGAACATAGAAATCCATGACAAAATTGTTTAAAAAAAAGTCATGAAAAGTAAATTACTCTATGCTCTATGTGACTAAGGCCATGCCCGAGGCTTTTGATAAAATGTTCAATTACACTATATATCACAGTGACTAGCCGGCTGCCAACATTTTGCCGGTATACAGTATATAGAACGTAGCATAGTCGACTCACTGCCTGCCAACAACACAAAAATTAAGTACTTAGGAGTAAAAAGGAAAAATATATTCTGCTGGTCAATTCATATCATTTTGTACGATGACGTCATACCGGCAAATACTTTGCATTCGCGTTTGGGAACTAGACCATCACAACTAATTCTAGTTTTTTTTACCCGTGTTTAATGCTAATATGCCTAGTTAATTGCTTAATATTATGCAGAATACTTTAATCCAATTTTCTCACCTACAAAGAGTTCTCCTGGATGGTAAGAAATACTATATTTGGTTTCATATCATTTACTATGTTTGCTGCTTTACAGCTTTACTTTATTTCAAAATTCCATAAATCGTTTCCAGAACTCTGAGAATATATTATAATTTTGGGAGACACTTTTTTTCTTTCCTCTATAAAACTGTTACATTTTTGTTTATGCTGTATAGCTGTAATCTAATTAAGATCAGACAAACCGTGCACTAGATGGTTTTTTAAACGTTTCAGTAGCTAACGTATTTAAAAAACATTCCGTAGTATAAATCATTTTTACAATCGCTTGCTAATCGTAATTTATTAGAGGGATTACGTAGGTAATCTATTACTTCCACATGTATTTTGCTGTATTTAGGGCTAGGGCATTTCATTAGTAAAATAATGTTTCTTTAAAATTTTCTACCATGAAAAATAACGATTTTGCTGCATATTAAAACTGGAAATTGTGAATTATTATAGACTAGTTGCCATGAATTCAATCATAGAAGCATGGAGAATCATATTGTTTACTTAAGAGTATGCACAAACCCTGGTTGCTATAGCCTTTTTCTGTAGTGTCTTAGAAACAGAGTACCGAGACAAGAAAACTATAAATGTATTATTTCAAGGATGTGTTGATTCGGGCTAACATTGTTTTTGGTTAACAATTTACGTTGGAAATCTGTCAACGAATGTGATTGTAGTTACAAAAATTTATAATTTTCAAGAATGGTTAAAAGTAAAACATGTTTTGGCCTGTATATTTGATCCTAATTGCATTAATTTAACAAACAGAAAAATGTGTTAAATCAAAATTGCACGACAGTAGTAGTTTGCCCATTATACCCTGTATAACAATAAGTTTTTTCTAAAATTTTTCAAATTATTCTTGTCTCCGACCATTGCCTATGGTCATATTCATTTCTTTCTCAATGGTTCTTTTCCATGTTGCCTTTGGATGTCCCCTCTTTCTATTTCCCGGGGGGTTCCATACAAGTGCCGTTTTTTCCTTAAAAGTGTGGCCTATAGCCACCCATACTTAATTCTATAATATACTGAGCGAGGCCTGTATATTTGATCTTAATTGCATTAATATAACAAACTGAAAAAAATGTGTTAAACCAAAGTTGCATGATAGTAAGGATTCCATACAAGCACCGTCTTGCAAACCCCTGCAAAAGTTTTCCTTAAAGTGTGGCCTAGCCACCTCTACTTTCTTCTCCTAATTCCTGTCTGTATCTCTTCTTGTTCTGTTCGCAATCATAATTCTTCATTCATGATGTTTCAGGTCACTTTATTGTTAGTATTGATCTCAAACTTGTTTACGAACACTTGTAACTTTTGGTTTGTCACACTCTAACTAGCCACATTTTCGACCTAAACCCGTATAACAACACTGGTTTTACTGCCGCATTAAACACTTTCGCTTTGGTTTTTACGGAGATGTTATTTACAATAGAACTGGCTATACAATTTGATGCATTTGGCTGTTTTCTACCTTCCAACTGTTTACACGTACTGATGTTCATTTGTTCTTTTTAAATGGCAGTCTATTTTTTATCACTATATTATAGAGAATTTCATTCTCTTTTCAATGATGTAAATATTCAAATACCGTTCATTACGATTTTTTGAGAAAATAACAAAAACCATTGCATTTCAGTAGCCCATGAACAGATATGTCGACTCGCATTTTGAAACTTAAATTGTAAGAAAATGCATTGGCAGATGTAGATAAGTTAATTATTTTGACTGTGATAAATAACTTCTCTTATTTATGCATAGGGTGTTTGAATTATTGTATTTTTTCGATGCAAAGTTTAATAAGTATGATTTGAACCCATATTTTCTACAAAATTTACGTATCAAGCAGCATTCTAGTACTTCAGGAAATAACCAGAAGTGGCATCAATTTCGTTTTATTAAATGAAACTTCCTTTACATTGTTAAATATTCTGGAAGACTTTTTCATTATGAAACGATTTTGGATTGTATTAAAACTGGAAATAGTCAACTCTCGTACATAACAGTTGCCCTGAAATCAATCATAATCGAAACAAAAGAAAACAAGACTATCTTTTTAGGAAAGTAATGGCACAATATGAGAAATATTTCATAATTTAGTTAGTTACTTTTAATGTTTTAAACTTAAATAAGTTTTGTATAATTTATATCCTGTAATTAAAAATAAAATTAATAATGGAATACCGACAAATTCAAAATAAATAAGAACAGTACTTAAATTAAATATCCACAATTTTAAGGCTCAGCAACATCAATTTTTCTTTTGTTTCTACGATTGCATGCATGGCAACTGTGATCTACAAGTACACAATTTCCAGTTTTAATAGGCTCTAAATAAGTTACTTTTCATAGAAGATTTCATTAAAAATCTCTTTCACACAGAAGTAACTAAGACCAGATCCGTATTTCAATACAATGTCAGTTACCACTGTTGATGCTAGCTTAGCTATCAAAATATGTAACTGGTATTAAGTTACTTGTGTGGAAGGATGCTGTATTTTTCAAGTGTTAAATTCCACAGTTCGAGTGTTTTTAGTTCAGGAACATTTAAAAAAATTTATTAATTGCATAATGCAAAACTTTTTAAGAATATTTAATATACATGACGTTTTATTATAAAAGCAAAATTGATGCCATTTCAAAAATATGGTTTTGAACCACACGTCCGAAAGTAAATAAAAGAAGAGCTATAAGCTTGTTTTTTACAATGGGAGGTGTAAAGCCTGATTTATACACATTTTTCGTAAGTTGCGTCTCATCCATTTTGCTTTAAGTAGGTATGTAAGAAAAAGTTGGGAGCGTTTACACACCCTCTAATTACACCAGCGCAAATCTCAATGTTATCGAATTTTAGATTATGTTTAGTGGTGTTTACCACTTCGTCAGTTATTAATATTTTGATTTACGTGCAAAGATGATTGATGGTAGGAAAAAGAAACTACTGATAATGACAGCAGTTGCTGCCTTAATTGTTGTTCATGGCGCACAATGTTCTGGTTGTGGGTTTTCGTTTACGATCGGAAAATTGATATTTCACAGGCTCGCCCTAGGAATCTTTTACGTACAAGTTGAAGTTCAACCAACTTATACGCTACGTAAACGAAGCTTACGTAAAAGTAGTATAAATACAAGTAGTAAAGAAGCATCTGAGGGGCATGATCTAAGAAAGGCTCCTAGGTGCGCACGCATTCAGCTGGCACTTCTCTAGTTTTAGCGATATCCTGCATGTTAGTAGTGGCACATATGGAAGTACGGGTGTATGCAGTTGTACTGCTTTTTACTGCATAAATGGTTGATGAGTCAAATCTTGGTTGGGGACAAAATATTATTTTTATTTTATACTGCTTTAGGTAAAACAATGTTGTTGATCTTTACCGTCTACCCGAGGTTATGGTTAAGAGCAGTTATATTTTTATTAAGGAAAATTTCAAAACAAAGTTGCATTCACTCACCGAGATTGACAGCACACTAACTGCGCAAGTCCGATCGTAGGAGCCACTGTTAGATTATACCACGTACACGCTAGCTACAAGTAAGATTTGCAGCTTACCAAACTTTTTACGTAAACGGACACACTATTTACATAAGGTTTGCAGCTTACCTAACTTTCTTACATAAACAGACAAGCTACTTACAAAACGTGTGTATAAATTAGGCTTAAAACTAAAAATTCATATCTATAGAACGTTATCAATGTGGGTATTGGAATGCAGGGCATCAAATGGTTATTTACACATAAATAAATTAAAAGAAGAAATCAAATTTATTAATCAAGTGAAAGTAACATTGGTACCTAAAAACTAAGAGAATTCTAACTTCAAATGTATTAAACACCACCATATTCATAAGTGTTTGAGTAATATTATTTCTTGTTAAAAGTTGTGTTTTATGAATACAGTGGATAACTTTATAATACAAATAATGAGAATAACGGACTTTTAAATATTACTTAAAAACTGTAACAAAAAGGTAACTAACTAAACCTTGATATCATTTGGTACAAAAAAGGTGTCTAATAATCACATGAAACACAATATATACTTGCTATTCATTATTGGTATTAACACACTTTAAAAAATATAGCAACCTTAAACTACATTTTCTTTCAAGTATTTCACAGATTATACCAGGAAATATTAATATGCAATACTTTATAATTACATACAGAATTATTCGTTGAATATATATACATGTAGTTAAGAGTTCAGATCCTATTTTTGTGTGTTTTGTTTAATAAACTTAGAAAGCAATATTAATTTCGACTGTTTTAACAAGTATTAATACAATCTTGCTTTAGCTAAATCATGGTCTCCTAAATTATCGACTTGACGTCTCTACAGCCTGCCGCATAATGCATTTTCTTACAAATTCCATGTACTCCATAGGTGTTACTAACTGGTGGCATCAAAATCAAATGTCACATTAGAGGCTAAGTTGGTGATTGGTACCCTAACCACGGAAAAAATAAAAAGTTGCATTGCATTTTACTTCTAATTGTAGTTATGAGCAAAGAAATGACTGCATGCTAGAACTGATAACATACAGCTACCTATCTGACTTAGGTAATTATTAGTATATTATAGACCAAGGTAGAGAAGACATTTTTCTCAGCCGAGCAGAATGAAATAAGTTGCGAGGCTGATAAGTCTTCTCTACCGTGGTTTATATTTTATTTTTTCCACTACTAGCACCTTTATTCCTTTTATAATTAATTGATTTTACATTAATAAAAAATAAAATTACAAATGCAAATATGCACAAAACAAAAGTAGCATTGCTTGAAAACAAGAGAATAGTTAATTTCAATTGACATTTATGTAAAATATACATTTTATAATAGTGGTTATAAAATGTCCAATTTTGATGATTTGAGTGAAAACTGCACTTCTCCTGAAATTAGCGATGGTGCAGAAAGTGTTGGTGAACATTTATTACCAGTAAAATCAAAAGATATTATTAACCACTAGGAAAGAAATTCATCTTCTTGGCTCTAAAACAAAGTAAATAATGATATCGTTTAATGCTAGTAGTGGAAAATAGTTATTTATTGTACAAGATGATAAAATTGCACTTTATCTTCGAGAGCCATTTTAGCGTCGAGGCGTCTGCCAAGACGCTAATAAGCATCGAGAAGATAAGGAAATTTTATCGTCGTGTGGAATACAACATTTTTTTCTATAGCAATTGTTAAAGAAGACCAAAAAATGAAGAAAAATCAATGATAAATTTAATTCAAATGTGTCAGGAAAAAAACAGTTTCACGAAAAAATGAGTAGGTGGCTTTAATAACTTTATAGAATAAACCAAAAAATAAAATACTTTATCTATCTTGCTGTTAAAGTACTACTTTATCTACCCTTGATGGTAAAGTGCTACTTTTCCCTCTAATTTTAGTTAATAATAGCACGTTTTAACAGTTGCTATAGAAAAAAAATTTTATTGTGTTGCTTTTACACACAACCCACTAGATGAGGATACATTTGGATAAGGTTTTTGCTTAATTGCAATATTTTGTGCTGTAGCATGTCATATAGAGAGTCAAGTCTATGTTAATCCAGGAGGCTGACATAAACAAATAAGATTTGATTATTGAGTTACAAAGTGTAGAGAATATTACAGGATACATACTTTATTGGTAACACATACAGAGATAAATAATTTAAAAGGATCCTCTCTATTTATATTTATTTACACATAAATTTAGATAATAATTTAAAAATGCTAATAGTATTTTTATACGAGTTATAGTTTACCATTACAATTAAGAACAAATCAAAGAAAATATGTTTTGACTGTTCTTAGATAGTGTCAATTAACGAAAAACTTTTTAAATTTTAATTCTTTACATATCAATAGAGAGAAATAATATATCCCTGATTATAATTTTTTTTGTGTTTTCACATATAAAGCAATAGGTAAGTAATAACAATCAAATAGGTAAAAACACAACTTGTATTTTCCCGCAACCACTATAAAGATTTTTACTTACAGATTGCCACGTAATCGAGTTCAATGTTTAAATTATAACAAGAAGAAACAAAATCAAAATTCTTACAATATACAGTATAACAGATACAGCCTTTACACGTTAAGGCCAAATGACACAGTCGTGCAAGCGTTGAACAAAGCATGCGTGACATCACACTAAACAATAAATACGGCCTTAAAGGTTTTCTATTTAACCCTGCTTACTGTAGTCATCGCTTACTTTATCCATCACAATTAAAAAATTTATATAATGCAAACAACATTTAATCCTAGTCTCTGGATGCCCCAATAATAGTTAAAATGTAGATGAAAATGTTAATGACATCCACATAAAGATTCAAAGCAGCAAAGATGTATTCCTCGGGAGAAATTGAATACTTATGGCTTCCACCCATCATTAGCTGAGTATCATATATGAGATAAATCGAAAATAATAAAGCTCCCAGAGAAGCATAAACTAAATGAACAGTTCGGTTCCCGTTTAGCGTACCGGTCATTGCTAAAATAGATATAACAAGCCCAAAGAGCATCAGTATCAAAACGCAAATAAACAAAAATCCGCCGCATACAGTAAAATCCCACTTTGTTTGAAATGCAAACAAAGTTAAACCGAGGCAAAGAGCTGCTGTAATTCCAACAGCCATCAAAATTGATTCAACATCATATTTTGTTGTCGCTAGTGCCAACATAAAAGATTCTGCGAAGGTAAACAGTCCAAGTAAAATGTAATTCATAGGAGATTTTCTTCGCAGTTCTCCACAGCAAGCTAAGGCTATCATTGATGCGAATAAAACAGCAAGAGCCACAAAAAATAGCCATGGATTGTGCCTAACAAACAATTTTGCATTATTACTGAAGAAGAAGCAAGAAATAAAAGCTGCAGTTATAAATAACTGCACCATCAGAATAAAGTAAACTTTACGTATAAAACCTCTTCGAATACTTTTATCCGAAAAGTCAAAACCCTTTACTTCAGGATCTTCAGGATAGCTTGTTCCATACATATCTAAAAACAGAAAATATTAAATGTATAAGCAATTTATGTCAGCAGTATTAAGATGTGCATAAAAAAACTTACTTCCAAGTATTATAATCAAATATTTAAAAAAATAAAAGAAAATTTCTTCAAGTAATAGAAGTCAAAATTTGAAGCAATAAAACAATGCCCATTTGCCTGGCACACCAAGACATTAGATTTACTAATTCGCGACTAATTAATGCCTGTATTTTCATATTGTTAGCACTGTCTTATTATAAACAAACACTTGTGCACATTAAAAAGACATATTAGTAACAAATTAATAAAAATTGTATGCTTATTTAGCTTCTAATATTATTGTCTAGATATAGTCTACAGAAGAAACACAAGCACACTCACTTTCTAACTTATTTACACAAAGCTAGAATTACTATAAAACTTCATCTAAAACCGTGCAACTATTCAGGATGTTCATATCGACTTCTAAAAAATTTTTTTATGCATAAGAACAAATTTTTCTAAACTGTTTAAGACACCGATCTTTAAAATAGTGTAAAATTATTCGAATCGCCATTCTTAGCTTCTATAAAAAAAAATTAGATATGACTATGAGTGGAGCCACAAATCTACATTCCGAATTCTGTATAATATCAACAAAAATAATGAGCAAGGCATTTCGCCTGGAGTATCCTATACTTTAGAAAATTTCAATTTTCCAAAATTCATACAACTGAAGGCATTACAGAAAATCCTGACACATGAACCAAGTTGTTGTTCATCCATAGCTCCATGAACGTACAGAATCTTGCATGGCAAGTTTTTAAACACTATTTTTTTGTAAATTTCAAAATTGCAAATAATTTTATACACAATCAAGTAGTAATATGTCACTTTTCTGCTTTTAAAATGTTGGAAAGTCATACATTGTGTACCTAGCCGGAAAAGTCTTTTCTGGGTAGCTGGAAAAGACTTTTCCGGCTACTTAAACGTCACTTTTTTTATTTTATGTTTAAAACTCAATAATTAATTAATAACTGATTATGAATAAAACTGATTGTGAATAAAATAGTATACAAACCTCGGTGAAAAGTTTTCCTGTCTCGAGAATTAGTTGACCGCGGCGCTTCGCCCCTTGGCCAACTACCATATCTCTCGACAGGAATGAAACACTTTCTACCTCGGTATGTAATATACTATTCACTGCCACCTAGATTTTAGATTTTAGATTTTATCGGTAATATACGTTTTAATAGATCTGCTACAGGGAAGCGACCCTGCCTACGTGAGCCTGGGTTCTCCCTCCTCATCTTCTGAGGGGAACCATGTCCCAACCCTAATCCTACTCACTGCCCTCTCTATCCCGTCTCAAATCCTAAATCCAACTCGCCAACCCGCAGTTAGCAAGCGTGGCGTTTTAATGCTAATTTAGCCCCTAATTATTTAATTAATTAACACTAATACGATGAAAACGGCGAATTTTATAACTCGATTACCCCAGGTGGGTAGGGATACAATCGAAATTCCATAACCGTCGCCAGTATAAGGGAACTTTCTGTGGTACCTCTAACCTAAAGTTAAATCAATATAAACGCATATGCAAATTAATGTAGAATTTCGTGGCTTTTAATTTAAAAGCACGTGTATATGACAAAAAATTACGCATTTTAACGTGAATGTAATAAATATAGTCAAAAACCTTTTTCAAAAAAGCAAAAAATATAAATTTGATTAGGGTACTGGGCTTTCTAATTTTACTAAAACATATTCTGAATAAAGGCACCAAGAGCTTTAAAATGATGATAATAAAATACAACTAACTTTTATAATTTTTCAAACAGTCGTTTTGTGAAGATATTTTTTCACAAAACAACTGTTTGGAAAATTATAAAAGTAAGTTAATAAAAAAAAGTTAATAGTGGTAAACTATAAGTGCAAAAATATCATTAATTTGAAAATGTATTTAATTATGTTTCTGCCTAATTACAAATGACAATACATTCAATTTTACAAACATGAAAAACAAAAAATTAACTATACAAAACATAAAAGAAACAAGAAAACACCATGAACCTCAATAACAAAACAAATACCCCTCTTATGTATTTTTGGTGTAGTATTAGTTATTACTCTTTCATACTTCCTTTATCATTTGTCAAAAACAATTGAAAGGCTACTTTTTTTTACATTCTGCATTGCTTAATTTGAGCATTTATGCTAATTAAAATGCCCGCAATTATTTGCACAAGATTACAAAACCACAGATTTCATCAGATAACCCTGTCTAAATTTAGACAGGGTATCATTGCTAAAAATTTGAAAGTAAGAAAAATCTAAGGAAAAGCTGCTTGGTATACTTAAAGTGCTTAGACAATTGGAAACCTTTAATTTTATTTTTCTTTCTTTTTGAAGATAAATTAATCAGTCACAATAATTATGTATAGTATGAAAAAAAGTATGAATAAATAAACCGTTGGTTACTGCTTTCCAAACATAAATGGATGAATACATCCCAAATAATTCTAAAATTTATTTATCAATTAAAACAATAAATGTTTCGTTACATTAAGTAGCAGTTTTTCTTATTAAATTTATTCATGACTGTACAGGGTGTCTCAGACATGACTCCCCAGGCCTATAACTTTGTTATTTTTAAAAATAACTATAATAAACTATATATATTCGTAAATGGGAGCAAATTCTCTATAAGATGGAGAAAAAAATTTTAGAAAATCTGTACTCATATTATGGCAGCGATATTCAACTTTTTTTTTTCAAATTGCACACTATGCTTTTTTTCGGTCATTCTGATAGTACTCTTTATTCTCTTTACAACCATGTAAACCAATATGGGTCTTACATAAGGAAATTCTCGAAAAAAATACGATTGAAAGTTGAAGTCTAGGTTTGCCATGGAAACAACTGATTTTTGTAATTTGTACTCGTCGGGCGATGAAAACAATAGCGTAGTGTAAAAAAAATGCCCATTCATTATTTTTATACAATATTACCTTAATTAACTGAATGCTAATGACAAATTAATTATAATTACAAAAATTGTTCAAAATTCTCTCCGTTTTCAGTTGCGCAACATTCAAGTCTATGTAGAAATTCTCTACTTGTAACTTTTATTAATAATTCTGGAGGAATATTACTGCAGACTGTAGTAATATTATCTTTCAGTTCATCCAAATTTTCAAATGGACTTGAATAGACGTGAGATTTTACATATCCCCACAAGAAATAATCTAATGGTGTAATATCGGGTGAGCGATCTGGCCAGCGCACTGGTCCGTTTGTTCCGAACCAACGATCTCTATAAACGTAATTTAAGTGATCTCGAACTGCAAGACTATTGTGAGGTGGAGCACCATCTTGTTGTAAAAGCAACCTTCTTCTGATATTAAGCGGCACATTTTCCAGCAGTGTTGGAAGCGTATTTTGAAGAAATAACAAGTAACGATCACCGGTCAAAGTGCCTTCATAGAAATAGGGCCCTATTAAGTGTTCTCCTATTATGCCACACCAAACGTTAATCCCCCACATGTGCTGAAAATTTCTTTGTCTGATCCAGTACGGCTGCTCTGTTGACCAGTATCTTGAATTCTGTGTAGTCACCAGTCCATTATTGTGGAATCTACTTTCATCCGTCCACAGTATCCTTTTAAGAATGTCAGGTTCTTCTGAATAATTCGCCATAACCCAACTGATAAACTCCATTCGGCGGTTACTATCCCCTTGGTGCAGTGCATGTACTCGCATAAATTTGTAAGGTCGGTATGCATTCTTTTTCAAAATCCTACCCACAGAAGCCCTTGATATGTCACACTGAGATGCAACGGTGCTAAGCGAAGAATTAGGATGTAATTGAACATACCCCAAAACTGCCACTGCATGAGCATCATCTGTAGCGGTTCGTTTATTTATATTTGGAATTTTCTTGTTCTTTTTAAATGACCCATGCTCAAGAAGGTTCGATGCCAAGTTAATAAACGTTTTATGATCAGGATGTATTCTTTCCGGATACCTTTCTGCATACAACCTTGCTGCTCTTCTTGCATTCTTCTCGCATAAACCATAAATAAGGATCATATCAAGCTTCTCAGAATTAGTGTAATTCATTTCTAATATGATTTTAAACAAGAACATACAAATACAGAAAGAATAACTGTCGTTCTTTGCAACGTAAATTGCAATTGTTTTACAGCTATACGCTATTGTTTTCATCGCCCGACGAGTACAAATTACAAAAATCAGTTGTTTCCATGGCAAACCTAGACTTCAACTTTCAATCGTATTTTTTTCGAGAATTTCCTTATGTAAGACCTATATTGGTTTACATGGTTGTAAAGAGAATAAAGAGTACTATCAGAATGACCGAAAAAAAGCATAGTGTGCAATTTGAAAAAAAAAAGTTGAATATCGCTGCCATAATATGAGTACAGATTTTCTAAAATTTTTTTCCCCATCTTATAGAGAATGTGCTCCCATTTACGAATATATATAGTTTATTATAGTTATTTTTAAAAATAACAAAGTTATAGGCCTGGGGAGTCATGTCTGAGACACCCTGTATATGCGAATAAAATAAAATTAGTTAAATAATGGCACATATAAAACACCAAAATTTAAATTTAAATTAATCACGTTTCAACTTCTAATAGACCTTACAAAAAAGTAAATTAATATATTGTCATCCATGTAGCCTAAAATATACTTTTCCAATTCAATGGATTACTAATCTGCAAAGCCATTTTTGCTGTACAAACTAACCGGCGAACCTGAACCAACATCACCGTAACGTCATGCTTCCAAGCGAACAATGCACTAAATGCTTGTATTAGAAAATAATAACCAACCGGATCTATTAGACAGAGGTGTTGCTTCACCTGGTTGATTATAAGCTCCTCCGCCATAAGGGTTCCCCCCTGCTGGTTGTCCATAAGGAGCTCCTCCTTGTTGTCCATAGGGAGCACCTGGACCAGATGGATAACCACCTTGAGGTGGCATGCCTCCTGGATATGCTGGTGGTGGTGCATTGGGATAGCCTGCTCCAGGGTAAGGCTGCTGCGGGGGGGGATAGCCACCTGGCTGACCACCATAATATCCCTGGTTAGGATCTACACAGAATATAAAAAAAAATATAAAAAAAATAAAAAAAATAAGAAGCACAAAACTCAACCTAAGTTCTTAAAAACGAAAACAAAAAACTAAATGGCAAATAATAAGACAAAAATGAACACACCTGGAGGAGGAGCGTAAGGACCGTTATTCCAAGTTGTCATCTTAAAATCCTAAGAGAATTATCTGTTAGAAAAAAGAGAAAATAAATTAGCACAAGTTAGGAACTTAAGTAAAATATACTAACCTAAATATTTATACCGACATTGCAGATAAAATAAAAATTCAAGAATTACAGCACAAAAGTAACATAAGTTAACTAAAAAGCAAAAAAATAAATATTTTTTATACAACAATTTAATACTTATTTGTTGTTCCGTTTAATGTAATTAAGAAATTGTTGTTTATTATATAATTATTAATTGTTTTATAATTTTTAAGTCGGTGCCAAGTAAAACATAAAAATTATATACCTTGCTACAATAACAAATTAGATTCGAATTTTTATGTTTTACTTAGCATCAACTTAAAAATTATAAAACAATTAATAATTATATAACAAACAACAATTTCTTAATTACATTAAACGGAACAGCAAATAAGTATTAAATTGTTGTATAAAAAACATTTACTTTTTGCTTTTTAGTTAACTTATGTTACTTTTGTGTTTTTATTTGAAGACGGTTTTCTTTTTTTTTTAAAAAGTTAATCATTTTGTTCAAATCAATGTTTTTATTTAAACTGATTGTTATGATTTTTTCAATTCATACCATTATTTACGGTTAATTGGCTTTTGTATGGTATTGCAGCAAACAGCCCTGTGATGTCTTTGTTTTGTCAATTTTTTGCACCTATTTTAATTCTTTCAATTGTATTCTAAAATACGAGCTGGTTATGTCAGACGCGGCAATCACATAAGTGCACATGCTGTCATACCAAATCTTAAGTATGTATGTATTTCAGGTCTTGCAGCACTTAGGCCACGTTGTCTGGCCCATTGTGCGTACTACCTTACATACTAAGTCCTTAAAAACTACTTAAACTATTCTATGTTAAGAGGTTTCCAGGAGCTGACAACTGCCCCAGCCCGGATTCGAACACCGGGCCAAATAGAGCCACAGACTCCCGAAAGCCTCCGTGACATTGACTGCAGGCGCCTACTACACTCACCTAGCAAGGCCCCACCAAATCTTAAGTACGTTGAGTTGTTAATTGGAAACGTTCTAACAAATTATATTTTGTTTTTAACTATACCTGTTTAGTTTAGTTTATTTTCTGTTTGTAAATTTGTATTTTCTTGAAAGCCCAACCTTTCAAGGCGGGGAGTATGTTTAGTTTAGTTTATTTTCTGTTTGTAAACATGTTTTTACTTTAAACTTTTCTTTTATTAAAACTTAACATAACGTATAAATTGGTAGCGTTTACAAATAATGCACAAGTGGTGTCTTGGAGATCTTACTTGTATCTGCTTGTACCCTGCCATCTTAATACCTGCTTTCACCCTCTGGAGGGGCTCCCGAAAGGACACGACACCCGTCCAGTGTCTACTCGGCAAATTCAAATTTACAAACAGAAAATAAACTAAACTAAACAATACCAAATTGACCTAGCTTACAGATTCTTTATTTTGGATCTAAACCAACGTCGAATTGGCGTCCCCAAAATTTTTTTTTTGATTTGAAAATTAAAAGCTGTAAATTCTTTGTTCGGAAACCAATGACGTGTAGGGCTGGGAATAGTTATCGATATATCGATAATACCGAGTAGCAATAATTTTAAACAATTATGAATATATCGATAAAATAGATAACGTCGATAATGTCGATAATAATACCTACATAGATAATCGAAATATAATAGTGACAGAAAAAATTAAATCTAAGATTGCAACAACTGAGACATATCAACTCATATTGATTCACAACTTACATTGCATACGCTACTTCAAACTGAAGGTTATCCCTTTTTTATTAAAAGGGCTATAAATAGTAATAGCTTTATATACAGCGAGTTTTTCTTTTTTGTATACATACCAGCTATGTATACTTTTATAAAAAAACATGTCAATGCATTGTTTTACTGCAATCTGTAGGCAACCAACTATACACTACATTTCAAAGCTTCAATTTTTGAAAAAAATAGTCTGCTGTAGAAACAGTAATCAAGTTGTTTAATGTCAAATTAATAGCACAGATAAGGTTAACACTACAGATATACGACCCCTTATACAATATGTCTGCTCATATTTGGAGACGAAATTAGCGTTAGTTTGGCTGCAACGCACCAGACCAATTTTAGGGCGCTGCTATCGCCATTTGTTTATTACTGTTGAAATGTGTTGGAAACTGTTTTATCGGGGATTTGAGTGAATCTGTCACAGATAACGTTAAAAACCTAACCTTATCTGGGATCTGGTTAAAGCGCGTATTTTATATTTTCCTTGTGTTTACTGTTTACTGAAATTTGATATTTCAGAAAAAGTAAATTATTGTTGAACTTTTTTTTGTTTCTTCTAAGGTTCTTGCGTAATGTGTATACCTACGTTCACATTTCGCCAAAAGCTAGCTCATTTTAATGTTTTTATCTATAACACTGCATTCTGCAAGGTGAGGGTTACCTTATTAGTTATTACAGACTGCAGTTTAAGTGCCAGAGCTGAAGACCATAGGTAAACGTTTTTAAAGCTTCGCCACATGAGGGTGACTTCAAAGTGATGCTATACCTAGATATTTACCTTATAAATTATATTGATTATATTTTAAAACTGTAATATCTAATGGTTCCAGAGGTATAAGATAAAATAAATTGTAATTTAAATATATTTTGAAGTTACAATTCTACTGATTTTATTATTAATATACTAGATTCCAGAACTGTATCATACGTCTTTGTAGTCTTATTTGCTTGGAGTCTGTCACATCATGAATATAATTTAAGTAGCATTGGCTTCAATATTAATTATTTACGAAAAATTGCGATTTGACAATTAAACATCTCAAATCTCAAATGAAATCGTTAAACATGACAGATGTCTGTCAAACTTTTGGTTTGAATATGTGCTAAGTAATCTGCTCAATTACAGTCAAGTGACTTAATTATTTGTGAGAGTACAAATTGTCATTGTAGCGCCATCTTTTTGCAGATTATTAATCATATAAAACAAGCTGCCGATAGCTCACATATTTACCTATATCTGTAGTGTTAACCTTATCTGTGTTAATAGCAATTAGTTTTGATTTTTCGAATTTAGCATAAAATTTGTGTATTGTTGATATTTTATGTTTTTTAAATAATAGTTTAATTAAAAAAATTTTGATATTTAAATAATTTTGCGTTTATTCATAAACATACTCATTGAACATAACCTCACACTATGAGGAATAACCTTTCTCTCTCTATTATTTTTGTACAGTTGATTGCCTATAGATCGCAGTAAAACAAGGCATTGACATGTTTTTTATAAGAGTATACATAGCTGATATGTATACATAAAAGAAAAACTCACTGTATATTAGTACGACAGGCCCTTAAAGCCCAGGCCTTTTTGGAAAATTTCTTTCCACTTGTAACGGTGCAGGGACGGTCTTATACCGGTGCCCTTGTTTTAGCCTGATCGTTTGGGTAAATATCAATTTATTTACCTTTATTCACCTATTGACGAGTTCTCATAACTCCCCAGAATGTTCTAATGGACCTTACGTTGTGTTATTTTATCTTATTAAAACCCACGGTTGACGAGGGCAAAAGGAAAAATTATTTTAATGATGAACTTGAATAAAACACACTTAAAAACTTTTAATTAGCATTTATTCAATTCTTTCGTGGAATTCATTAAATGATGGTTTGCCGTATCGTATGCGTGAGGAAATTGTGGTTTATTATTTCCCTCTTTTTCTAGTTATTTTTAATTTCTAATGTTTCTGTGTAATGGATGTAAGAGCATTGATATATTTTTTTATTTTCTTCGGCTTAACAGCACCTTGTGTAAAAACCTCGTCCAATTCAGGCTCTCACCCTGAACTAAACGTGATTATCGATTTGACGCTAGAATAGCTTCCTTTGTAATGATGTATTCTCCTTTCTTTTTATGAGTACTTTTATTTGCGTGAAAACCTCGTCTAATTCAGCCTTTCACCCTGAACTAAACGTGATTATCGATTTGACGCTAGAATAGCTTCCTTTGTATGAGTACTTTTATTTTCTTATTTTGCTGATTTTGGTTTTATCCACGATATCTCGTCGATTACGCCTAAGTAACACCTCCTCTCCGCACCTCGCCTAATTCAGGTTTGCCCTGTAGTAGCGTCACGACGCCTAATCAGGACTCCCCTAAAGAGTAGCGATTGGAGAGAAAATGCCAGAGTAGCGTTGCAAGACGTCTCTTAATTCCGCCTAATGATAACAAGTCTCGCCTAATTCAGGTTAGTCACGTAGTAGCGTCGAGACGCCTAACCCAAAGAGTAGCGATAGTAGACCTATTACCAGAGTAGCGTTAATAATCAACGTCCAGCTTTTTATCCGCTGCAAGTTTGTCCAATTCCGCCTAAGTAGCACCTCCCCTCCGCACCTCGCCTAATTCAGGTTTGCCCTGTAATAGCGTCACGACGCCTAACCAGGACTCCCCTAAAGAGTAGCGATTGGAGAGAAAATGCCAGAGTAGCGTTATTAATCAAACTTGCCGGACTTGTACGTGGATAATACCCAATAATCGTTTCAACACTAATAGTTGACAGAGCTTCCAGTCGTAACAGTTCGATCTGATCGTTTTGCGATCTGAGAAATCAATCCCCTTTCTTCCTCTCGCTCGAGGTTTTATCAACTTTTTTAACACCAACCCTAAAGGTTGTCAATACTCAAACGTCCAATCACATTAGAAACCCCACTCTTTGCATAATTTTGGTTGGTCAAAGTTTCATTATTAGAACTGCCCAAACTTTAAGATTCCCACCAAACACTTGTTATGTTATCGACCTACTTAACTTGTCAATATCACCCCAATTTATGATAATGAGTGTCATTAACAAATTTCTTAGGAAGGCGTTCGCCAACCTTTGCAAACGACTTGAATATCCTCAGACATACGATACTACAACCCCAAACATGTGTCGGTCAAAGCCGACTTGACCATCTGTGTTTTTCCAGTCAATAAACTGAGGGTAATAAAATGTAATTTATCTACATTTGGCACAGGAAATACAGTTTGTCAGGAATGCGTTAGCACACTGTCCAACATTTCATTAGCAATCAGTTACAAGTACAAAATATCATTTCTTATAATAAATATAACCACTTTTCACTTTAATGCACTTATAGTCTTTAATCAAAATATCTACCTGAAAATAAGATTGACCTGATCTAATTAAATATTATTAGATCTGTTAATTTCACATTCACCTGTAAAAATTAAATTAACGCGTCAAATAAAATAGTTTTTGAATATTTGTTTCTAAGTGTGGTTGTGCACCTTTACACACTGCTTCCTATTTTTGGCTTTAACCTCCCAATTATTCACTTTTAACTCTTTCAGGTCTTCTTCAATACACTTTAGCCACTGCCTTTTGGGTCTTTCTCTTCTGCTTGTTCCCTCCGCCTCTTGGTAAAGTAGTTGTCTGGGTATTCTAGTTTCTTCCATTCTTATTATGTGTCCAAACCAGTTTAAGCAATTTTGTTTTATTACGTTTACAACGTCAGGTTCGCCGTATTTTTCATATAACTCTTTGTTTGTTCTCCTTCTCCAGAATCCGCCTTCTGTTATTCCTCCGTAGATGCGCCTTAATATCTTCCTTTCGAAAAGGTATAGCTTTGCTTTGTCCATTTGTCGTAGTGTCCAGGTCCCCCCCCCCCCCCCACCGAAGGTTACTATAGGTTTTATGATCGATTTGTACACTTTCACTTTAGTTGCGAGTGGATTATTTTTTGACCTTGGTACTTTATTTAGGCTACCCGCACTTTTTAAGCCACTGGTTATTCTTTTATCAATTTCACTCGTTTGGTCACCTGTTATCTCCGGTTCCTACAATGTTACCGATTCTACTCGCTCAAAGGTGTAACTTTTACTATTATGGTCACTTTTCTATCTGTTGAATTTCCGGATGGTTATGCACTTCGCTTACTAAGTATTTAGTTTTGCTTTCATTAATTTCTAACCCGCACTTTATTGCTTCTAGCTGGAACTTTTTAACTAAGCGTTTTAGCTCTTCCTGTACCAGAGTCACTATCGCTACGTCATCTGCGTACGCCACCAACTGATATGCATTCCTGAGTATGTTGCTATTTCGTTTAATACCACTTTTCCTTATTATTAGCTCCAAGACTAGGTTAAACAGGGTAGACGAGATTGGGTTCCCTTGTCTTAATCCACTTTTTGTTTAGAATTTTTCAGTTAATGTACCTTGGATTTTCACCTGGTTAGTCGTGTTAGTTATTGTCATTTTTATCAGCTCTATTAGTTCGTCGGGGAGATTTAACTCCTTCGGCGCTTGTAACATTTTTGTTCTACTTATGCTATCATAGACTTGCTTAAACTCGATGAAAAGTAATAGCTTTGCCTTTAGTTAAGATTAGGAGCAAAGTCAATGTCAACACGTAAAAATTTCCTTGTTCTTACATGGTGTATATAGAATTTAAAAAAAATTACGAAAGAAATAAATCGCGGTAATATTGACATTTATAATATTGATAATGTATCGAAATTATTTACGATAATGTCGGTATTATCGTAAATATAGCGATATTATCGATATCAATATTATCGATATCGATATTATCGATATATTGATATAAATTCATTATCAATATTCAATATTAAATTTTCAATATCGCCCAGCCCTAGTCACGTGCTTAAGAAACAATGTCAATTTATCTCAGATGTTTTTCGCAGTTTTGCCTATAGGAGCGAACTGGTTTTTAGGAAACATTCATTCAGTTATTCTTTATTCTACAGTCAACACTCTCAAATCACCAAATACAAGGGGTTCCTTTACCCTCACCTAAGACCAGCGCTTTGACGTAGCTCAGCTGCTTACGGGTTTTAGCCCAGTGCTTCGAGGTACCTTTGCTGCCACAGCAAGGTTCCCTTCCCCTTTATTACGTTTACCGTTTGAAGTGATGTCGGCTTTTATAAATGAGAAATCATCTGCTTATTATAATTTTGCTATGAACAAGAGCACTTTATTTTGACTTTCTTGATTCTTGGGTTAAAAACCACTTTTCTGTTATTGTATTTAATTTAGGTAATGTGATTAATTTAAAAATCCAAACTTCCAATTCCTTGGCTCTTTAGAAAATTGATTAGAAATAATGTTAATAAAGTAGACACATATTAAGTCATTGGGGCTTCCCAGCATGTCCTATGGTTTTTAAATAATTTCGTACCACCTAGGCAAGTAGTTACAAGTTATTAAAAAAAGTAACAAAAAGCCGTGTACCCACTGCTTGTCTGCACAAGCCTGTGACGTTTCCTGTTATGGTGCAGAGGATGGATCTGCACCAGGGGCCAAGAAGAGGGGAGAACGATTATTAATTAGGAATTGCCAAAAAAACATGCAAAAATTAAATATGCATTAAGGACATTATACAAACATTTGTAATAACGAATGACGAAAGTAACAAAAGTTAAAACGTAAGCAATGAGCTAATAAAATTTAAACTAATTTTATTAAGGTTAATTGTATTTATACACATTTTCCAAACCCTTAAATACAAATTTTCATAGAACTACTACAGGTTGCTATCTGTAAAATGCTTGGAACATAATATAGTAAATCTTGAAAAACGTAAAAGAAACATTCAATACTAGCAACCTGAACTTCTAGTAGAACAACTACTAAGTAAATTTTTCCAACTATTACTTACTGAACCAAAGTAGACAGATCGTTTAAAATCCAGTAAGGATTTGCTAGCCTGTGCACGTTTTCATAATTAGTGCTTACTGCTATGACAACCCTAACAGGTTTTTACTTTTTATTTATTTTAGAATTTCAGTATCAAACTTGCAGCAAAAGTGTGATATTCCATGACAAGTCTTTTCATTCTTCCTCTGTAGATTTTTCCCAGGGTGCAAAGTTTTATAATTTAAATCAAGTTTATTTAAATCGTGATTTAAATCATGATTTCATAAAACAATTTATATAAAAAAAAATCATTGATTTGAATCTACGGTTTATTTAAATGGGGTGCCGTTTCCATGTGAAATTTTCCAATTAGTAGAATAATGTGCATAATTTGGCAATAAGCTTAGTTTACAATTTCGGGAATTAAACTGTGGTAAGTTTTTCCCAAAAATTTTTATAAGCAATAAATCAGAAAAAAAATCATCTACATTCGCCCAAGACAAACAAATAATTTAAATATTCTTTATGGATTTTTTTCCTATTTTCTACCTATTAGCAATTTTTCAGAATTTTAATAAGTTCTCGGTGATACCCTGGCAAAATTAAGAGAAAAAATATTTAACAAATGACAACAATTTTTCTATATTTTATTATTTTCTATATTGCCATTTGTAAAAAAACTTGACGATAAAGTCGCATGAAAAGATGGCAAAAAAAGTGCAATCAACTTTTCCATAGTTTTGGCCAACCATGTATATTTATTTACCTGTGGGTTTGATGTATAACGCTATAATAATACAGGATGTCAATTTGAGGTTACTGGTTTACCACACTATTCACTGTTTCACAACAACCGGAGATAGTCTTATATTTTTTTTTACATTACTATTTAGTAGGTCTTCGCGTTCAATACGAGGGCGGGCGAGCACACTTTGTAAGACAATTTTTAAACCAGCAGTTTGAAGGCCACAAGCATGATCGCCAAGGTCTCCCTACTTGAACCCTCTGGTTTATTACTTATAGCTTATAGCGACAGTTGAGAAAATGTATAAAAAGACCTCGCAAATTGTACCGAGCGCTAAAGCAACGTTAATTTGATACCGCAACACGTATATCCAAAATGACAACATGCTTTGCAGAATGATTTTCTCACTTTTGAAGAGAGCAAGATCTTGCCTGAAAGAAGGTGAACTTAAACCGTTGGTGACAGGTTCGATTCCTGCTAGCTCCTTCGCGTAATTTAATTATGCAAGCTCGTTAAGTAACTTATTTATTATTTATTTGGTCAGCTGCTATTGATGCTTGTGTAATAGTAAAATAAAACACGACACGGTTCATAAGCATAGAATATGAATGGTCATAGGTTTTGAAAGTACTACACAAAACAATTTAATGATAATGTTGTAGTAAAACCTTGCAAAATCGTGCAACATGTTTCACATATAATTCAATTGATTTGAGTAGGCCCATGGTTTTTGTTTACTTGTTGAATTTTAACGAAATTCTGTGCTGCTTTGGGACTAAAAGTTCGGACACCGATGACAAGCAAAGTCCAGACTTCTAGTCCCAAAACAGCTATAAATGTCGTGAAAATTCAATAAGTAAACAAAAACCATGAACGTACTCAAATACATCAAGTTGTATGTAAAGCATGTTGCACGATTTTGCAAGATTTCTTCTACAACTACAATTTTTGAAATACATCGTTTCATTCAGTGTTGCTTTATTATTGAGCTAAGCCAGAGGTTCTGCATTCCATATCTTAAAAAGGAGAAAGAAATGAAGCATCGTGTAATGGAGGAAGAAATGGTAATAAATGAAGAAAGTCGATATAATAAATTACTTTTATAAAATAGTTTACATGTACTACCTTTAAAACCCGTGACCATTCATATTCTACACTTAGGAACTTTATGATCAAATCTATCGAAATAATAAAGCAGCTCCCCAAATACATAATACGTAACTAAATAAGCTCACATAAAGTTAAACATGTAGTCACGTTGATGTAAGCACGTAGATAATTCATTTTAAATTGCATAGAAGCGACAACTATATTAACAGAAATTATGCGGGAATTTATTATTAATTTATTGCCTCATCTTTCAATACTGATTAAATACTAGACTAAAATTCTGGACACTGATGATAAGGGACCATCTCAGTTTTTGCGCGGGGACCCGAAATTTGTAGTTCCACCACTGTCCCTCCCTTGTCGCACTGTTCGATCACTTATATTTCAAGTAAAATAACGACAATCTGTATATGTTTTATTAATACTTAACGCGGCGTCTGTCTATTTCTGCTGTTAAGTCAGATTTGAAAATTTTGCTGAACAACTGTCTTGTAGAAGACAGGTTTAGCTTCAGACTCAGCAGAATTTCTACATATGTGGGCTTATTCCCTGGAGTTGGTGTTAAGCCTTAGCAGCAGAAATAGGTTAATGTTAAATAAATATATTAAAATAAATAAACAAATAAACTGCCTTCTACAGAGATTACACATTATCTATATATTTAAATTTTTGGTTTCATTTCTTCATTTGACAACTTAAATTTATAATTTTGCAAACGACTAAAAACAAATACGCTGAAGAGTAAGGAGTCATCTTACCTACTGGGTGTAATGATCATAGGTAATTACATAACTCCTATTGCCTATTAGAATCAGAAGGATCATCCAAAAATTAGAGGGCAAGGCTATCAAAATCCAAATATATCATTAGGGGATGTACAAACTTTACGCTAATCTAACCAAAGCTTCCGTGTGCCGATGCAGAGTGTTATCCAGCGTTTCCAAAGCATAAAACAAGCCGGTATAAAAGAATCACTTTATACACTAATAGCTGTAATTTGCCTACCTACCGCCTTGTACATCACAAACACGACCTTGTACGAATTTTACGTTTGCGCACCGATAAAGTGGAAAGAAACGAATGAGTCATTTAAGTATGTTCGAAATGCAATCAATAACTCTTTCCAGAACATCTATGACAACTCTAATAATAAACTACATGTTAGACAAAATAAATATGAAGTACCTACCTACTTGCTTACAAAATCTATAAAAAAAAAAACCTCGCTGGCAGGCAAACGAAACGTGACATTAAATATACACCCTATATACAAAAATCTACGTAATAAATATAGGGATTTTGATTTTAAGCAAAAATTCACTCGGAAATTGGAAAGACCAAAAAATTGCAATGCTCTAATACTAATTACCAACGACAAACAAGGACCATGAACTTACAGGTTTGACTTTTAATCGGTATCCATCCTACTTACAGTATAAACACACATACTTCAGTTAATTGACAATGAATCAACATTACCTGCTGTTTTAACTATTGCAACCAATAATAACTGCACTAGCACTTTAATATTTTGGTAGAAACTATTTCAACTGAAATTGAAATCCTGAATTCGCTTCACGAAATGTATGGAATTTGACAACAACATTCACCAAACATTAGAAGCTGACAGGAGCGACGGCGGCGTCTCAAATCTCAGTGACGTAATTAATATCAGAAGTACCAATACCAATACCAACAAAAGAAAAAAGAAACGCTCCTCTTGTACTTTCTCATACGTTCCAGCATTAATTCTAAGTAAACGTGAAATTCAGTATTATCATGGGACGATATACATATAGTTTGTATGGATTGCGAATTGTTTTTTGGAAGTGTTGCCAGCATCTATAGCCCTGTATGTGGCTAAACGGTAGCCAGCAAACTCATCACCGATTAATAAGTGCAACAAGGAAGAAGTTTTTATTCCCACTTAATGTTGCAAAACACACAATGTTAAAAGTAAAAATTATCAAATGCACTTTATTGATAGCTTCGGGAAAAGATAGGATTTTACCATAGATAAAATAAATACTTTAGATTAGACTATCTTTTGGTAAGTTGCTGATTACAGCGCCCCGTGTGACTTGGGGTTAAAGCTGTTTAAAAAAGGTGGGAAATTTAAACTTTACTTATTTTCATGTTTTCAATTATTATTCTACTATACTGTTACATCTATTTATAAAAAAAAAACTAGAAGGAGAAGGTGGTCTTAACATTTTATTTTTTAAGTAGGTAAATATTTGAAGATATATAAATTCATACATAAATGATAACAAAACTGTTTAAATTAATTACTGTCATCCGGGGATTATATAGAATATGAAGAAAAGCACAGAACAACAGGTTTTTTTTGGTGTTTTGCACTTTAACAGCTACTTGTGGTCCTGTGGTATACCTTTCGTTTAACTTTTAACGGGCGTGAATAAAATTCATGCTAGATAAAACCTTATTGAATGCTTTGGATTCTGCATATTTAATAGCTTGAGCTAGCTTACCCTTAAAATTTTTTGTTGATTTGCTATTACACATCGCTTTTTTCTCGTAAAAACAACATCTTTCATTAAAAAAATGCCTCAGGTGGCAGCTAAGCACGTCTTGTTAAATTTACAGCAGCCATCAAACCACATTTTCATTTTAAAAAAAAAAAAAACGGGAGTGTTGTTAGTAAAAAGTTTTCCAAATTCAGGATTGTTTGTTTTACAACCAATGTTTTTTGCCATATTTTCTGCGGTAGTACTCGATACATCTATGGATTGTTCGACACTAAAAGCTAATTCGTTTATACTTTCGTTTAAATTGTATGTTGTATATTGAAAACTTATGTTAAAAATATATGTCATTACAACAATTAACAAACGTCATATAAAAAACAAAACCTTGAAACTATGCGAAACCGCGTAAAAATTTTCAAATCTTTAATTCAGCGCCTCTAGCGGTATGGTGTAGCACTATGAAAGTTGTTTTGACAGCCCAGCGTTGAGTGCACACCCCGTGGATTTTACTAAGTTTATTATATCACCAAAAAATACCACTCGTGAATTAAACATTTTCTATAATTATATCTTTCATTTACGAACTTAATTGTGTTTATGCACGGTAATATCACTCGTCCTTTCCTATCAATGAAGCGAGTAATGAACTGTAATGAACTATTTAATCAGAAGCTTCTTAGAACAAAAGGATATCTTATTTCCTTTTAGATAGCATTTATTATATAAGCGAATTTCTGCACATTGCAGTTAGTTAGTAAGTTTGAGCATTTGTAAACTGTTACTCTGCCAGTCTTAACTCCGCTTTTGTCTGTATTTAAAAAAATAAAGTTTTTAAAACAGAATTTGGTGAAACTAAATTATTTTTGGCGCAGTCGGTAGGATACGTAAAGGGCACTAACCAAATTTTCAAAAATCAAAAATTTAAAGTGCACCTTGAGTTTTTACTCTTAGTTACGCATTCCTTTTCATCAACCACTCCCTGGAGATCCTGAACCTTCGGTGGACGACAAGCATCGCTAAAACCGAACAGAATGAGATTCACATCTGGAAATCAAACGATCAACTCATCACGGACAAACATCGCCACGGTGAGCATCGCTGGTTCCCGCAACTCTAGCTATTGAAGCCCCTGACTATTGGAGTCGAAAATGCTGAAAGCATTGTAAGTAGAAAAATTTATTTTGCAAGTGAAACAGTGGCTTTTAAATTAAAATATATAAATAATTTACTAACGTAGATAAGTTAATTTAAGTGCATTTGTCAATAAAATCAATCTACACATCTTGTAATTGATAGACAATTCAAGCCAGTGATTGATTTATTGCCGATCATTGCAATGTAGTAATAAGTTCACTTGAACTCCTGTAAGCGTGAAATCTGGAGTGTTGAATAACAATACTTAATATACCATCCAGACGACTAAGAGTTCATGGTAGGAACCCTGAATTAGAATACTAACTTAAAACATCCCTTTAAAGAAAAAGTGCGAAACTTCATGAGAGATACTGACTCTGATCCCGAAATCGACCAAATTGAACCAAATCTTATCAGACCTATTCGATTTTATTTACGCCCACCTGTGTTAAACATGGAAAATCAAGGCGTTGCACCACAACCTGTTGTAGTAAATTACCCGCAAGGATTTCACATGTCCATTCTGAATGAAATTCCTCGGTATGAAGGCGACCCGACCGAATTACGTGAATATATAAGAGCGGTCGAAGACATTTTTTCCCAATTTTATCAACCAAATGACCCCAACGCTTACATCAACAAACTCCATTTATCAGCAACCCTAAACAGATTAAAAGGAACAGCTCTAGAAGTAGTTACCGGACAGAAATCTTATCCTGGATAGATCTAAAAACAATCTTGATTGACAATTTCGGAGATCAAAGATCCGAACTAAATTTAGTTATTGATTTATCCAGACTCAAACAAAATCTTAGGGAACACCCTGTCAATTTTTATAATAGATGCCGTTCTTTACTGGCAATTCTAAATTCAAAAATATCGCTCACAAACGAAGATCAGGCAATCAAAAATTACCGCATAAATAATGCTAAAGCCCTAGCCTTAAAAGCATTCACAAGTGGACTTCTGGAACCACTAGGATCCTTTCTCAGATAGCGAGCTCCTTTTACTCTTGAAAATGCTTTGACTTTCGTCAAAGAAGAGTTAGATGTCAGGTATTTCCAAAATTCTCAAGCTAAACCCCAAATATCATCCCAGCAACCCACTAAATTACCTCTAAAACCGCACCCTGCATTTCACAACTATCAATCTTCCTACTCGCAATCTCAACAAAATCACTTCCCATAATATACACAACAAAGACAACAATATCGACTTAATTTTACACCTGTAAGACAATTAAACCCCAATCAACCCCCTGCACAGTTTCCTGGCTATCAAAAACCCTTTGGTAAACCTGACCAAAATGTGTTTGCACTCAAGAAAAATTTCCAACATTCCACTAAACCGGAACCCATTCAAACCTCAACTATTAAGAAACGCCCAGCCTCTCAACAAGTGGGAAATTTCAGACAAAGACCTTTTAATCGCAATTTTCAAAATCAAGGCAATTTTCAACAAAGAAATAACCCCCCAAATTACTCCACGAATAACGGACAACGTCCAAATTACGTATCTGAAGAATTATACAATTTGACCACCGAACCCCAACAAGAATTAAACGACTTATACGATGATTATCCCACTGAAACCGATCACCCATAGTACCCAGAAATGTACGACGAACAATCTAATTTTGACAATTACCAAGAATACGAACACGAGGATTTTCCGCTACAAGCCTCGGAAGAAACGACACAATAGAAAATTTTTTCATTAATCCTAAATCCAATCTACCATTTATTATCATTCCCCAAACTAACGAAAAACTTCTAATTGATACCGGATCATCAAAAACCATAATATCCCCCGAATTTGTTTTCAGAAATTTTCCTAACTCCGTCTATCACCACAATTTCGAAATTACGACCTCTCACGGAACTTCTAAACATAACCTAGTTGCCGACATTCCTTTGCCCACGGTTTTTCATAAATCGGGTAATCATCAAGTTTACCTCTACAATTTTCATGATGAATACACAGGCCTTATAGGATCAGACTTATTAGCCGCACTTCCTGCCAATATTGACTATAAATGGATGCATATCCAAACTGAAAATACTACTGTCCCATTCTTCTACAACCCATCTATGACAAAACAGCAGCAACAAAAACGTAACGAATGCAATTTCTTAAAACTTAAAGACACTGAAAATACACTTTGTAGGAATATGATCCCATCTCGTACCGAAATGACCATCCGACTACCAGCTATTGGTAAAAATGGAAATAAATTATGCCCAAAAATCAAAATTTCTGATACCTTAACTATACCTCCAGCCATAGTGCATTTGCATAACAACTGGTTCACGACGACTGTAATAAACACCTCTGACAAGGAACAAGCTATTTACGTAGTCGACCCTTTATACCTAGAAGAATTCGATATTTCAAATACCAAATCAATATCAATAAATAACCACAATGTATCGATTAACAATGAAATTAACCAAGCCTCAAAAAAACAAATTTTGGAACAAAACCTAAAAACAAACCTACGATTAGATCACCTGAACGAGGAAGAACAAACTCTTCTTAAAAACCTTTGCTTTAACTATAAAGATATATTTTATACCCCTGAACTACCCCTGACCTCCACTAACTTGACTCAACATCACATTAGAACGAAAACCAATGACCCGATTTTCACCAAAGCTTACAGATACCCACACTGTTATCGAGTCGAAGTCAAAAATCAAATAAGCAAAATGCTTAAAGAAAATATTATCGAGCCCTCAGAATCGCCCTACAATTTCCCAATTTGGGTGGTTCCAAAAAAAGCCGATGCCTCTGGAAAACAAAAATTTCGTATCGTAATCGACTATAGAAAATTAAACGCTGAAACCATAGAAGACAAACATTCTCTTCCAAATATAGAAACTGTTCTAGACACTTTAGGACGAGCCCAATACTTTTCAACTTTGGATCTTGCCAGCGGATTCCACCAAATAGAAATTAAACCAGAAGATGGCGAACAACTTCCTTTTCCACTGAGGAAGGCCATTTTCATTTTAAAAGAATGCCCTTCGGATTGAAAAATGGCCCTGCAGCTTTCCAAAGAATGATCAACACTGCCTTATCAGGATTAGCACCCCTCCAGTGCCTCGTTTATCTCGACGATGTCATAATATTTTCTACTTCCCTACACGAACACTTAAACAGATTAAAAGGCGTTTTTGAAAAAGAAATAGATTTTGAGGAGTTCCCTGGTGTATCGTCGAAGTTCAAGCTCCAATACCAATGAAATTATAATGGGACCACCTTGAAACTATACTGAACCCAACGGAAAAAGAATAATTAAAATCGGTTCATAAACAAAAAAGTTATGCCCGAACATACATAAAAAAAACATATAGGTATACAGACGAATTGAGAACCTCCTCCTTCTCCTTTTTTTGAAGTCGGTTAAAAAATGAAACCTAAATATTAATGAAAATTGAATAACAGCCTACCAATAATACTGAATGTCATTAATGATATTTTTCAATGACAATATAAAATTTATTCTTAAATTTAAAATTTTATGAAAGTAGATAAAACGTTGTACAATATTCTTATCGTAACATCATATTACTATATTCGATAGGTTATCAAACTCGGCCTTACGGCCTTGTTTGACAATTTTCCTATCTCATATCGTAATATGATTGATTACGATACTTATATCGTAATAGTTATTTACAAACCAAATGCGGGAAAGCAATGTTCCCGCATGAGCGCTGTGTTGAAGCATGAGCGAGCGAATGCCTTCATATGCGCAAATGCGCGGATTAAGCTTTCTCGCATAAGGTTTGTACAATATTTTTTGTATCAAACAGAGTAATAAAGTAAAATAAATAGTAATTTAGAATTTCAAGCGAATGCTTGTACTTTCAAGCCAATAGAGGTAGCTAAAAAACAAAGTAGGTTGATAGCAATTGTTTTATGCAGTTGTCGACTGACATTTCATATTTTTAATTTTGAATAATGGCCGATGAATTTTCTTGTACACCTCCTGAAATTCGAGAAGCTGCAAATGTGGCAATTCAAAATTTATTGCCAGTAAAATCAAAGCACAAGTAATTAGATCCACGCGAAACGTCATCTGCACGGTCTGACTGTTTGAAGTTTATATAACGTGTTTTAGCGACTGCCTGCAACTTCGTAGTGGCTCAGGTGGACATGCGGCTGTACAGCGTTTTACTGCATAAACAGTTGATGGGTCGAATCTCGGTTGGGCCCAATTTTTTTTAAATTTTTTTAAAACAATATTGTTGGTCTTTACTGTATGCCCGAAGTTCCACCGGACAGGCTTTAGTGTATTAAGCGGTAAAAATTTTTGATTTTTATGAACTCATAGAGAGCGCCATGGTAGCCAATCCACAGCACTATGTGCCAACTAAGTTAAAAAAAGTGTAGACAGTTTTAGCAATACTTTTTTAAACGTCAAAATTTTGAACATTTTTTACTCTGCAGTAGTTCCAAAATCATTTTCATCTGGTTCTGATTACTCGTTTTTGAGTAAATAGGCGTTACAACCTAAATTTTCAAAAATTAGAAGAGGGCGCCACAGAAACATTAGCGAACTGGAACAAAAACTAAATTGTAGCTGATTCCAAGCTGTGAGCTAAAAATACAAAAAAAATTGTAGTGGCAATTTTTCAAAAATATTTTTTTGAAATTTTCCAAAACTTTATAAATATTTTTACTACACAGTTTCGATGCTTTCTTCAAACCTCGTACATAGTAACATTGAGTTTTTCTAGAGTTACTACAATAAAACTTTTATCGTGATCTGTTCACTTGTTTGAGTAATAAAGCGCATTAAAGATAGAATTTGCAACAGATTTCGTACAGAAATCTGTGTAATTTTCAAAAAATCGTAGCTGTCCCGATTTTAGAGCTAGAGTTTTCAAAAAAAAGCTTTTAGTTTTTCATAGCGCTTTCTATCATACTGTTTTTGTTTTTAATTTTTTAAGATTTTGTTATTTAAATACGTATAATAATGCCAAAAAACATATCAATCTTTTGTTTTTGGTTTCGCATCGTTTCACCCTTGTCGCTCGACGGATTTTCGTTGTATTTAGCTATACCAAATGTCAATAGTACCTGAGGTCCAATTGCCTTCAAAATCTAAGAATCAAAAATTGTCACGATTACAGTACCTTCCCGTATGAAAAGTACGCGAAAGAAAAAACGCAATATCTTTCTCTTTCATAAGTTTATAGAACGTAAAAAACGTAATTTCGTCTAAATTCGAGAACTGTTTATGATATTAATTTCTTTATGAGAAAGTAAAAACTAAATTTAATACAATGCGCATGCTCGTTAAAAGCAAAACATAATCTAGTGACGATGCTAGTGACTTTTACCTCTTAGTATTTCAACGTTTGTGTATCTCGAGTTATAATTAAACGTCAAAAGTTTCGTTTAAGTGAAGTGATTTTTTTGAAAAAATGGCAAAGAAAACTTATGATTTGTTATTTAAGTTATTGCTAATTGGCGATTCGGGTGTAGGCAAAACCTGCATATTATTCAGATTTTCCGATGACGCATTCACAACCACTTTTATATCTACAATAGGTATGATAACCTTTGTAATTTTGACTCTGGGGCGATTTTACGCATTTGCATTCCTATTAATTATGCTTATACGCATAAGTAGCGCTAGTTACAGTAATTAATGATTAATTGCCATTGTGCCAAAGAAAAAAAAAATTCCGGGATTATAAACTTGGTAACCCCCACTTGTTCAAATTTATAAATAGAGGGTGAGGTCATTACCAGCGGCACTTTTAAATTTTCTCGATTTACAGGGATAGATTTTAAGATAAAAACTGTAGAACTTCGTGGTAAGAAGATTAAGCTACAAATATGGGATACCGCTGGTCAAGAGCGATTCCACACTATCACAACGTCATACTACAGAGGTGCCATGGGAATAATGCTAGTTTACGATATAACTAATGAAAAAAGCTTTGAAAACATAGTTAAATGGTTGCGGAATATAGATGAGGTATGGTAGATTTATTGTTATCGTCAATTCTCTTTATTTTTTGTAATTATTGCAGCATGCGAACCAAGATGTTGAAAAAATGATACTTGGCAACAAGTGTGATATGGATGACAAGCGAACTGTCAGCAAAGAAAGGGGAGAAGCGGTATGTTAAATTTAATTATGAAAAACTAGTTGAATAAGTATGCCTTCGAAAAGAAACTAGAGCAAATCATTAAAAACTTGTATCATCGATGTTCATGTGCCTATTAATGTGTCACAGAAGCTATAGAAAAACAAATATTCCAAGTTAATGCTAATTTCGTAAAGTAATTTGCATGTCTCATTTTCGATGTAGTGACATGGTTAACTTTGTTAATATTTAAAGTTACGAAAACAGCTTACAATTTATTGCGCCAATTTTTAAAACATTCAATGGCAGACAGAAAAATTTGAGAATATTTTATTTATTTTACATTTACACAGCAGCAGCTTATATGTTTTTGTTTTTGAGCTACAGTCGAAAAGTGAAATTTTAAAACTATGTTAGGAGCTATAGCTCATTTATTTCTACAAATAAAAAATGCTATAAAGGTTTTAATAAATTTTCTTGTGTAGATTACAGTGGCCTACTCAGATTTTTTAATACTTCTAATTGTTTTTGAGTTGCAATGTACAGGGTGTTCATTTGAAAACTTCCCACCCGCAATATCTCGGTGCACAAGGCTTTCTGAAAAAATCGCCGAGACACGTCAACAGTATTAGCGAGGGGGACATATTTTTACATAATAGTGACATAAATCGTTTCATCCCCCTACCCCCCAGAGCCGCCCCCTTAAAAATTTTAAATGGCAAGGGGGGTTATGTGATACCTCATTTGAAAGGTCTTCATATTGCCTACATTTTGGCGTTTTGTTTTTTAAAATCGGTCGATTAGTTTTTGAGATATTAAGGGAAAAGTGTTTGAGTTTATTAAAACAAAAAGGATGTGTATACTTATTGATAACATTTTTATTTATAATCAGTATTAAAAATATCTCAATAACTGCTCAAAATGCTGTCCATTGTTGGCTAAGCAACAATATAACGGTTGTTCAACGTGTTCCCTGACGTTTTGGAAAACATGTCTTGGAATTGATCGACATTCTTCAATTATTCGTTGACGGAGCTCGGCTATACTTTGCGGTTGAGGCGTATAAACAACCGATTTTAAATGGCCCCACAGAAAAAAATCTAAAGGAGTTAAATCCGGGGACCTAGCTGGCCACTCTATAGTTCCTCTTCGACCTATCCATTTACCGGGAAATGTATTCTGCAACCACTGCCAAACCGGTAAAACATAATGAGGAGGGGCACCGTCCTGCTGAAAGTATAGTTGTTCCTCATCAAGTAGTAAATTACCATCTGCATCACGTTGATTTTCAACTGCTTCAGTTATTAGTGGATTAATAGCATTTTCCAACATGTCCAAATACACTGCAGCATTTTACAAATTTACTAAATATCAATACGCGCCACACTAATTAAGCAGTTTAAACAAACATCAACTATTAATGCCAAACACTTTGACAAGTACTGACAAGAAAAACATCCAATAGTGCATTATGACAACAGCCTACTATGCGTTTTACAAGCTCCTTTCTGTTTTAATAAACTCAAACACTTTTCCCTTAATATCTCAAAAACGAATCGACCGATTTTAAAAAACAAAACGCCAAAATGTAGGCAATACGAAGACCTTTCAAATGAGGTATCACATAACCCCCCTTGCCATTTAAAATTTTTAAGGGGGCGGCTCTGGGGGGTAGGGGGATGAAACGATTTATGTCACTATTATGTAAAAATATGTCCCCCTCGCTAATACTGTTGACGTGTCTCGGCGATTTTTTCAGAAAGCCTTGTGCACCGAGATATTGGGGGTGGGAAGTTTTCAAATGAACACCCTGTATACATAGGTTTTCATTATACAGGGTTATTAAAAAGTAAGGAATAAAATTCATAGTACTGTAACCCGTTGGCTTTTGAAAAAATCTTTGGACACTTAAATTCATTTAAATATAACTGCATCTTTATGTGATATTTTTTGTTTTCTAACGTCAACCTCCTCAGCCCCAACCACCTTAACTTAATATTTTTAAATAGTGACTTTTGTGTAGGCTCGTTGAAAAGCTTGCAAAAAACTGCATTCAAATCTACCATCATAAATGAACATGGATGGTTGGTTTTTAAGTTACAGCGATTGAAAGAAACAATACTTTTTTTATATTCTTTTATTAAAACATTAATTGCAAATCAAAATCAAGGGTCCCGCGGCTAGGATGGCCATTCACTTGCGATCGCGGTAGTGCAGCAATGCTGTCTGTGGTCGGTAGTTGGGTGGGTGTCCCACGGTAGCGCAAAACACGGCGCCTTGTGGTGTCGGATGGGCATGTAAATAGTCGGTCCCGGCCGTCAAGCTAATACCTTGACCATCGTTAGAGGGGTTGGAAGTCAATGTGTAGATGAATGAGCAAATGGACGAGTGAATGTAATGCCAAGGGTTTGGCGTAAGCTGAGGGTGCATAGTGGTTAAAGGACCAAAGGGCCCCACTACCCTTCCGGAACATAACGAATAAGCCAAACTCAGAGTGAATGGGACCAAGCCAAGGTCCTCAATGGCCTGTAGTGCTGAAGATATATATTAATATCAAAGAACAAAAGACCTAACAATAATTTAGAAGATGGCTCATGTCATGTTGTTTATAAAGTATTTTTCAATTGTTTTTAATACCACTTTGTTTGCCAAATATGACGTGTTGTTACTTTTCAATTTAGCGAAATCCTAACAAATAAATTGCCTCAATTATCAGGAAACCAGAGAATTGAAATTTTGAAAAAAATTATGCTGGAATGTGGCTTTGAATGTTCAAGTGGATATGTTGGAGTAAAATGAATCGGAGATCACCGGATCTCTCAGTATTAGATTTTTTCATGTGGTGTTCCTTAGAAAAACAAATAAATAATATGACATATAATATCAACACAATTCACTTGGAGAGCTACGGAACTCAAGTTTCGTAACATTAGGCTAGTTCACTTTTTTTTTTTCTTTTGTGTTTTGTATTAACGTAGCAATAGTGTTGTGCAATAAAGACGATTTTATTATTATTATTAATACTGTAAAAAAGGGTATCAATTTATTGTGCTTAAGAGAAAAGATAGACAGTACGAACAGCATTTATCAGAACCAGATCTGCGAACAGGCAAGCCTAGGTATTTGCATAGGGGCGCCAAACAAAATGGGGCGCTTAAAATTCCCAAAGTCGTAAAAATACTTATTTTTTAGTGTACGTATGTTTGTATTTCCAAGGTGGACGTTCAGAAACAACCTTTATATCTCAAAATCTTATTGGATGACTATCAGACTAAATCAAAAACTATTTATTTTTGGACTTCCATCCTCTGTGTTGTAGTAATCTTTATTCAAAATATACCATGCTGGTGTAGAACATGTCAATGCACTAATTTTACGTATAAAATATATCTATCTATATAAAAGATAAGTGATTCCGAATAATAAAATATTGAAAATAATAATAAATGATATACATACAAATAATAATAATAAATAAAGAATATGGGCTATGTATGTGTATGATTATGGGACTTGGTCTACATCCCCTGTCTTCCAATATTGTGTGTACTGACTAAGAGTAAATATATTAAAAAAATGACATTTGTTAAAATTTTTGACATCTACCTTCAGAACACTTAAGTGAAAGAAATAAAATAATAAATATATTATTTATATTATTTTAAATAAATTTCCTATAAATATATAAAAAATGACATTTGTTAATATTTTTGACATTCGCCTTCAGAACACTTAAGTGGAAGAAATAAAATAATAAATATATTTATATTATTTTAAATAAATTACAATTATTTGTATATAATAGTTATTTGTATTATAAGTAAAGAAAAATATTGTTTTTCTTTACGAATCGCCACTGCTCGGGTTTTTTAGACACTTTAAACATTTGTAATTTTTCTTCCCAATTCTTATTTGAACTATCTCTTGTTTTTTGTAGTTTACCATGAATTGATTTTCAGTACTTGATCCAACACTTAAATTTGAGTATAAAAGTATTTCTTTTTTCATTATTAGATTTTTCAAAACTTGAATAACTCTAAAAATTATGTTTGAATCGAAAAATCGTACAGAAACTTTTTGTTCAGTTTTTTTTTTTTCGTAGAATACCGCCCCACAGTCTGTGTCCGCGAGTTTTGGAACACCCTGTATAGTGTTTCGTTTAAAAAAAAATAATATACTGTACAGATAACTAAACTCCTAGTATTGATAATAATTTGACAGCAGTTAATTATCGACAACTTTTATTAATTGTTCTGTGTAAAACATTGCTCTTAATTCAACTTTCCTTCTAGATTGCACGTGAGCATAGTATAAGATTCATGGAAACATCTGCAAAAGCAAATATAAATATAGAAAGAGCATTCAATGAATTGGCAGAAGCGATTTTAGATAAAACAGCAGGTAGAGAGCCTGGTGATCATATCGATAGAGTTATGGTTGATAGGCGACAGCAAGCAAATACTACAAGATCTTGCTGTAACAATTAGGTAGGTTTAAACTTTGATGCTATTTACTAAACATTGAATTTCAGATTTATTTTTCAGATCAATTTTTGAAGAAATCTTGTCGTACCATCACTTAGTTTTGCTGGATTCTCATACAACTTAAGTTTACAAGTCACTAATCGTATGGTTAACTGATTTTATATAATATTTGTCGTGTTTAGTTATAATTCCGTAAATACGGTTGAGTTATTTCATTTCGTTTTTGCTAACAATTTAAAATAGTCGGAGTTGTAAGACTAAATTTCCTTGATCGGTTGATTAATAGCCGGCTTGGAAATTATTTTTGTAGATTTCAGTTGTGATTAACATGCTAGCAAAAATTATACTAGTAAACACTCGTCTTGGTTTAAGAAACAACCCAATCGGTAACATAAAATGGCTTTATAAAACTTTTATACTTTGTACGTAATCAAACTGTTTCTAAATGTTTAAATACTGTTTTTGTTAACAACACTTTTTAAAAAGTATATAATTATGGAAAAACCTGTAATAGGTAAGAACTTTTAACAGAGATCTTTGGTTGTGTTTAATTTTTCATTTGTTTAATTTACTTTTTTGTGCCAGAACTGCTTACTATTTAGCTAATTTTAAAACATTATCAGAGAAATATTCAACTACAAGTGCAAAACTTTTTTACTTTATCTTATCTAACGATGAGAATACTATTTTTAAAAAACAAAATCTGTACACCTATTACTATTATTACAAGTAATGGTACGTAATTTTCTCTCTTTCTCTTGTTGAAATTAACATTGCCTAAACTGAGACTACAACTAAAAGCAATTGAAAATACCGAGTTGTGATAATTTACTGGTTTCTTGACTAGCGATTGAATCAGTGGTGACCATTCCATAGGAGCTGCCATGCTGCAGAACTGCCAGTTTTTTTAGTGATTTCAGTAAAACAAATTATTCTCTTATAAATTTTAAAACAACGCAAATTTGTATGTCTTTGCCATAATGAAAATCTAGATTTTGTTTTATTTTTTCACATTGCCACATTGTACTATAATAATCAGTTAAATTAACTTTACCTTAATTATTTTAAAACTATTAATAATAAGCTATACAAGTGGTATCAAATTGTCCTAGCACTATTGTTAACATTCTCATTATGAATTACACATTTGGTAAAATTATGAAAAATGTGTAACTTTTTATGCTGATTTATACAGAATACAAAACAAAAACTTGTGATGAGCATAATCGAATGATTTTCATAATCAAATGATTGCATTCGAAAGCATTTAATAATCGAATGATTCATTAGGATAAAATCATTCGGATGTTTCTATGTGGTAAAAAGTAGTAAAAACACTCTCCGCTTGCTTATCGTCTTTCTTTTCTTGGGCCACTCGGCAAAACAGTGTAAATGTTAAAAAAACATTTATTTATTGAGTATGAATACATTACTTTTTGCTTCAATAATATTTACTTATTTTAATCTAACATATTTGGCATGTTTACATGCCATCATCAAAGGTTATATTTACAGATTAGAAATATATATATAGGTTATATTAAAAAGTAAACAGTGTTGTTATAGCAACAATAGAACTTGGTGACTTGATCTTGGTAATCGTCTGCAGATGACTTGATTTCTTATTCCAAAATGTCTAATAGAAAAGAATTTAAGACATCAATTTGTTCGTTCATTCATGGTACAGTTTTTAATGTTTGTGAATTTCAAAAGCTTCTACTATGTGTAATTTATGTTTATCATCACAAAAATGTAAACATGTTATAGTGTTATTAGATGTCATTAAATGATTGTGTTCTAGCAAGTGTGTAGCTTAATTGGATTTATGTGGGTGGTTGTATTTGTAACCGTGCATATTCTTTATACCTTATATCAAAATTTCTAATTTTCTGGCCTATATAAACCGAATTACAATGCGAACAAGTGTTTTTCATTTTGTATTAAACAAAACATTTAAAATGTTTTTAGTTGTTTCAAAACTTACTTCATCTTTATTTGTCTTGTTTATAGTTTTAGCAATCAGGCATTTACAAATTCAATTGTTCGCATCGTAATTCAGTTTATATGGGCCAGGCAATTAAAATGTTGAATATTAGGTATAAAGAACATACTATAAACACCCACATAAATCCAATTATGCTCAAAACTTACTAGAAAACAATCATTTATTGACATCAAACAACACTATAAAATGTTTACACCTTTGTGATGATAGACGTATATTAGTTATACTGGATGCATTTGAAGTTCACAAACATTTTTTTTTCATGTACCGTTAACGAGCAAATTGATCTTTTAAATTCACCTTTATTGGACATTTTGGAATAAGAAATCAAGTCATTTGCAGACAATTACCGAGATCAAGCTAACAAGTTCTATTACTATAACAACACTAACTGTTGGCTTTTAATATAACCTTTGATAATGACATGTAAACATGTCGAAATACATGTATAAGGTTAAAATAAATAAATTTTGTTGAAGTAAAAGGTATTTTATTCATACTCAATAAAAATGGACTTCAACACAGTAAAGCTAGATCTTATAAATAAGTTTATTTATCTATTTTATACTTCTATGGGTAATGTAATATCAAATTGCTTTATGGCTGGACATAATTTTCTGCTAAACGAAATCTATTTTACGTTAGTTATTATTAGTATTATAGTTTAATATTCTTCCAGATAATTCCAAAAAAAAAAGGTATTTTATGAAATAACTCGGGGTGACATTCAATTGTTTTTTTTATTATGGCGTCTTAATCAGCATAAAAAGTTACAAATCTTTCCTAATATAACCCAATCTGTAACTCTAATAATAAGAAAGTTAACAATAGTGCCAAGATAACAGTGTTGTATCAACAATTATATATTTTTTTTAATAGGTATTAAAGAACACAACCAAATGATCTACTGTTGTAATTTCTATTTCTATATTTTTTAAGTTGCTTTAAAATAAATATCATTTTTCATTTATTTTTTTTTCCTTTTGTATTACAAATTCTTTTCTCTTGCTGTTTATATTTTTTTCTATTGTTGTAATTATTTTCCTATTTTTGTGCTTCTTGTTAAACTAAGTTTTAAATCTATTTCTGTAATTACAAAAAAATTTTTATTATAAAGAATTCACCCTCACCAGTGCAATAATTTAAAATAAAGATATATGCGCTATGCTATTTTTGCTTATTAGTTATTTTGGTTATGCGCTCAAAAATATTCAAGTTACACAAAATACACACTTTTATGTGCTTATATTGATGTATACTACCATATTTTTAAAATACTCTATTTTTCAGCACAAACTGCAAGTGTTATCTATGGTGTCCTAAAAGAAATTGAATTGTATATTATCTTGGATTGTGTTAATATTTTCCCTCGAATAAAAACATCTCTTGTCAGTAAAATTGATAAAAATCCAAACGTTTTGTATTGTTTATTGCATTCTATATTCAAATTAATTCTTTGAGGACACCAAATTAAGCTTTAAAATTTATAATCTTAAATGATATTACTTTTTTTAATGAGTGTCGTCATATATGTCATTTACGTAAATCACATAAACTTTGTATATATGTATTTTCATAATTAGCTTGTACTAAATGCATTACAACCACCCTGTTAAGTAAATGTTAAGAGCAAGGTTCGTAAACGAGATGGGTTGTGCCGAAGGTATGAGGAGTGGGATATGTTGGCATAGTGACACATTATATGCATATGCCAGTTTTGGCGCTGCAAGCTACATTGTGGTGATAGGTCTGTTGCTGTGATTTTGTGTTTATTATTTACCAGTGGTTATTTTACCACAAATTATTTGATTAGACCGGGTGTAAATGAAACATGGCTCGCCCCCTATTTTTATTAACACATGAATTTTGGAGTAATTAATATACACATAAATTCCTATTATTTGATTTAGAGATCAAATTCTTTACACTTTCGTTTTCAGTTAAAATAATCCCAAATTTCTTATTTTAAATGTAACACTATATGTTTTGACATTTTTACAATCGGAATAAAATTCTACTTGTGGTAGCACCCTTTAAATAAATACTTAAGGTGCAAAAATTTTTTGTACCAAAATTACATTTTATATCGAGAAAATGGTTCCTATGGAGTAAAATATTAATTTATAAATAATCGTAATTTAATATTTATGTGTTTCACCATGTGAGATGTTCAAGTTACTGAAAGAAAGTTTCTTTAAATAACATTTTTTTATGGTTACTACACCTATAAGTCGATAGTGTCCTTAAATCGGGGATAAGTATTTTCCTTGTAAAGCGAATTTTGTTTAAAAATTTCATACATTTTGTAGACTTCGCCAATAAATTCATAGTCATACACAAATGTGACAAAACAACAACTTGATCGTATTCTTTTGTCTAAAATTTAGTAGAATTTATTTTTTCTGATTGCACACCTATAATAAGATTTGGTTTGTCATGCAAATACGGTATTATCTAATTCACTACAAATTGCTTTTTTTAAATAACAATGAATCGATATCGTTCCATTTGAAAAAATCTATTTTTTTTTTTCAAAAAAAAAGAACTCAGAAACTTGAACCTCTCACACAGTCAATTGCATAACTGTTAAATAAAATTTTTATTTTTGAATTAATATTTTACTTCCTAGGAACCAATTTGTGTCAAGGGATTCCTAATGTAGAACAAAATTTATGCCCAAAAAAATTTGCACCTTAAAAATTTATTTAAAGGGTACTATAATATGTAGAATTTTATTTTTAGAATATACTGTATTTTTAAAATATTTAAAATATACTGTGTGTTCCATTTAAAATGAGAAGCCTGGGATCATTTCCAGTGAAACTGGAAGTGTAATAAAATTGAAATCTACATGAAATAGCAATATTTATGTGCAGATTATTTGCTTCAAATTTCATTAGTTTAAATTAATAAATAAAGGAACAATGGGGGTGAACTATGTTTCACACTCGTTATTATAATCGATCTAGTTAATGTTTAAAAATATTTTGAATAAGATATTGGCTGGTTTTTAATGTTACTTATAGCAGCGTGAAGAAAAGTTACTTTTTTTAATGTTGCTCATGGAAACGTGTGCTAAAGTACTTGAACGCACAATTCCATTTTCTTTTACAATTAATTTAAAATGATTTTACCTCGATTTCTTTTATTGGAATACAGTTGCAGAAAAAATATTGTGTGCAACATCTGCGAGAAATGCCTTTAGCATCCTTGATAATTTTTTTTTCATTCTTATGTGCTAAAACATCATTCCGCGCACTAGTTGCACAAATAACTATTTAGTAAGTACTTGTTATAATGTTTATGAAACAACAAAATAAGATTTACAGGGATTATAAAAGTCATCATGGATGGAAAGAACAAAATATGTCTTGTCTGACAACTGCCATTGCATTAATATAACTGACAAAAATCTACAAAGTTAAAAGCTTATTAATTTATTCGAATACAAAGTAAGATTTAAAAAATTCTTCTTGTTACCGTTCATTTTAGCTGAATGTTACAGCGCAACCTGTCCTCTTTACGAACCTTTGCGTTAGAAAGCTTTTTAAGTTAATCTAAAGTTTAAAAAAAAACATGGCAAACTCCTGATTTATTCTGCATGTAATGGAACATTTTTTAATGTCACAAACCTGTTCCCTTATTTTCAGGATATTTTTTTGTTATGTGTAAATGTACAAATGTAAGATGCAAATGCTTTTCTGAATAAACAACATTGTGAACAAGGGTGTTAGTTACTGTTATTTGAAAAGTTACATAAATAAAAACTAGAAAGCATAAATTTATCCATACTCCAAAGGTGGAACATCTGAGTCATCAATAGCACGAACATTTTTTTTACTTTCTGTTATTTTGCTGAAATCTAATGATTCGTCTAATACACCAACTTCTAAGTACTCGTGTCTATAAAAATAGAACAGCATAAATACAAAGCGAGACTTGGAAAAACCAAACTTACTTTTTCTTCTTTTGCTTTTCTTTGAGCTGAATTTCATTGTTACACTCTGTAGGTTTTATTTTTAAAGTCGTTTTGTAATTAACTTTGGGCATTTTTATTACTAAATGACCAGTAGTTTGTGATCGTTGTGCTGTACTTTTGTCAATATAAATTTCTTCTGGTAGAACAAACTGGAATACCTTGCTCTTCATTGTAATTCGCACAAACTTTGGTTGTAAATCAACATTAATCAAATTTGTATCAAGATACCTGAAAATTATAAAGATAATAATTTATTTGTTAGTTTTTATTCAAACGGATGAGTCTATTAACATGTACATGCCAAATTAATTAACTTAATCACAAAAGTAAAGATTTTAAAGTGTTATTAGCTGTCATTAAATGATTGAATAACATCTAATAATACTATTAAATGTTTATGCTTTTGTGATGATAAACGTAAATCAGATATATGGGAGGCATTTTGATCTCTAAAATTAACTCTTATTTGAAGTTTTGGAATAAGAAAACAAGTCTGCAGACATAGATAACCAAGATCAAGTTATGAAGATTTATTGTAACTATAGCAACACTAACTGTTTACTTTTAATCTTACCTTTGATAATTCATTTCAATTTATTAGTGTTAATACAGTTGTAAATTTTCCAAATTAAAAATTTGGGGAAAATTTACATCACTGACTTAATATAGACAAAAAAAATGTACACGGGCCAAATTATATGTACAGTGTGTAACAGACCACCCACACACTATCTTTACGGCTAAACTATTGAACCTACATGGATGGGATAAAAAATTTGTTATATATAGCGTACCCGAGGTATTTAGTAAAAGTAAAGTCGGTGGCACTACACTCCAATGAGGAGCCTGCAATGCGGTGGGTCAGGGCCACCGTACCATCGTTTCCGATACCCAGCCGTCTCGCACTTCTTATATGAAGTACGGGGTGGTGTGGTAAGCACCACGCCTTAGACGACTGCCTTACTTCCCTCACCCCTCGAGGGGTTTGGTTCCCAATTTTTAAAAAGCGACTGGGTAGGCCGCCCGCCAGGCATCCAGTCTTTGGGTTTGAACCCAAGACCTTCCACGTAGCAGCCAAGTGCCCTAACCACTCGGCCACTCTGGCGCCCGAGGTATTTAGTAAAAATATTTATACATTTTTGGGGCTCCGGGCTCCGGAAAGGGTAGTTTTGGGGGGGGTTCTCGAGTTTTTCAAATACAAAGGTGGGTCAACTCGTACCTCATTTAATAATCTTTTTAAACCTAACAATGTTAATGTTTACGTTAAAAAAAGAAAATATCGATAGCTCAAACCATTTAAAAATGGCGGTCAATTATATCAAAAAAACGGCCATTAAATGAACCTTTTCCCAACCACACAGGAACTATTGTACCAAGAAAATTAGTACTGCTCCTTAAAGTTCAAAAAATTAGCTTTTCAACGATGTACCACATGAGGAGAAATAATAAGTGTTAGTACCCCCTCTGGCAACATTCAAAAGATATTTTCTCAAAAATCTTAAATAGGACGAGGGGTCAAGTGGTACCTCATTTTTAAAGGTCCCATTAAACTGAACAATTTTTGTATTTAAAGTTTTTCGATATCTCTCACCGTTACAAAAGCTCAATTTATAAAAATTTACTCCCTATGATCGGATGAATCGCCCCCTCTACGGCATCTAGGCCAATGAAACAAAATTATGTTTGTTGATTTATAAAGTCTATTCATACAACATTTAAATTCACGTGCAAGTTGGAGTTGAACAACTCAACATCGCACTCGCAGTAAACCTTTATTATACCCGGTGGGAAACTATTAATGCGTGTGTTGGTGTTCTTCTCGAATAGGTAGTGCATCGTGTCGTGATTGTTTTAAATGTAAAATGAAGAGGCGGGTGATGGTGGTGTCACAACTTGTTAGTTGGAAGGGGAAATCAAGAATGCGTGGTCGAGACAGGAAAGTACAGAGTATAATGAAGGTTTAGTGCTACTCCAACTCGCACGTGGATATAAATGTTATGCGAATAGACTATATATCAGCAAAAAATTTCTTTTCCACTGCCTTAGATGCAGTAGAGGGTGCGATTCATCCGATAATGAGATGTAAATTTCTATAAATTGAGACGCCATTTTGTAACGGTGAGAGATATCGAAAAACTTCACACACAAAAATTGTCCAGTTTAATGAGACCTTTAAAATGAGATATCACTTGGCCCCGTCGTCCTGTTTAAGATTTTAGAGATAATATCTTTGACTATTCCCGCTCTTTTGAGGAGGACTAACATTTATTTTTTGTCATCATAAGCTACATCGTTAGCAAGCTAATTTAATGGACTCGAAGGGGCAGTACTAATTTTCTTGGTGCAATAGTTCATGTGCGGTTGGGAAAAGGTTCACATAATGACCGTCTTTTTGATATAATTGGCCACCATTCTGAAACGGTTTAAGCTATCGATATTTTCTTTTCTTTTAAGTTGTTAAGTTTAAAAAAACCTTTTAATAATGAGGTATAAGTTGACCCTCCTTCGTATTTGAAAATCTCAAGAACCCCCCCCCCTCCCCAAACTACCCTTTCCAGAGCCCAAAAAATTATAAATATTTTTATTGAATAGTAAATACCTTGGATACAATTTATATGACAAATTTTTTATCCCATCCGTGTAGGTTCAATAGTTTAGCCGTAAAAGATAGTGTGTGGGTGGTCTGTTACACCCTGTATGTACGTGTTACAGGCCTTGGTGGCCCAGAGCTTTAGTTATTATTCTTCTCCATTCTCTTCTGCCCCTAATTTTATTTTCCCAGCAAATTTCCCTTAGTTTCTTCATTTTTCTTGGACGACCTCTTCTTCATGTTCCAATTAGACCTCCCCGTAGCAGCACCTTTTTCGTGATTCTATTTCCAGGAGACCTCTCCACATGTCCCAGCCATTCTAACCGTTGCGCTTTCACTACATTTATGATGCTGGGTTCCCCATATTATTATTAGCTAATACATTTTAGTACCTATAAATTATAGCTGTTCTATTAAGTTAGAACTCAAATTATCCTATTTACAAGGGGGATTAGCCCTTAATATTCACAATTTTAATTTCACAGTTTCTCATTTTAATTTTACAGTTTTTAGCATCACAGTGACTCATGTGTTTTCGCCTGGCGAAATATTTTTCTCCAATTTTTCCTATTTGTTATTTGTTTCTTCCGTTGTTTCACCTTCATTTTTGTAATGTCATCTTCTACTTGTTCTTTCCATCTGCACTCAGGTCTTCCTTTGAGTCTGCTATTCATTAGCACCCATTCTGTGACACATCTTAAAGCTGACTTCTCGCTTCTGCATATGTGGCCATACCATCTGATTCTCATCACTTTAGTAATTCTTACTATGTTTTCTTTACCCATTACTTCATCGACTTTGTGGTTCATTAACTGTCTAAACTCATTTTCATTTATTTTCTTTAGTCTTAGTCCTGTTAGAGTTCTTATGATTTTCCTTTCAAGTATTTTAAGTTTTTCTTCTTCTTTATCAGTCAGTGTTGTTTCTGCTGCATATGTAATTATTGGTCTGATCATTGTCTAATAAATTCTTATTTTGGTCTTTTTACTTAGCTTCTTATCTTTCAACATTTGTTTATTGCAATAGAAAGCCCTATATCCTTTCATTATCTTCTCGTTTATATATTGATTTTCATTTTTTCTGTTTACCGATATTCCCACATACTTAAAAGATTCTACTTCTTTAAATGTGTGGCCACCACATATAATATTTGTCATTACTCTATGTTTTCTGCTATGGGACATATATATGGTTTTTTCCTCATTGACTTCTAATCCTCTCATCTTTGCTTCTTCTTCTAACTTCAGAACAGCTCTTTCTGGTTCCTTCTTACTTCTTGATATAATTGCTACGATGCGAGGATGCGTATGCGAAGAGTAACAAAGACATCGCCCTACCTCACCCCCTTTTTAACTTGGATTATCTCTGATGTTTTATGTCCCATAGCTGTGGCAGCATTAAAATCTTTCATCGTAATTTCTATCATTTCTCTAATTTTTTTTGGTATTTTGGTGTTTTTTAAATCTTCCATTAGTTGCTCTCTCTTTAGTTGGTCGAGTGCCTACTTAAAAATCTATGAAGAATATGTGCATATCTATAATATACTCGTGGCTTTTTTCGGTTATTTGTCTTAATATGTGAATTGCATCAACCGTTGATCTCCCTTTTCTAAAACCATTCTGGTAGTCTCCTAGAGTGGTTTCTGTGTACTTTTGCAGCCTTTCTTTAATTATAATCGTTAGTATTTTATATGCTACATTGAGTAGTGAGATGCCCCTGTAATTCTAGCACTCTGACATATCTCCTTTCTTAGGTACTGGGATTTATGATACCCGTTTTCCATTCTTCCGGCATCGCTTCTTCTGTCCAGCTTTTTATTTTTAATTCAAATATTTCCTTATGTTATAGCTTCACCGCCTTCTTTTATTAACTCCGCTGTTATATTGTCACTTCCGGCAGCTTTTTTTTTCTTTAATTGCTTAATTGCATTCACTACTGCTTCATATGTTGGTTCTTCTGTATTTGCCTCTCCTTTATCTTCTTCTATATCTATATCACTTTCACCTTCCTCATCCTGGTATAACTCTTCGAAGTGTTTCTTCCAGCATTCTTCTTTGATGCTGATCATTGTTTTTTTCCTTTTCTCATGTATTTATAGTGTTTTAGTATGTATTATTGTTTCTGAACTCCTTCTCCATTTCATCCATTTCCCTTTCTATCCATTGTTCCTTTTTCCTTTTACATAATTTTGTGATATCTCTTCTATTTTCCCTCTTCGTTTTGTGTTTTGAGCCATTTCATTCTCGCTTCATTTTTTATTTCTATTGCCCTCACGCATTCGCGGTTATTTTGTTGCTTTTTCTTATATCCCATCGTTTCTTCTCCTTCCCTCATTTATACTATCTTTGATGATTTTACATTTCTCTCTATATTTACACCTGCCCTATCTTGTAGTCTTTGAAGATTTCTCCCTTATATTTATTTTTCGTATCCTCTTGTTCTAGTGTTTCCAGATCCCATTCTCTTTTTGCTATTTTTCTATGTTTTAATCCCTATAAGTTTATCTTGCATTTAACACTACATTATGATTACACAACCAACAACTGTTTCCACACTACTATGTACGTGCGAATCCGCAAATTAGGCGGCTATTGGCATGCGCTTATCACGGACATCTTACAGCATAATTCTCGGAAATTGTGGGTTCGTGACCCTGAAGTCTTTAATACGCAGATACTTCTATCCTCTTTTAGCTTGTGTAATATGAATTTTACCGCAATGAGCTTTCTATTTCACTCTTTTATTCATTTGAAGGCCTTTTAAGCCGGCGGCTTTATTCGGTGGCGTATAGCTGAATTGGGGACTGACAGCCAAATGACCCTCGCATAGATTCGTTAAATGCGTGCGAAATACTCAAACATTCAAACGTTTTCGGATCCTGCGACAGCTCTTTAATACACGTTCTCGCATAGACATCCCATGCAAAAGTTAACTATAAAGTAGTTTTTAAATATTATGGTGTATAATATGTTATGTACTCAAACAAAAAGTAATTATTAATTTTTTCTTATTTCATTGGGAGGTCAATGACCATTTGACCCAATGGAGGAACCGCCTCTGGCGTTTACACCTGCTGAATTAGTGCTTAGGTAAATTGGAATTTAGGTCAGGGCATGAAAAAAAGTGGAAGACTGATCACATTCCACTGGTTTAGGAGTAACCTAAATAATTTAGGTAAGATTTGGTACATAGGTCGCGACTTAAAGGTTCGGTGTAAACGTACTAATGCAATTTGGAAAATAGTTGATATTGATATATATAGGTATAAGAAATCTGCACATTTAAAATTCGATTTAAAAAAAAGATAAATGCCAAAGAAACACATCTAACTTGCACTTCCAATTTCAGATTTAGAAGGTTATATTCCCAATGAACATTTGATATACCTCCACCAAATTGAACCGTTAGATAATATGAGAAAATGAACGAACCCATGTACATATTTGAAATACACTTTGTTGCTACTTTCAGAATAAAATAATATCATGAAACCACAACACACTTTTGTATATGGAAAGTTGCTACTTTCAGAATAAAATAATATCATGAAACCACAACACACTTTTGTAAATGGAAAGTAGATATAGGAAATAATCCATTACTTAATCGACTCAAAAGTTTTTAGATCATTTCATTTACATTTTCATATTAGGGCTTTGTACAGTGCAATCAGTAAAAAACTAAAGTGTTTTCCTTTAATTTGTTGAGATTTGTTTTGTTGCAAATAGTAACATTTATTTTTTATCCATACTTACTTATATACAACCAGATCTAAAACAAACTCCTTGGGATCCTCCTCACTAAATTTAAACTTAAGCTTAGTCTGATTAACATTTAAAGGCCGACCATCTTTAGTAAATAATTTTAAAGATTTCTTTTCAGGTTTCTCTTCTTTATCTTTATTTTTATGCTTTCTTCTGGCAATTTCAAAACGTGTTTCAGGAGCATGTTCTGATGATGCCTTCCAAAATTCTTCATCATCTACACTTTCATCAGGATGTGCCAAACGTTCTCGTTGTTGAGCTCTGAATATTGCATATTTTTTCTGGGCCTTTTTTACTTTAGCCTCTGTTTGCTCTATTATTTGCAAAGCCTAAAACATACCTATTTATCAAAAATACTGTTCTTAACAATTTTAAAAAATGGGCAAAACAGGCCGCTGGTACTTTCCCATACTTTTTACGTTTTAAATATTTGCAGGCCATTAAGTGATTACAATTTACATCTATCTAGTCATCCACACCCAGTACAAACCACCCACTTCAGACCCAAGACGTTGGCATGGCACGACTACTCACATAAAGACGCTACCTAGATATTCAGCTCACGAATTCGGATTAAAAATGGTTATAACATTATTTACTGAGTTATCAAAAGTATGCAAAGAATGAAATTATTTGTTGTGTTGTTGATATTAAAAAGCATCTTTCCTTAATTTTTAATAGGGTTTTAAATTATTTTATATCATAATAAACTACTTCAAATGGCCTATTGAACTATTTAAACTTTATAACGATTGGCGTTTGCGTTTTTGAATAAATAATTAATCAAATTTAATTTTTCAAAAATTCCTGGAATGCGTCAAAGTAAAATTTGGGAGATGAGTAAAAAATAAATTTGTAGTTCACTGCAAGCTCTAGCAGATCAGAAAGTTTTAAAAATAATAGTGAATGCAGTTTTTCAGGAATAATTTTTCAAAAATGTTGAGAACCTAGAATTATTACAATTTTCATATTTCGAAAAATACTTTTACATCATTATATTGTACTTATTAAGTGCTATTAAAGTAATATGACAATTTGTATTGATTGGATATTCTGTTTGAGTAATAGAACATTAAAATCAAAATTTTCAAAAATTGGTAGTGGCCTTAATTTTAAAGATACAGCATTAGGAAAAAAGCAATTGATTTGCCTTTAGATGCTCTACAACTGTTTTCAAAAACGTTCTTACTAAAACACTGTGACCAAGAAAACATGACAACTAAAAAATAACCAATCAAATCTAAAAAATATTGGTCATGGGGTTTCAGATATATGTATAGGGAAACGAAGTCACCCACAGACAGGCAATTATTAAAACAACTTGTTTTGGATTCCTGGACCCTAAAACGCGTATTACCGTGAAAATCTAAAATTCGAAAACATCCATTAAATCATAACTTCAGTAAGAAGTATGGGAAAGAAAAAGAAATATAACTAATCATTAAATAATGAAGACTGAATGTTGAAAAGGAGAAATACATTGTTAATGCTCAAATTGTACCTTTAGCCTTTCGCTTCGAGTTATTTCAGTATCATCCAAAGTCTCAATTTGAGGTAATTTTGCTATGATATAGTCTCGATATCCTTCATAGTCTGTACAAGGATTTCCAGTCAAATATAAATATTTGAGGTGGATATTAGCTTTTAATGAGCATATGCTCTCAACTTCACCGATGAAATTCAAAGTTAGATCTAATTTTTCAAGAGACTCACATTTCTCTAAATTTTCAATTTTCTCGATGTTATTAATCGCAAGATTAAGATACTGCAGCTTTTTTAATTTATTTAAATTTTCTAAAAGCAAAAGATTATGAACATAAATTAAGGGATTTGACATTTTACCTATTTTTGTAATGAGATTAGACTGCAACAAGAGTATTTGCAAGTCCTTGCACCAATTATTAAGGTGTTCTATTTTTTCCACATCCTCCTGATGCAAGGACAGTTCTTCTAATGTACTGATTATACATTCATTGTGCTCAGATTTTTTACGAATTAGCTGCTCTGTAACTATAATTTTTATTAATTATTAACTAAATAACTTTCTTTTTCTACTTACGTACTTCTAACCATTTTAAAATGCGACAGTTAACTTCAAAATCAATTTATAATTGTCAATTGCATTTATCAAACGAGAGGATAGGTTCACCTAGGCAACATTGATAAAACTAAACTTTGCATAAAATCAATATATTGAGGTCCACAACCATAACAAAAACAGTGTTATAAATACATCCATACATTGTATTTCAATACACAAATATACACAATAGTTTGTAAATATTAATAATAATAATAATAATAATAATCATATATGTAACAACAAACTAAGCCTACATTGTCTTACATTTATGTAAAAATTTCTTCGAGCCCGAGAAGTCTAAAATCATTAGAATATACAAAAATATAGTTTACTTACAAAGTCAAACAACCTTAAACAGAGTCCCTAATAAATAGTTAGTAGTTCATAAAAGGAGTAGTAATTCTATGTTATAAAAATACAATAGATTTAAATTTTGGTTTGTATTTTGGATACATAAAGAGCGAGTATTAAAATGTATGGAAACAACGGCTGTTAATATTCATTTTAGAAAAAAAGTTTCAAATAAGTTATTGGGGAAATTCTTATCTCCATGCTGACTTATTTTCTTTTCGACCAGATTTAAGTAATTTTGTCTTTTCATGGCAGACATGTAAAAAATTGCATCTAGTCTATTACTATTGCGCTCACGACTTCAAACCGAAAATGGTTATAACAACTTTATTTACAGAGTTATCAAAAATATGGAAAAAATAAAAGACATTTTTAAATTAGAGTTAATTGATAGGCCTAGTTAAAAAACACGTAACTTCCGGAAAATGCGTTGTTGATATTAAAAAGTACAGTTTTTTTTCTTAATTTTTACTATGGTTGAAAATTCTTGCTAATTCTAATAAACTACTTCAAATGGTCTAATACACTGTTCGAAGTTTGTAACGATTGGCGTTTTCGTTTTTGAATAATAAATAATTAATTTCAAATTTTTCAGAAACTACCGGACAGGACAGCATCAGAGTAAAATTTGGGCGATTGTTAAAAATAAATTTGTAGTTCACTGTAAGCTCTATTGGCCCAGAATGTTTACAAACAAAATGGTGGTAGCAGTTTTCGAGTAATAATTTTTTGAAAACGTCTAAAAATTTTATATTTCCAAAAATTCTTTACATTAATTGATTACACTTATTAAGGGCGATTAAATAATATATTAATTTGTATTTTTTAGATATTCTGTTTTAGAGATATCGGGCATTTAAAGTCAAAATTTACAAAATTAAGAGAAAAAAAACATTTGATTTGCCTTTAGATTTACGAAAATGCTATTTCTTCAAAAATGTTTATAAATAAATCTATACCAGAAACATGTCTAATTTCGGTTCTGGCTACAGACTTTACAAAGAACCTGCAACTAAAAAACCTCCACATACCAAATCTTATAAAAAGTTTATCAAGGGGTTCCAACGATATAAGGAAATGAACTCACCCACCTACCCACTCCCAGAGATATTTTTTTAAAACCACTTTTTTGGGTTCCTTGGACCCCAAGACGTGTATTTCTGTTAAAATTGAAATTCGAAAATTTGCATGAATCATAATCATAACTTTCCTTACTTCAGTAGAAGTATGGGAGAGTAAAAAATTGGTCAAGTTACTTGTTAGATACAGGATACCCTTGGTCGTTTTTCTGCAGGTATTTCCAATTTCTGCCTGTATATTGTGATAAAACCATGGTTAATATGTGTGAAAGGTTTACTTTACCTTAGAAACATCATTGTTTATTGTTATCTTCATAACAAACTTGATCAATTGCAAATTAGAATTTTAAGCAAAATTTCCTCAAAAGAATTCTTATGTAACCCCACATTACTGTTGTAGCGTCGTAAACAGAAAAAATACTATAGTTGAAATAAAATGACTCGTGTTTACAAAATCTTGCGTGATGTCATAACTCAAAAACATTTCTGGAAAAGCGATTAAAAACACTTTTTTGTAAATCCAAGGATGGCATTTTGTAATCAGACCCTGCTCAAACCTAAACTTATTAAGACCAAATATGTGGTGATCCAAATGTAAACAATCTTTTTTAATAGAGATATGAAAAAATATTGCTACAGTTTAACCTGTTCTTTTCGCAAAATCGCTAAATAGCATATTTTATTGCCATTTGGCAATTTCAGGTTATGGTTGATTTTCCAAATTGCTATGACATAACAGTTTTAAATTTCCATGCCACTTTAACATTGTCAATTCGCAAAACTGGTACTAAAAGTACTAGTCAAATTTTGAATTGTAGCGCCACATTTAAGAATTAACAAAAAATAAAAATATATTTTTTTAAAATTCTTATAAGAGTATTGGCAAATACCTCAACCCAATTTTAGAGAGTTAATTACTTTTAATAACCCAATACACCAAAATAATTCTAGACTAGAGAGACTAATGACTTTTGCAACAACAAATTACCTGAAAACAATAAAATCTCTGTTCATCAAAGGTCTGAATGAATACAACAAATTGCCAATTGATATTACCAGTTGTAATAACAAAATCATTTAAGCCTAGTTTGATGTTATTCTTACAAAGTAATAAACAATTTATAGGGTATACTGCAATGTATTGATTATCTTTATTTTCTGTTTAGTTAACTTACATGTATCAGAATGTAAATTAGATTTTGTTTCTATTTCAATAAAGTTTATTATTATTCAACAATTTTCTAAAGAATAAATTAAAACCAGCTTAAAACTTGAATGTTACACCTAGTTAATCTTGACAATCCTCTAGATAAGAATTTCCCCAAACAACTTGTAACATATTTCTCTAAAATGAATTTTAACAGCGTCAAATCAGTGTCTACATACTTTTGAATCGCTTGAATGTGCACAAATAATAATACAATTTGCTCGATCCTCACAACATAAAAATAGCAATAAGAATTTTTATTAAACAGTTAATAGTTATTTATGTTACTAGTGGAATAAAAGCATTATTATAACACGAGTGTGAAAGTTGCACGACAAGGTCGTAGACCGAGCCGTGTAAACACAGGAGTGCTGTAATAATGTCTTATCCCACGTGTGACATACAAAATTTTATCTACAACTGCTCAGAATTTGACAAAAATTTTTTTGCTTGAAATGACATTTGGTATTTATATATTTGTAAATATCAAGTTACTTTTAATATTTTTTATTTAAAATCAAAGAAACAAGATGGATTCGATTTGTTCAATACAATGGCGCAACCAGCCAGTTCTGTTATAACAAAAATTGGTAATTTCTAGCAAAAATTCCTGAGAGCTGAGCTCGTCCGACATCAATTTGTCTAAATGCAAAAAATATTTAATGAATATTTACAATAAATAAAAAGTTTTTTGTGTTGTTTGCAGTTATAATTTGTATTTTTCGTATGGTATAAGTTTCAATAAACTTTGATACTTTATTTTTTTCCATTATTTGTGTAAATAAAATGAGTTAGTTAACGAATACATTACCTCACTAGTGCAATAATGAACTTCATTACCTAATGCAAATGAATGTCATAAGTCCTTATCCAAGCAGTCGTAGATAACTTTACATGATAACTTTAAACTTATCAGGCCCCAGTATGAATTCTGAATTTGCTCATCTTTTAAAACTGTTTTACATACTGTTTCTATTTTATGAAGTCTTGAACAGAAATGTTTATATTGAGCAGTTCAAAAAATAATGCTGGTAAATTCTCAAGTAACTTTAATATTAATACTATTAATAAATGAAATTTCTCAACATAGCAAAAACTTTTTGTTCTACTTTTTTTTGGTTATTTTATTATTGAAAATTAGCATGTATACGTGCTTATTTTTTGTGAAACATTAATGCTTGATATATTTCTACATTAGTTTTAAATTTAAAGTTATATGAATCACACGTTTTGCTTCTTAAAATAAAATATTTAAATATTCGTTAATCAAAACAATTGGGGTAATCAAAAATACCGATCTTTGGTAAAGTAATTACTAATTAATAAAATTCTCGAGATTTTTGCAACTGATCACATTTTAGGTCACCTCTAAAAACATGTGCAAATTAACAAAAATTTATTAAATGGCCTATAATATGATCAGTCACAACTAATTACCAATAAAACAAAGTCAAAAATCATCATACAACAAAGCTAACGGACATTTGGATCACAACTTCAAATTATAACACTTTGGTCATGCCCAAATGCTAACAAAACAATTATGATTACTAATAATATTTTTTTAACTTATTAAAACTACAATCAGTCAATAAATTCAATTTTATATCAAACAATTATAAAATATATTTTAAGCCTATTTACATGGATAAATTATTAGTACTTATACAACATAAGTACAATGATATCTGTGAGAGAATATATTAAATTCATTACAGCCTAATGATAGAACTAACATCTAAAAAATAACTTAGTAGATTAGAAGTTAAAATACAAAATAGCAGTAATGTTCCATTTAATAATTCAAATATCTTTTAAAAGTTTGTTGCAAAAGCTGTGGACAATTAGTCGCTTTAAGAATTTTAATAAAAATTATGAGTAAAGAACTGACACTGTTCATCATACAGACTAGGTCTTCGTCTAGAGTTACTTCAATTAATTCCAATTCCCGATTAAAAATAGAACAGCTTCAAAATTTGGAGTAATTATTTGGTATAATTTAAATCATTAGTCTACTTACGTAGTTCTTTACTCAAAGTAAACTGAATAACCTTTTTGCTGCTCAAAACAAGTATACACAAACCAATGTCACACTGACAATGCTCAAAGCACAGATAATTGCTTAAGTAATGTAAAAAGTTGGTGCTTATTAGCTTAAAATCGCTGAGCATATGATACGTAGAAATACATCATGAACCGATTGGTCAAAACGACATCCCCCTATTACAAACGTGACAAAAAATAGACATTAGCTGCTCCAGATGTATATTGTGGTCTGTTCTTATTCAGAAAAATTTGCAGTGTATGGTAATGATGTGTTTAGGGCCATACACTACGCATTATTTTCTTTCACCACGTGTCCTATTTTATGTAAACACTGTCAGTATATTCTAAGCCTTTACAAATATAGATGCATTGTTTTACAACATCTCATAACTACAAGGGTAGTTCATGCAAAAACGGAATTTTACGTAGTGACATAGTGAATTTAGTGATTTAAGCAATTATTTGTTATGCAAATTAGTGTATATAATTTACTTTAAGCAGGAAACAATACATAACCGTCGTCATGGAAACCGTTCACTTGTTATTCAACATGGCCGATGTAAATATCAACTGCAGCATAAAACAGCAAATATAATGGAATTTCTTGCAAAGATTTTTATAATGAAACCGTCAAAAACGTTGAAATTTTGCGCAGGCTCAGCTCACAATTTCAAGAAGTCGGGAAGTATTTGAATGGGCTATCCATTTAAAAATTGGCGTCAGACTGTTTGTGACAATCCAGAAAAAAGAATTTATTGTAAATAAAATAATTCTTAATGGTTATAATACTCAACTTATTGATACACTAATTAAAGAGAAAAATTAGAAATTAGCTATTCAGAAAATTTATCCAACTACTTCATCAGATAAAATGAAATACGTGTCAATTGCATATGTTGGCAATAAATCAGAAAAAATTGTCAAAATTATAAACAAAACAAATAAATGTAAAATAACTTTAAAACAACAAAAAACATTTTAAAGACTAATGCTAAAGAAAAAACAGACAATTTACTAAAATCAAACATCTACAAATTAAATTGCTCGCACTATAATTCGGTTTATGTAGGACAAACAATTGAAAATTTTGATATTAGGTACAAGGAACATGTATGTTGTTGCAAGTATAAACACTCCCATAAATCCAATTACGCTAAACGCTTATTAGAACACAATCATTCAATGACATCTAATAACACTATAAAATTTACATTTAAAATCCGTACCTTTAATCTTTAATGAATGAACAAATTGATCTCCTAAATTCACCGTTATTGGACGTTTTGGAATGAGAAATCAAGTCATCTGGACGCAGATATTGAAAACCAAGATCAAGTTATGAAGATTTATTGTACTATAGCAACATCAACTGTTTACTTTTAATCTTGCCTTTGATAACAACGTGTAAACACGTTGAAATACGTATAAGGCTAAAACACAAAACCTGTTGAAGTTAAGAATTGTTTTATTTACAATGAATTAAAATGAACTTGAACGAAGTAAAGCTCAAAATTATAAATGCACGAAAAAGAAATTCAACTGCAACTTATCTGAAATAGTACAGAAAACCAACAACACGTTTAATGACAGCAGGAATGACTCTTGCTGCAGTTGAACCTCCTCAACCTGGATTGTCACAAACATTATTATGGCCATTCTAAAAATTAGTCGGTTTCTTGAGTGTACTGTCTTGATACTCTAAGTCTGCGTAAAATTTCAGCCGATTTGACGTCGTTTTTAACGAGAAATTAAATTATAATACGCTCACAATACACTCGACATTTATATTGCTGTGTAGAATAAAAAGGGAACTATTACCATGACAATGATTCAGTATTGTTTCCTGTTTAGAGCTCAATAGGTTATGGTAGTTAATTAGGTCATCTAATACAAATGTCATCGAGACAAAAAGCACCACAATGGCGACTACATGCTCAACAAAACTGCTTGATCTGTTTTTTGTTCTCCATCTGTCAAACCAGCAGAAACTGCATTGCATTAGTTGTCAATTAAAAATAGAATTGTTTCTTGAAAAGCACTCGATATTCCATAAAATTCAGTGTTTATTTATTAAAGTTTTATAATAAACTAAACAAAACCACACATATATTCAGGAAATTACTTTACGATTCCTATATAAAAACTGGAATTGTTTTTACGACAAAAATACAACTTTTTCAGTTAAGTACAATCCACCTTCAATATAACATATTTAAGTCATAATATTGTTACGATATACACATTTCCATGCAAAGTTTTCCTTTTTTATTCCTTAAACTGAACCTAACGAATGATAAATTGATAAGTATAGTACTAATATAATTAGTTGCTGTGCTAGATACGGTCAAATAGTAGAAACTGTATAGTAGGAGGTAGAGATGCGTGAATATTATTTAGTCTACCTCTTGAACATTAAATTAGTTCCCATCGAGCACGACCACTAGTTGCTCTTTTTTCCAGGCATTTTGTATAAAAAAAGAACGTTATAAAAATAACTAAAGTTTTGATGAAAATAAATTTGATATATCAGCCAAACTTGAATTATAATGTCAAATTTGTCAATGAGACAAACAGTAACAAATTGCACAACCAGCTTGCTACTTAGAAAGTTGAAAATCAATTTGCACCAAAATGGCGGCCTAGGAGATAACCTAACCTATCAACTGCAAAAATCATTAAATTCACCATGTCGCTGCATAAATTCCAGTTTCGTTTCTAACTAATGCAGAGATGGAGGAAAAAATTCTTGCAAAGAATGATAGTGAAGAGGAATTGGATTTCTCCTAGATCTGCGCCTGCAATTTATGATTATAACTTATAAGCTATAGCGTTAACTGTTCAAGAAGTGTATAATCACATCGAAAAGCAGCCAGCAGTGTGACGGTGCAACCCGTTTCAAACAATTGCACAGCAAAAAGGTTAAAAAAGTGGAACATTACCTACATTTACAATTATAAAAGCTCAATAATAATTCATCACAAAAAAACTCACAAGAGAAACACTATTTTAAAAATATAACCCTCAAAAACTCAGAGCTCTGTAAAAAATCTAAAAATTCTCCTTACCTTAGGCTTCCTTCTGCATATAAATCACTTTTAATATTTCAAGTAGTACAGAAATACTCAACTTTTTCTCTAAATGAGCCTTTTTGTTATAATAAAATTACCAGACATCAAATAACTACGTAAAAAGCATATTGTAACTCACAGTGCAAGTAACCCTTCTTTTTTGCTATCTTTAGACGACTGCGATTGCGTACTTGCTTGTGTAGTACTGGAATTGGACGCGGTGGTATTACTCGCTGTTACGGTAGGTAGTGCTTCTGCAGCGGCTGCTCTCTCCGCTAGGAATTTTTCAAACTCACTACTTGTTAGAGATTCTTCTGCAACAGCCTATTAAAAAAGTACTTAACAACTACACTTTGAGAAAAATCATCAATTTCATCTTACAGATAAAAAAATTTTAAATGTGAGATTAACAAGGTGAATAAGAAGCTAAAACTGACCCACTTGTATGTTGTAACCAGTCTGAATTATTTGTATATTTTATACTTTTTATTCTGTTACGAGAAATAAATATTTAAAAAAAACAAAACATCGCTAAGCACATACCGTTTCTCCTAACCATGCAGCCATTTCGTCAAAATCCGAATCTCTTGAATTCTGCAGAATACATAAGCCAACTAAGCACACTTAACTACTAATGAAATAGAATTTTAAAATAAATTAAAACCTTTGGAGGAAAATGCAGAAAAAATAATTAGTGCCCAAGAAAAACCAGTCAATCAAATAGCCAAATTATATACTCACTTGTCGACCCTGTGTTACCGAACTTAAGCCACCAGATATTTGATCAGGATTCAAATTATCCTTGTATGAACTACCACTGGAAAAACAAAATCATTTTTACAATCTACTATAATAGTCCGAAACTTCGGATTAGAAAATTAATTACTAGACTAGATTAAAACTCACAAAAACATAGCAATACATTCATTGTTTACTTCAATCTTTAATGTATACCGGGTGTAAACAAAACTAGATACACACTCGCCTTTTTTTACTTTCCCATACATCTACTGAAATGAGGAAAGTTATGATTTCATACAAACTTTTTCAGATTTTAACAGAAATACGTGTTTTGGGTCCAAAAAACCCAAAAAAGTGGTTTTTAAAAAATGTCTGTCCGTGGGCAAGTGCGTGCGTGGGTGCGTTCGTTTCCCTACATTTCCGAAACCCCTTGATCAATTTTTATAAGATTTGGTGTGTGAAAGTTTTTTAGTTGCAGGTAGTTCTTTGTAAGGTCGTTAATCGGAACCGGAAACGGAAATTAGACTCTGTTTTTTTGGTATAGATTATTTTCTAAACACTCTTTAGAAATTTTGAATACATAGCGTTGTAGTGCATCTAAAGACAAATCAAATGCTTTTTTCCCAAATGCTGTATCTTCAAAATGAAGGCCGCTACGAATTTTTGGAAATTTGAACTTTAATGCCTGATTACTGAAAAACAAAATATCCAATCAATACAAATTGTCATATTATTTGATAGCCCTTAATAAGTATAATCAAATAATGTAAAAATATTTTTGAAAATATGAAATTTGTAAATATATAGGATGTATCAAATTGCATGTTAACTATGGGGATCTCGCTTATTTGAAGAGATACAGGGATGGTTAAATTAGAAAAAAGTTGTGGAATTCTATGCCCACTAATAATCTAAAAAGAGATTAGACCTATCTTGCTTAGTTTCTGAAAGAACTGGAAAAAACTAAAATTTAAAATTTTTTGTTTTCGGCTATAACTCATTTATCATTTATGTTACATATTTCTAGTTAACGCATTATTAGGACACCTTTTCATACTGAATCTAAATTTTTGGTCAGATTTAGTATAACTTTTACCATTGCTCATGTTCGACTGTCAACTTTCTTTTTTCTTATGGTTGGCTTTTTAATTTTTTTCATATTTGAATAGAGTTTTTAATTCCGATTTCAACAATGTGTCACACTTTGCATTTTGTTAAAGTTTTGAGCATTTTGTTAAAGTTTTGTGCATTTTATTACAGAAAATAAAAATTTCATAAGAGTGCCATGGAAAGACGACGTCGTTTAATTTATCTTGAAAAAATTTTAGTAGGCTATAAACTGATGGAAGTAAAGCAAAACACTACTTTTATTTACTTTTAACTTTAGATTACATTAGGTACGCGAAAATTTCAGCAAACTTTGTTTTGAGGTAGGCAGCAGGTTATGTTATTTTTTATAAAAATAAATGTATGACAAATTTTGCAACATACGCACTTTACTAAAAATTCCACTTGCAGTTGTTATGTTTGCAACTGACATAACAAACTTGAATAACGGGTTAAATAAATACAACAGATAACACTAGAACTGCACTAATACAAACAATTATTAAATAAATGTTCAAAACATTTGACACCTTTGTAAAACTTGCTCAGAAGCTCCTCTAAAATGAACTCTCTAATCCGTGTGTTTGTAACTGTGTCATTCATTCATTTTCGTAAAAAATAACTTAACCTGCTGCCTAGGCTCAAAACAAAGTTTCCAGTATTTTCGCGCACCTAATGTATCTAAACGTCAAAGTAAATAAAAGTAGTGTTTTGTTTTACTTCCATCAGTTCATGGGTAACTAGAATTTTTTTTAAATAAATTAAATGACGTGGTCTTTCCATACATGGCACTCTTATGAAATTTTTATTTTCTGCAATAAAATGCTCAAAACTTAAACAAAATGCAAAGTGTGACACACCGTTGAAATCAGAATTAAAAACTCTATTCAAATATGAAAAAATTTAAACTGCCGACTATGAGTAAAAACAAGTTAACAGTCAAAAATGAGCAATGGGAACAGCTATACCAAATCTGATTAAAAATTTTGAGTCGGCATAAAAAAGTGTTCTAATAATGCAGTAACTAGAAATACGTAATATAAATGACAAATGAATTATAGTCGAAAACAAAAAATCCAAAATTTCAGTTTCTCTTAGTTTATTCAGAAACTAAGCAAGATAGCTCCAATTTCTTTTCAGATTATTAGTGGGCATAAAATGCCACAACTTTTCTCTAATTTAATCATCGTTGTATCTCTTCAAATAAGCGACATTCCCATAGTTAACACGCAATTTGATACATCCTGTACATACAGAGGTTTAAAAAAAGATTTCTCTATTTTTGGTTACAAAGCAATATACTTTTTTTATTTTTCAAACCAATTTTCATATAAATTATTCCTCAAAAACTACCCACGCCATTTTTTTAAAACTTTCTGAGCCAATAGAACTTGTAATGAACTACAAATTTGTTTTTAGTAATCTCCCAAATTTTTAAAAATTTCGAAATTGACGCGTTTTCTGGAAGTTACGTGATTTTAACTACGCCTGTCAATTAGCTGTAATAAAAAAAATAATGTTCATTGTTTGCAATTTTTGATAACTCTATAAATAAAGTTGTTATAACCATTTTGGTCTTTTGCATTTACGTAGTCCGCGCACGCCGTACGTACCCAACGCCTTGAGTCTGGTCTGGATGACTAGATGTAAATTTCAATTACTTCTTGACGCGAGAATATTAAAATGTAAGTACCAGCGACCTGTTTCGCCCATTTTTTTGTTTAGCCTTTATATATTTTTTTTAAATTTTTATTTGTAATTTTATAATCTATTTATTAAATAATCCATATTCGGATAAATTTCTAATTCAAATAGAAAATGATGTTCTATATAGTTGTTGTCTTTCTGAATATAACTCAAAATATATTTGTTGTCAAGATGGAAAATTCATAAATATGATCATGTTTCCAAAAAAGTTATCCCAGCCATCATGTTTGTTCAGGGCCAGATTAAAACTTATGTAAGGCCGATGCAATACTGCGTACACATATTATACAGGGTGTTCTGAAAAAACTCATATCATAATGATACCATAGATTCTGGATGTGAAAATATGTCAATTTACCTTAAGATTTTTTAAGAATTTCAGATTGCGGAAGCACAAAGGTCATTGCAAACAGAAACATCAGAAAATCTACGGTGGCCGAACCTACTGCTTTAACTGGGCATAAGATGGACTTTGAGAATGCTCAAGTACTCACCAGAGTACCTCATTACTTTCCTCTTATCATACGTGAAGTAATTGAAATTGAGAAACAACCTAACAACATACACAGAGAGGATGGTTTTAGACTCAGTAAAGCTTGGACTCCAGTAGTTTATTAGTTTATCCTCTAAGGACTCGTAAGCATCACCAATCTCACAATCACGCTCACCGGATGCGGATCTTCGCCCAACAGTGACAGCCAACCAGAACTCCGTTGTTCTGCCCGAACGGCTCAAAGGGATTCAATGCTCTAATCACTCTGAAGATGCAAGCTGCAATGTCTTGCAAAACGTTAGTTTGTATGGGTTCACAAACAGCTAACAGGCATAAGCCGATTAAGAATTCTTGTCCTAGCAAACAAAATACATTAAGATCAAATCTTCGTCCGCCCCAAGGTTTAAATAATCGAAGTACACGGCCCCGTGTAGGCAGGCAGGACCCACAAATAACTATGGCTCAAACTTTTGGAGCAAATGCTTGTAAAGGCAGACTAGCTACAGGTGCTGGGTGTTATCCCCAAAAGACAACACGGTCTAAGCCGAAAGTAAATTGTAATCTTGACGACATAAACAAAGTTCACCGGCTTTTAAAATATTTAGAAAAGATATTAGTTTATCCATAAATACTGAAAACACCGGAAAAAAGACCCAGAAAAAAACCCAAAAGAAAATCCCAGAAAAGCAGCGCTCAGGAAAAACACTCCCCCAAAAAATATCTTATCATAGCCCCAGTAAAAATCTTTAAAAAGCTGGAAAATAGTTAGATAAACTTATTAGTTCTCCTCATTTTCAGGGAACTGCCTTAACGGAGATTTTTAAAATGTTTTTGGAACTAGTTAATACGCACTACAAAATCTTGTTAGACATTCACATACAATTCCAAAACAAAAGTCGCCCTTATTCATATAAGTCAGAGATGTAATGATATGATTAATATATACGTAATTTAAACGTAGATATAGAAACCCACAAACGTAATAAATATCTAAGCTGTCTGGAGATCTACGTAATTTGTAATTCAATGAATTATAGAATTCATCTAGTATGGACTTTTGTATACATAGGTGCGTTTAAATTAAATCAACATATTTTCACCCCAGAATCTATATCATTTATGACTACTTTTTCCAGAACACCCTGTTATTCATTGTTAAACATAACTATGAACTGGGCAAGCTACTTTAAAAAAGTAGGTAGTTCCAAACTACTAACTATTTTTTTCAAAATGTAGTTAAGTTACTAAGTAACTAAGTTACTTAATACAAAAAGTAGCTAAACTATCCACTTTTTTGTAGTTGTATTCGTTTTAAACAAGCTACTATATATTCCCTCTGCGCTACTACATAAAAAAGTATCATTAAATTGTAAAACGTTTTATTCCTACTTTACTAAGCAATATAAAAAATACAAGAAAAAATTAAAGAGCAATAATAAATACATATTTAGACCGAACCACATTCATGGCAAAAATTTACTGCTTGAATCAGCATTGCTGACAAAATTTATCAACAAATGTGCAGATTATTCAGAAAATTTAAATTTCACAATAATATCGCAATGATATAACTACTTTCAGAGTAGTTACGCTACCGGAAAAGGAGATGAATTACCAACTACTACTAAAAGAGTAGCTTAACTACTTCAAGTAACTTCAACTGGTATTTAACTACTTGAAAATCAAAACTATTACACGAATACAAGCTACAGCTACCTTAATTTAAAAAGTAACTAGAATACAACTACTTTTCATAAAAAAGTAGTTAAGTTAGTAACTAAGCTACTTAGTAGTTAACTACTGCGCAGCTCTGACTATGAAATAATATCATTAATTTGTAAAAATGATCTATTTAAGAAAGTTTAAGGTGTTAGAAATCTACATCAAACGTTTCCCACTATTTTTTTTTAATATTCATAAATAACATATTTAACTGATACTAGCTAAGCCCGTGGCCTACGTTCCACGCAATCCTAACCAGTGGGCAACATCAGATAAAGTTCATAGTCATTGTATGACTGACTCAACCCAAGTGCATTTCTGCTGGATGGCTGGTGTTGCACAAGATTGGCTCCTCCCGAAAAGTAGAAGGAGGAAGGAATGCGGAATTAGTGTATAGATATTGTAATTAGAAATGGTTAATAATGTATGCTTCATACGCAAACCAAATTTCAACTAATTTATTTATTGTTTTATTTCATATTTTATATACAATTGCTTTCCATTTTCCATGTTTTGCGCAGTGGAATAAATGCCGGGTTAAATAAATGGCCGTTCGAGTTATTGGTGGGTTGCGTATTTGATGGGTAACAATTTTGCATGTTTTATGCTTACACTATTCTATAGTTCATAATAGGTTAAATGAAAATAGAATTCGTATTTTTGAGGAGTTCAGTTTTTAGCCTGTCTCAGCAAAAACTTCTTCTAACTATACAGGTGTACAGTAGCAACATCTACCATGGGATATAAATTAGACATCTGGGTTTAAAAACTCCTTTAAAAAAAAGCCGCTAAATTAAATGAATTAAATTGCAACAACAACCATTTTTAATTTAATCTTTAATGCATGTAAAATGTGTTTCTTCGTAGGTGCCATATTTTTCATAGGATCTAGGCACAGTGTCAGTAGTGTCTAAGCCATAATCCTGTGTCTTATAACATTACATTCAGAAAAAGAAAATGTAGAAAAAGTAAATAAATATAATACAAAATGTACAATACAAAGTTGCAATGAGAAGTTTGTACAGAATTTTTAAATTATTATATAAAAATTTTACGAGGCCATAAAGTTTTCTCGAGATCTGTAAAAGATATTTGAGTGTTTTTGCAGATTCTTAATCAGCCTAAAATTTTGCTACTTTGCTAAATTTCAACCCACCCATTTATCTCTTGCAGTAAGAGACCCTTCATGAAGATCTTATGTTAAATATTATTTCGTCGGCTTAGAGTTGGATACTTTTTAAACGGTACTTTATTACGGATGATTGGAATTCATAAACGGCCAATCATATACATCACATAAACTTACCTAGTTTTATTAGATTCATAAGTAGCTTTTCTAGATTGTGCAAACATATCAAACTCATCATCACCTTGAGGCCCATTTCTGGCGGTAACAGTTCCTACTTGTGCTAACTGTGCAGAAGCAGAAGTTGCTGATACATCTAGACAAAAAACAAGAAGATTTACAAAAAAGAATAATACAATTTAAATGCAACACACTTAATTTGCTCAGCTGATCGGATACATCTGGTGGTCCCAAGTCAATAAGGCTGTCATCAGGTTGTGATTCAGGTGTAGCTTTTGGACCAGGACCAATTGCTTTAGCAAGTACAGCCGAAGCAGACTGACCTCCAGCTTCCCGATTCTTCTCCCATCGACTGTAGCGCAAAAATAAATTATTGAGATCATCATTAATACGTAATAATTCCGCAGTAAGTTCGTCATTAGACAATTTGCTTATTAGTTCAACTAGTCGTTGCTGCATTCCATGGCAAGCTGAATTCAGCTCCTACAAATAAGCAGCTAATTGTATATAAAAATTATTAAGCGAGACCAAATAAACTTTTTCTTACATGTAACAATTCCAATTCATCTGGCTGTCCATTTCCAGGTTTCATTTCACTTAACATTTCACCAAATACAGCCATATTGGATTGAACCACGTCTAATTCTGACTGCAGCTTAGCTCGTTGCTCTGTAGAAAGAACGCCACTGGTAGGACTAGGCACATGCGGAGCAGGTGAAGTTTGTACTTGCACTGGAGGTTCTGTAACTGGTGGAATGCTTGCATCGATACTCTGAAACAAATAAATATTGCAAGTATTTTATCTAAAATACCTACCAAAATATTACCCTTTGTGGAGTAAAAATAGGAGCCATTGCATCTAAATCTGTGGCAGGAAATTCAATACCCTTATTGAGTAAGTCCTGATAAACTGACACAACACCAGAGAGCTCAGGTTGCTGTCGAAATGCATCAGCCCATGACTGTATTAAACTCAAGACTTTCTCTTGAACAGCTGTTGGTGGGTCATTCTTTGGACCAATTAGTTTTACCTAAAAAGACTATTGTTTTGAAACTATAAATTAATGAAAGCAATTAAGTAAATAAAAAAAGCATGAAAATGATAATTAAGCTAACAAATGTATTAAAATTTTAAAATACTCAAAGATATCAAAAATTTCACCTCGCCAGTTAGTAAATAAATTAAAAACAAAAACTATTTCATTTTCAATTTAAATTTTAATTAAAGAGATTAGAAAGATATTATAAGATACGCGATCATAAACATTTTGCTTTATCAACACCTACTATTTTAGCTGAGACATTTTGAAGCAAACAATGTTGGTTTTTTCGTCAAATTTTTTTTAATTTACAGAATACGTATTCCATGAAAAAAACTGTGTAGTTTTGTATATTAAAAAAAAATGGGCGAAATATTTTTCTGAAATACAATTATTATTTTTGCATTTAAAAAAATAATTTATACAAATGTTCCAGTCTCAACAGATCAAAGCACATCCCACACTGCAGCTGGCGCACTAATAAAGATGCAACGGATATTCGATTATTATCCGTTATCCGGCCTATCCAGCCATTTCACCGAATATTCGGTTTGGCTGGATAATATGAAATATCCGGCCGGAGATTTTTCTTCGAGTAAAAAAGATTATGCATGCAATTTGATTTGGAAGTATAGACTAAAATAATTGAAAGTAAGGGAGCAAAAACCCCATAAGTCCAGTATTTTGCAGATCTGCATAAAATTACTAAATTTATTCGATGGCGAACTGAATATAGATGGCGCTGCAGTGGATGTGACATTTAATATTAGTTCAAGGGCGTTCATAGAAGGTCAAGCTATAGTAAATTCTGGACACTTGGTAATGTGCGGCGGCGTTAATGCTGAAAATCATATTGAGGTTGCGGCATTGTGTCAACGGACTTCGAATCTAAAATGACCACCGCACGCGATCGAAATTCCTATAAACATCAATAAATAATTAGTAAATTGCATTTTGTATATTTTGAAAATTATTTAAAAAAATTAGCGGGCACCCATCATTGTTGCACGTAATGTAGTTTCTGCAATTTTATCTGTTTTCTTATAGTTTTCTGAAAACTGTAAGCCCCGCTACTGGTAGTATCAGAAATGTTTGTAAATAAACAATATCAACACTATTTTATTATGTCAAATAAATATAAGTATATATAAATAGTTGATTTTTTTTTAAATTTTATAAAGAGTAATTGAAAGTTTTTTAAAAATTATTTTACGGTGAACTTCATTCGAGAGGCAATTAAAATTATTATATATACTGTAGTAGCCTTGGTGTATTGTATATGGTAACTTAGCGACTTGGTTGCTATGTACATGAATATAAAAACAATTCATAAAAGATTTTGTATCGTGAACTTCATTAAAACTTTCTCCTCCAAATAGTGTTTTATTTAATAACTACGAACCCAAACATTACATTATTGGTGACCCCTCCGACAAGATTTGAACACGGAACCCTCCCGACGTGCGGAATTCAGAATTTCAAGACCTCCACAAACCGCAACATTCAGCTGCCACATCGCCACAGACCTAGGATCTTCAAAACCCCACTGAATTACAAGATAAGTAACGTTTATTAAATATGGCTTTAAACCGTGTTTGTATTGACTTTCCCGAATTTAACATTCAGGACGTCGATTTGTTTTTTGTACTGCTAGATAAATTTTTCCAAGTTAATGCTATTGCAGACTCTGCAGCAAAATTTGATATATTGACTTTGAAGCTTCCCCATGAAGTATTAAGTAATATACGACGGTTAGTCTTAAACAGACCTCAGCGAGCCCCATACGAAGCTTTAAAAGCTGAACTAATTCGTTTGTATAACAAACCACGGAATATTAAGATAATGTCACTTTTGACAGGTCTCAAGTTTGAAACGTCATGTAACGCACTTTTACAAGAAATTCTTAAACTTTCTCATGGTTTACAACTACCAGACGAGTTCCTTAAGAACCTACTGTTTTCAAAATTGCCTGATAATTTAAAAATACCCGCTGCTTTACTTGAAACAGATTTGGAACTTCACGAATATTCAAATAAGATCGATGAATTATTATCTGTTGTGCCGAACAATATTCCTTGTGCATCAGAGAATGATAGGTTTGATCGTCTATCTAAGGAAATCGCTAACATTAAAAATGAACTTCAAAACTCGCAACCAAAGTTTAGATCAAATTTTCAAAATAACTCGTTTGCACCATCACGATTACAAACACGTAATTTTAATCAACGTCAGTATTACAATCAAAATACACAACCTACTTCCACTCAGCAACTTAATTTTCCCAATAATAACACGCACAATTACCAAAATTTTCCAAATTTGTGTTATTACCATGAAAGATTCGGTAATAGAGCCGTTAGATGTGCCGGTCCCCCATGTTCTTTTAAAAAAAACTAAATTCGGCCGTGCCAACATCACCCAGTTGGCAAAATTTGGCTTTTCAAGGGTGCAATTTAATTTTTATTAAAGATGTATTTTCAAACATAAGTTTTTTAGTGGACAGCGGTTCAAACTACAGCTTGTTACCAAATGCCTTCTTCCACAACCACACAACACGCAATCCTGCCTCTTTGATTTCTTTATTGGCAGCGAACCAAACACAAATACAAACTTATGGTTCTAAAACACTAGCTTTAAAATTTGATTTTTCAAATCAACCAATTACTTGGAACTTTATTTTGGCAGATATTGCATTTCCAATTTTAGGGCTAGATTTTTTAAAATATCATAATTTAATGTTAGACTGTGCTGTGGGAGGAGTAGTTGACCGAGTTTCTGTTAATCGATCTATGATGTTCGACCCGGAAATTCGTGAGTCATCCGTTCTTCCACAGACTGGTGGTAATTCACCTGTTCAACAAACAACCCCTCCTACTTCAAACAAGTCACAAACAATTATAAAACATTTAAACGAATCATCTCAACATTTAAACAACTCTTCTCAACTTACAAACAAATCACAACCATTACTCCAGCCAACTTCATCACAATCAAACATCCAACCAATCTCTCAATCATCTCTCTCAAACACATCACAACTAATCACACATCCTAATCAACTTTCCAATCTTCTTTCTTCTGAACTTAACGACTACCAATCGCCTTCTACGGTAGAAGCAGATGTTAATGCTCAAGAAATTTCTTATAACTCACTCTCTTTACAATCTTTATCACCTGAACGCACTCTTTACTATAACCTTCTTCAACAATTTCCTGCTTTAACAGCGGAATTCGACATTAACACCCCTATTAAACATAATATAGTGCATCGTATAAAAACTAACGGTCCGCCAATTAGTGCAAAGTGTCGAAGACTTAATCCAACACAATTACTGTTTTTAGAAAAACATCTGCATGAACTGTTACGTGCTGGAATCATCGAGCAGGCAGACAGTCCTTGGAGTAGCCCAATACATATGGTATTAAAACCTGATGGCAGCTATCGTGTCTGTGGCGATTACAGGCAGCTGAATGCGGTGACAGTTCCGGATACCTATCCAATTCCCTTCATGCAAGACTTTACTCACAAAATATATGGATCTACAATATTTACTAAATTGGATTTAAAGAAAGCATACTTTCAAATTCCTTTGCATCCAGATGATATGGACAAAACCACAATTACCACGCCTCTTGGTGCATATCGTTACAAAAGACTTAATTTTGGCCTAAGAAACGCTCCTGCTTCCTGGTCCAGATTCGTCCAGAAGATTCTTACAGGGATGTATTACATTTATTTTTACCTCGACGATATATTAATTTTTAGTAAAACCGCGTCAGAGCATTTGCGTCATGTAAAAATGGTTTTTGAACGTCTGACTGAATACGGACTTTTGTTAAACGTTGATAAATGTGTTTTTGGGGTTAGTGAATTGGATTATTTGGGGCACAAGGTTTCATGTAATGGCATACTGCCACAAGACTCAAAAATTGAGGCGATAAAGAACTTTCCAATACCAAACGATCAAAAAAAATTGCGCAATTTCATAGGCTTAATAGGATATTTTCATAAACACATTAAGAATTGTGCAAAAATTTTGGCTCCGCTGAATTCTTTAGTTATTCCGGGTAAGGCTTCCACGAAACCAGTTGTTTTGCAAGGTAGGACGTTAGAAGCTTTTTATGAAGCCAAACAGGCACTTATTGAGGCCACACTTCTAGTACACCCGCAAGAAGGAGCTGAGATCAGTATTTCTTGTGATAGTTCCGGAGATGCTATTGCAGGCGTATTACAGCAACTACAAGATGGTTTATACAAACCTCTCGCATTCTGCAGTCGATCGCTTACGCCTACTGAAAGAAAATACAGCATTTTCTCACGCGAACTTTTGGCTATTTATTTCGCAATTAAAAAATTTCGATATTTTATAGAATATAGGACTTTTCACGTGTATACGGACCATAAACCGATTTGCTCAGCTATCAAAAGTTCGTGCGACACTTATTTACCACGAGAGTTTCGTCATTTAGAGTACATTTCTGCTTTCACCACGGATATCCGATATTTAAAGGGAAGCGAAAATATTCCAGCAGACGCACTTACACGAGTTTCAGCAATTTTACCCGAATTGGTTGATTATGATGCAATTGCACATGCGCAGGTTCAAGATGAAGAATTATTACAACTTCAGTCGAATCAAAATTTTAATTTTGTCAAAGCACGTACACCAAACAATACGTCAATATGGATCGACACGAGTCGAGGATTGTCGCGACCTTACGTTCCATTGCCATTTCGTTTTGGAATTTTCCAGCGGTTACATGGCATGGCTCATCAAGGCACTAGGACGATGCAGAAGCAGGTTGCTCGAAGGTTCTTGTGGACTGGTATGAGAAAAGACATTCGGGATTGGGTAAAGAGCTGTTCTAATTGTCAGCAGAATAAAATAACACGACACACGAAGACACCATTGCAACCTATAATCGAACCTGATAATCGTTTTGAACAAATTCATTTGGACATTATGACCCTTCCTCCTTCGAATGGTTTTAAATATCTACTAACAATAGTAGACCGTTTTTCACGTTGGCCCGAAGCAATTCCATTAAAGAGCACCACAACTGATATTATTATACAAGAACTTATCAATACTTGGATCAGCCGTTTTGGAGTTCCAAAGATTATTTCTACGGATAATGGTCCGCAATTTATTTCTGCAACGTGGGAAAATTTTTTGAAAACTTTGGGGATAAAACATATTAAGTGCAGTGTTCAACACGCACAGAGTCAGGGTTTGGTGGAAAGACTTAACCGTACGATTAAACAAGCAGTAAGAACGACGGGGATGAGCGACTGGATAGAGAGATTACCATGGATTTTATTGGCTTTGCGCTCAGCAATTAAAGAACAAGTTCAAGTGTCTCCTGCGGATATTCTATACGGAACACAATTGCGTCTGCCCGGAGATTTTTTTCAAGACGTAGATCTTGACGATCGCACCGAGTTAACACATTTTGTTTTTAAATTACGAAAACACATGCACAACGCCAAGTTCTTTTTCACTAAGATTTTTAATAATAGCAATACTTTCGTGGATCAGCAATTAAAATCGTGCTCACACGTGTATGTACGCAACGACAGTCATACGCTAGGCTTAAAGCAGAATTATTTGGGTCCATTCAAAGTGATCTCTCGAACGGAAAAATATATGGTATTGGAGGGCTTCGGTAGAAATGGAATTGTTTCTCTAGATCGCCTCAAACCAGCTTTTTTTGTTTAAATATTTTTGTTTAGATATTATGTTCTTTTTATTTTTGCACATTTTTTTCCCTTTTTGTTCTGTTTTTTTTTAGTGAACTGAACTTTTTCGACTCTGCTCTTAGAACCCCAAGAATTGGACACCCACCTGAAAAAACTAGAAGCAACTTCAAGCTAATTTAATTCTCTATAATGTTCAATTAAAGTTACGTTACTTGTATTGTTTTTAAAAAAGATCAGAAGTTTTTGTAGCTAAGATAGCATGCGCTTCACGTTTGGTGCGTAGCTTTTTTTCTTCTGCAAAGGGGGGGGGGGGGGGGTATTAATGTAGTAGCCTTGGTGTATTGTATATGGTAACTTAGCGACTTGGTTGCTATGTACATGAATATAAAAACAATTCATAAAAGATTTTGTATCGTGAACTTCATTAAAACTTTCTCCTCCAAATAGTGTTTTATTTAATAACTACGAACCCAAACATTACAATACTACACCCTCGGTTTATTACTATTTTGTAAATTTATCATCACCTAATATTGATGGATCTAAATTAATTAATGTTACAATAACAATCATCATTTTATCTATATAAGGTAAAATCTTCTATAATAATGTTCCTTAACATATTTTGAAAATTTTACTTTTTTACTCATTTAACCCAGAAGATCAAATAAAATAATTGTATTATTTCCTTTATAGTATGAATGGAATTTGATTCTACATGTGAGACATTTTTTCATGTCAATTTCTGTGCTATCTAAAACTATTCTTGTTGATTGATACCAATCCAAACAAACAGAGATGTTATTTAAAATTTCTTCTTTTGCAGGAAATCTAATTAATGGCTTTAAAACTATGCTTAGCTCTAGTGTATTATAAAAATAAGACCTGCTGTCTCTCCAAACTAATTTTAAATTGCACGAATAAAACGGTAAACGATAAATCTAATTCTAATTTTATTAGATTCAGTAAATTTTTTGCGGAGATGATAGATTTGTGTTATCTGTCGACAATTTTGGAACAGCATTGACCAATACAGCAAAAATTGTTAAATTAATTACGCCTTTTAACACCGACGCACACAACAATCATTTTTGCTTTATGAACCACATAATTTAGCACGTTCAGCCATTCTTATGAACGCTACAAAACGTAAATATAAATTTTAGCCCGTTTCGTTCAGTTACAAAGTTTGCCGCAAAGCGCCGTGGCGAGCGCTGCCTCAGCCGAATATTATTGAGATCAGCATTTATGCGAGTTAAAAATTTGAAATAATTTCAAACAACATATATAACATAAGGAGGATGCATGAACCGCTTGTTGCTGTGATATGCAGGTCTCAATTTTGCAGTACATGTGACAGAGAGATCCGAGACAAGAAACCTATAAAAAGCACTCGATCGTCAATCGTCATTTTATTTAAATGTCGATAAAAACCATATATGTTAGGTTATGTCAGTTGATTTCTTGGTGATGTCGGATCTATCACGACAGAACACGTTTTAGTTTTAACAATTGTTGGAAATTACTATTTCTTGTAATTACAATCAATTTCGTTGACAGGTTTCCAATCTTACATGTGAACAAAAAACAATATTAGAGCTAATCAGCACATCCTTGAAATAGTACATTTAGTAGTTTCCTTGTCTCGGTGCTCTTCCTCTCTCTCTCTCTCTAAAACACTGCAGAATAAGACCATAGGGTTCGTGCATTGCATACTCTTTAAGTACCTATATAGTATGCTCTGTAATTAAAACCTAAACTTTACTACATTTAAGCTGAAACTACTTCGAAAGTAAAAACTATGCCGGATAATCCGGTATCCGGTTGAGCAACCGGATACCGAATATCCATTATCCGGCATTTTGAAAAAGTACTGCTCGCTGCATCACTACGCACTAATAACACAACAATATCTACTACTATGCTCAGACTCCGATAGCTTTAAAAATACAAGTGCAGTAAGAAATAGTACATTTTCTCTAGTGATGTATAGTTGGGTAATTTTCGGACAGAAAATTTTTCCGAAATTGTTTTGAGCATTTACGGAAACTTTCCTATATTTAAATTTGACACCGCTTTCAGTAAACAGGTAAAGTCTACGGATTTATTAGTAGGGTAACACATCTCTCTCTTTGAGAACCAGGCAAGGTGTTTTGTAGTGACCCAAATATTATTTTCAATAATTTTAACTTTGAAACTAAAATACTCTTTAATAGTTAGTGTACTTTCCTTGGTCACATTATGAAATAGAATACTTAATTATTGTATTGTAGGTACAGGGTTATGTACAGGGTGAGTCTGGATAGTGACACCCCTCAGTTATCTTGCTAAAAACTGCCTTTACCAAAAAATGTTCGGAATGTTGCACAGCAAGATGGAGAAGTAATGTCGCAAGTATAAGCGACACACTTTTCAAGCAGACATAAGTAATGACAAACGTTGTTACAAAGCAGTTGTTGTCTTTTTACTCTTGCAGTTTAAATTCTATATTTAGCAACTTTACCAATCGATCTGCATTGGTTAGGGACACTTCGAGCCTAGCGTTCAACTTGGAATTTTTTATACCGGCTTTTATCTTTAATGCCATTAAAAGTAACCAAAAATAGATAACTTAATGCTTCCTTTTAGATCCTTTATTTGAGTTTTCAAAAATGGAAAAGGAAATGCTGCAATATTTATTATACCTACAAAATAAAAAACAATGGTGTTTTGTTTTAAGAAGTAAAATGTCTGCCAGTTACACAGCTTGTCTTTTTTGTTAGAAGAGGCATAAAAAAGTTAAAAAGAAGTTGTGGCGTTTTAAGTGTCCTCAATTTTTAATAATGAAACTAGCGAAACCCCTGGGCTATGCCAGTGAAGTTGCTAGTGTTGCAAGCTGTGGATCGTAGTCCTAGTTTTATGAATTTTATGGAGGTTGGTTGAATTCTATATAAATTGAATTTGAGAAATTTGTACGCCAAAATTATGGGGAGAGGAAGTTAACCTCCTTAAATATTGCTGTATCTAATAATTAAGTTCTAAATCTTATTCTACTATTGAGTCATAACAGAACAACAACAAATAGTAGCCCATCCCTGGCTCTATAAGCTTACAAAGTCTACAAAAGTCGTGTGGCCAATTTTGAGCAAGAGTTTTTTGGCAATGTTCAAACTATGAAAATATTTTCACTTAATGGTTTTCATTTGTAAAAAAAATTCTTTTGTATAGTAAGACTGCGTTCCTCTGAGGCTATTTTAATACCAAAATTAATTCTAATCTGTCCACTCATTTTTGAGTAAATAAGCGTTTAAAATTTACAAACAACGTAGCCGTTTTAAAGCTAGAGTGCTCAGAAAAATCTTTAGATTTGTCTTAACGCCTTCTATCATATTCTGTTCTTACACTTATGAAATCCCACTTGTAAAAGAAATGCTACCAAAAAACATGTCTAACTTTTCAGTTTCTTTTGGTATACCTAGGTACAACTTTTCGTTGTATCTAGATTCTAGGTGTACCAAATTTCATTAAAATCGGTCTAATAGTTCCCGAGATTTCGCGTTACACACACGTGCACATACAGACCGTCATTTTTTAAATCTGCTGTTCTGTGTTCCTGGAGGGCCAAAACATCTATTTCCGTCAAAGTCAATTGTCATATTCGAACATTTTCGTGATCACAATACATTTCCATACTGGAAGTATACGAAAGTACAAAACCGTGCAGATTCAGCTATTCTTTTTATATGAGAGCTAGTAATGAACAGACAGCGGTTCTTTTACGCGAACATAAATGTTATGGCTACTTTAGTTCTCAATATGTAGGTCAATAAGTGTGGAATGTAGCGTATATTTGTTTATTTTGTAAAATGTTTGTGAGAACACCTTTGTGGTGGCGGTTCCCCTGCGGCTTTTTTTATAATAAAAGTGGCAAAAACCAGCAGCCTCAGTAATAAAATTTATTTGTATGTTATTGAGTGAAATATATCAAATATGCTGTGTGAGATGCCATGTCAGCGGGATAAATACACATTTCCGACCCGCTAGAATCATATAACCAAACTAACAGAACTGACATCAAACTTAAACTTGAACTGCAAACAATCAATAAACTGAGCCAACATGCAAGCGGGCCGCATTTGTTTTATTTTGATAAATCTTTCTGAGATGTAAAATTTAGTTGTTTTGTTATGCTGGGACAGTTACCGATTTAATATATAGATTTAGAAAATTCAACGTAACCTTTTTTAATTAATCGCATTTACAAGATTTTGACAACATTGCGTTAAATAGAAAATTAAAGTCTCTCTTTTACAGCATATCTGCCCAACTCTTGTAATAATCAAGTAAACAACTATCTACATTTATATATTTTTTTTTTCTGTGGGTTATTTTTCCTCTGGATTTTTTTTCCTATGATGTTTTTTTTCTGGATTTTTTCCTTAGAATATTTTACGTTTTACCAAAAAAAAATGTTAGAGAATGGTTTCTAAGAAACATCATCACAATAATATGTTGTAAATTGTAAGTAAATGCTTGCGGAAAGTCAAGATTTTTTCCCTACCCTTCATTCCTTTGTTTAATTGAAGCGCTTTATCCTTTGAGACGAATGTAAAGGATTTGCGTTAAGTTGGTAACCTCTTTTCTTTTCGATTAATGGTTAGTTAATAGAATTGGAATTGTTATCTGAGATTTTAAAAACAATACTATCAGGAAATTACTAAAATGATTTCTTTTTACAATGGTTTATGAATGTGTATGCTGTTTTATATTGTAAGTTTAAAATAATCAATAATTATTATTATTAATTCAGTATAAACATATATATTTTTACAATAAAGCTCAGCGTTTTTCTATTTACCATACTTTAACAAAACAATAATTCCCAGATTTTAACGGAAATACGCGTTTTGGGGATCAAGAAACTCAGAACATTGTTCCTTCATATCTCCTATTTGGATCCAATTTTAAATGTAAATGTATACTACCAATTCGTCGATAAAACAAAGTTTTTGAAAATTTCTGAAACCGAAACCAGAAGACAAATCCAGGGGAAAATACCGTGCAAAAAAGTGGCAAGAAACAAGCCAGCAAAAAAAGTTTTAAAAAGAAGAAGCTAAAATCTGTATCAAATAACATTGTTATTTTCATGAATAAAACTTGATGTAGAAAGCTGTAAAAATTATTTATTAAACATTTAGTATCTATTTTAGGCATTGTAACTTTCTGCTGCACATCTTCTTACCACTGCTTTTGTCAAACTGTTGATGGAAAACAGTTTGAACATTTAAAAAAAAACACCAGAACTTGTCTTTTTTCAGTTTTCATGCCTCGTCTAACAAAAAAACACAATGTATAACCGGCAGACATGTTTACATCTCAATAAACAATACCCTTATGTGTTATTTTTTCCTCTTCCATTTAGTATTCCAAATACAACAAAGAAAAACTTCAAGTTACCTAATTTTTCTTTACGTTTTATATCGCTAATAATGACAGCTGCTGCAGTTTCTATAAGTGTAAAATTAAATTTGCCTTTTATAAATATTACCAATTCCCGTGTTTTTAACATAAATTTGAAATAAATTGCAAAATTGAGACAGGAACCCTAGCCGTAAAATCTCCAAATTAAACAACAGCCTTTAAGTGCCACTAAGCCATGCTCGCCAACAGGTAAAGTTGCTAAATGTAAGATTTAAACTGCAAGAGTAAAAAGGAAACAACTGCTTTGTTACAACGTTTGTCGTTGCCCATGTCTGCCTGAAAATCATGTTGCCTATACAAGCTAACTATTTGCGACTTACTTCTGCACTTTGCTGTACTATGTTTAATCATATAGAGAAAAGCCTTATCGGATCTACCCAAGAATGTTGGTATTGCATGGCTTACTAGGATTCAACATACAACATGCAAGTTTCTCATTTTAAATTATACCTTGTACATTTTTTAATTTACTAAAAAAAACAAATTTTCCTCTATGCATTTATATAAATATATCGTGTGGGGTACATAAAAAAATTCCACGGTAATACATTAATTAAGAAGAAAAAGAAACACATTAAATATTTGCACCATGCAGCCAGGAAATCAAGAATACTTTTGTTTTGATTTGTACAAGCTTGTAAACCCATAAGGTAATACCTTTTAACATTATTTGACATTTCAGGAGTAATAGCAGTAAACGCATTTCTAATTCTGTTCATCTTTTCACAATTTGTCAGCCAAATTTGGTGAAAAGTAGTTTTTACATGTCCCCACAGGAAAAAATCCATTGGAGTTAAATCAAGAGACCTTGCAGGCCAACCTTCCTACTAAGATAGATGCTTTTTATAAGAATATCTTGCTTGATATAAACGTTTTGATACCTAAACAACACAATTTGAGTCACCACACATTAAAATCATATCACCCAGTCATTTTTGAGAAACGCATGTTGTTATTCATTGTAATGACAACTACTTTCTTTAATTCTTTGGCTATTCATGCAATTTCATAACTACTTGATGGAAAAATTAAATAAGAACTTTTCTTCTTAAACAATGCATATTACTGTGTAATTTTCTTATGCAACTCGGTCATTTTTTTGTACAATCGGACAAAAAAATCAGTTGTTTTAGAAAAATGGACAAACAATATATGACATTTAAATTTAGAAACTTGACTGTGACATCTTGAATTCCAGTAAGCTGTCTAATTTAAACAACATACATAATAGAATACAGTACAACATTTTGAACATTAAAAACTTTTCTAGTAAAAGCAGTTCTTAACAATGTGTTAAGTGTTAGCCAGGGGGTGCAGCTATCTAGACTCACCCTGTATTTGGTCTTATTTTTTCGTTAAAGTGAGTACCACTCAACATTTTTAGTAAAAAAAATGAACCTTTAGCAATTTTTCCATAAAATTTTCCCACTAATTTTTCCGGGAAATTTACATCACCAATTTTCTCTGTACTCTCCCTCTCAGGAAATATTAGTCAAAAATGTTTGCAAGAGAAAATATGGCTTGACCAAAAAGTGGAGGATGGGTAAGTTTCACTTTACTCCCCCCAATTAATATTACATCTAAAAATTACTTTTAGCATCAGATCTTATTCTGCTATCGGGGATAAGCAACTTACTTTGGAATTTTGGATTGTCTTTTATTTATTACATAAAAAACAAGTAATTTCTAAATTTCAAAAATCCAGAGTAGTCACAGAGTAATTAAGGCATAGAGAGAAAGACAGTGTTGTAGCTTGCAAACAAAGATAGTAGCCAATTAATTGTCTACTATCCTTGGCTTCAACTAGTTCTATTAGTTTACAAAATTAGAAAAAATCATGTGGCTACTTACTGAGAAATATTTTTTTTGTGATTCTTTTTTTTAAGCGAGTTTATATCGTTATGAAAATATGTATATTCTTATAATAATATTGTATTCCGCTAGTTTTTACGATACAAAGTTTTATGCCACTCTGGCCTTTTGTTGGATAAACTAAAGTCAAAGTCAAAACTTTCAAACAATTGTAATGGCCGCCATTTAAGCTATAAAGTTCAGTACTAAAGCGGTTCTTTAGCTATGGTCCGCCACAGACCCAACCCAGGGATTCTATTGTCAGAGGTTCAAGAAAAAAAATGATAATTACTTATACTACTGAAACACGAAAAATGCATATTTCTTGAAAATAAGGAATATTTTTATTGTAGTAGGTAGATTATTTTTGATGTCGCTATTGCTGCCGTCGCTGTGACCACGGTGTCAAGGTCACCAAGCGCTGTCGTCTTACGCGTTAATATTAGTTAATAATACATGGGAAGAGGTACCCAAATTTTTTTTTGTACATACAGAGTCTTCAGGCTACCAAAGTTAAAGAACTGCTAATTTATCATATTCTGCTTTCAAATCTACAAAATTCTGCCATTGAAAAATGATACCAAAAATGTATGTCAAATGTCTTCTAATTTCGGACCGTTATTAAAAGCTTATTTTCCCCATGTATCACACTCATTCTCAGACCAACTTTTTACAAAGACATCATTGATTCTTAAAAATTCAGCACCAAAAATGTCCATGAAAAGTGAAAACAATATTCATACTTTCCCATACTTCTAGTGAAGTATGGTAAGTTACGATTTCATGCAAATTTTTGAACGGTGCGTTCGTTCCCCTATATCTCCTAAACTCCTTGACCGCTTTTTTTAAAGTAGTGTGTGGCAGTTTTTGGTAGCAGGTAGTTCTTTGTATGGTTTTTAACTGGAATCAGAAATTACACATGTTTTTTTGGGCTCCATTATTTTATAAAAACGTTTTTGAAATTTTGATAACAAAGTTGTAATGTATCCAAATGTCAATCAAATCAAATCATTTTTTTCCTAATGCTGTATCTTCAAAACAAAGCTTGCTACAAATTTTTTTGACGTTGCCCTGTTAATTACTTTTTATATTAAATAATGCCCTATTACTCAAAAACAAAATATCCAATCAATAAAAATTGTCATATTATTTAATGGACCTTAATAAGTATAATCACGCGATGCAAAAATATTTTTGGAAATATAAAAATTGTAAAAATGCTACGTTTTCAAAATTTTGAATTAAAAAAAAAATTATTCCTCAAAATCTGTCTTTAGCATTTTTTAAAACATTGTTAGCCCATGGACTATATACTTGTTTTTAATAATCTTCCGAATTGTACCCTGACGCCCTTAAGGAATTTTTTAATATTTAATTTTCATTATGTATTATTGTTAAAAAATGCAAACGTCAATTGTTATAAACTTTAAACAGTTTAATAGACTATTAGGATTAAAAAAGCTGAGGTGTGGACTTCGAGTGGACTTTCCCATATTAGATATTAATACTTGCCGTATTTGCAAATGTGTCAATTTTATAATTGTAACGTTGTACATTTCACCGACTGTTAGATTTCTAAGAAAGCAAGATATATAGGCAACGCTCCATTCCATCCATTCAAACTCATAGAAAGCGCCACGGTGATATTAAAGCTTTCAGTAAAAAATCAATTTGTAGCCAATCTTCCGTTCTATCAGCCTACAAAGTGTTAAAAAAAATTGTGTGGGCAGTTTTCGAATAATCTCTTTTTGAAACTTTTCAAAATTTTGAAGAAACGCCATTGCAATTGTTTTCAGATTTTCAAAGTTAATTTTGTTTCATCGTATACTACGCACAAACGGTGGTCAAACAAGTTGTAGTTAATCCCAATCAGATAACTACTTTTTGAGTAAGTGGGCGGTAAAGTCGAGATTTACAAAAAGTTGTAGCGGCCGCCATTTTAAAGAGAGCGTTAGGTACAAAAGTTTTCGATTTGCCCTTAAGCTCTACTCCCATTTCACTGTTTGTTAGATTTCTAAGAAAACAGTATATATAGACAACCCTACGATGTCGCATACCGTGCAAGAATAGTAAGATTTATTTAGTTAATATATTTTTTAACGATAGCTAATTGATAGGCGTAGTTAAAATCCCGTAACTGCCGGAAAACACGTTGTTGATATTAAAAAGTATCGTCTTTTTTTCTGTTTTTAAAATAGTTGAAAATTCTTGAAGATCCTAATCAAGTACTTCAAATAGTCTATCGAACAGAAAGTTTAAAAAAATCGTGTGGGCAGTTTATGAAATACATCTTTTTGAAAATTTTAAAAATGTTGAAGCTGCGCCATTGCGATCGTTTACGGATTTTCAAAATTAATTTTAATTCATTGTATACTACCCACAAAAGGCTCTCAAACAAGTTGTAGCTGACCCCGATCAGACAACTACTTTTTGAATAAATGGGCGTTAAAGTCCAGATTATCAAAATGTTGTAGCGGCCACCATTTTGAAGCTAGAGAGGTAGGTAAAAAAAGTTTTCGATTGGCTTCTGTCAGACTCCGTCAAATTTCCAAAGTTTAGTTTTGGAAAAAAACGTTACCATAAAAACATGTTTAACTTCCGTTTTCGGTTAGGATTTTTTTGAAAAGCTTAACTAGAACTACAATTTTTGATATACTTCTTGATTTAAAATTTCATCAAAACCGGTTCAGTACTTTTGCCTTTAGAGGCGTCACCCACCCACCCACACAGTTTTTTAAAACAACTTTTTAGGTTCCTTGAGTCCCAAAACACGTATTTTACCTGAAGTACTTTATTAGGATCAGCAAACATTTTCAACTATTTTAAAAAATAAAAAAAAAACGATACTTTTTAACATCAACAGCGCGTTTTCCGGCAGTTACGTGATTTCAACTACACCTATCAATTAGCTCTCGTTAAAAATATATCTATTTAAATAAACTATTTATATCGATTTTTAGTCCGATATTCGGTGTAGGACAGGCGGTTCCGTTCTTACTATTCTTACACGGTATGCGACATCGTAGGGTTGTCTATATAAATTGTTTGCTTAGAAATCTAACATAGGGTGAAATGAGAGAAGAGAAATCTAATAGAGGATAAACTGCACAACGTTATAATTATAAAAACTTACACTTTTCCAAATATGACAAGTATTAATATCTAGCATGGGAAAGTCCACTCAAAATTAACACTTCAGCTTTTTCTATACTGAAGTATGAGAAGGTAAAATGGAAAACAAAAATGAAATCTGCAATCAAATATATCTTATCTATTGATCATCTTATGATTTGTTGTTTCTACATGACAACAACTGTATGTGCACAGCGATTAAAACAATAATTACCAAAGTCTGAAGTAAATGAACTCGCCGCAATAGATAAGCTCCATTGAAAAACTAACTCATTGTTTAGCCATTTATGATAAAACAGATATAATTATTAGTTATTAATTATGTATTTTTAGTATAATTATGCCATAAATCAAAAAGACGTCAAACTTGACAAAAATTTCTTAAGTATACTCTTACCAATTCTTGCACAAAATCCTTACTACATGCCAAGAGATGTAAACGCCTTCCACAATTTTTCACACACGTTTCAAGTACAGTAAGAGTATACATAACAACAGTGTAATTTTTTCCAGCATTTTGAGTGAGGCGTTTTCGTATGGCTTTAATGGCGTCCTTCGGACCATCCTCAGTTTCGTTTACTAGATCGCATATTTCCATGTTAAGTGCCCAGTTTTCTGAGGCAAGTGTTGCATCTGTTGCTTGTTCTGAAACAAAAGTTATGAGAAATATCAATATTAACTGATTAGTTACATAATATGAAATAATATTCTGCAATAAATTTTACCACTAAAAAAATTTCTGAATTCAATATTTCGCCACCGAAAAAAACAAAATTTTCTTAAATGGCAACATGCCAATCTTTTCACAGAATCAGTAGTTCTTTTGATTCTGAATACAAAAATTAAAAGTATAGAAGCAACATAGCAGAAACAAAACCCTTTTCAAGCTATTCACAATTTGTCTGATGCTTTGTAAACCATTAATAGTCATTTAAAATTGTTTTAATTATAAAGGGGCAATGGAAACAATTAAGAAACAAAGAAAATTATTTAAAACCGTTAAACAACGATGAAAGCAACAACAAACAACACACAAACGATTCTATTGCAAAATATTTCCTTACATTACATGTTTAAACCAATGCATACGATTTGACGATATTTTGATTCGCATTTGCTAACATTTGGGGTGTTCTTTATTTTTCTTCCTACACTTTCTTATAGTGACTGACGTAGGGGTCTTAACATAAACTTTGGTTTTCCAATAAGTGCATAAAAATAAACCTAGTGGGGGTGAGATCAGGTGACCTCGATGGCCCCTCTACTACTACTTATGTTACGGCTCCTAATTATAAAAAATAACTAGATTATAACACCCCAAATATTAGTAAACGTGCAACAAACTGTTGTTAATCATGCACATAGGAGTAAAAATCTACAGGAACATCAGTTTCAACACGTAATGTAAGGAAACGTAATGTAGTAAGACTCGTTTGTGTGTTGTCTGTTGTTTAATTGTTTTAAATAAATTTCATTTGTTTCTTGATTGTTTCCATAACCAACTTATAATTATAACAATTTTAAATGACCATTCATAGCTTACAAAGCATCCAACAATTAATTGTAAATAACTTAAAAATTGTTTGTTTTTCGCTATATTTCCCCTATACATTTATATTCAGGATCAAAATAGCTATCTGACTGAAAAATTAGACATGTTGGCGTTTACGAAAATATTGTTTTTTTATGGCGGCTATCAAAACAGAAATTCAAATTTTTTCATTATTTTTCTTAGTTAGGGGGAGCTTCACAAATTTGCTTTGAGAACTATATTTCTTATTCAAATAAAAAAGTTGATCTACGACCACTTTTAAATTATTCTTTTTTTTTTTAATTTGGAACATTTAAAATCATCAAACAGTATAAAAATTAGAGACATTCAGGTATCTATACATACTTTTACTACTAATTTAAAAAACACAGGTATCCATTTTAAATTTAAAGTATTCATGTGTGAATCCCCACTTGGCCTACCCATTACCTCCCTTCCTTGTCACACTCATTACCATTAGTTACCCATCCTTTCCTTATCTCACTCATTAGTTGCTATAATTGCCTATGTTTTCAGTAAAATAGTGACAATCTGTGCATATAATTATGGAGCCATTAATATATTGTTCTACAGCTACCTTCTTGTTAATTTATGGTACCTAATTACCTACCTACTCTACCATTTGTTTTTATGAACAATACGTTTTTAATGCTTTTCAAAGAATAAACTTTTATGTTTGTAAAATATTTAATTTTCTGCTGCATTTATTATTATAGTATACATACATCTGACCAAATAGTTGAAAGTATCCGGTCAAACCGAATTCTTCTATGTATGGGCCAGATACCGAACAGCAAACAGATATCCGTTACATCTCTAATAGAAATGTAAACAAGAACCATGACTAACAGAAATAATATAAACACTTAGGACTCTTAATTTCATAGAACCTGAACACAAAAAAAAGTTTGAAATGCTCTAGCTCAACCGTGATACATTATATAACCTGTTGCCTATTTTCTTAAAAACTACATTAATAGGGTTTAATTAATTCTCTGTTCAAAGTTTTGCTTATAATATACTCCTCAATAAAGTAAGGTTCCAGATGCTGTTTACAAGGTGCACCAATATTGTATTGTGATATTATTTCATGGAGCTGTTAATATTAAAAATAGAAGAAAGCTTTATAAATGCAAAAGTAGTTGGTAGTTAACTGTTTCATTACCTGAAATTATTATGGATTTTACTGAGCGTTTAGTTACGCCCATACAGTACTTTACTTTGTTTTAAATGGTATACTACTAGTGCTGTCGACTGATTACGGTTCACCGGTTAATTATTTTACGATAACCGTCGGTTACAAATCTTCTAAAAACTGATTTAAAAAACCGGTTTGAAACTGAGATGAAAAACCGGTCTAAAAACCGGTCTGAAAAATCGGTATGAAAAAACCGGTCTGAAAAAAAAGGTTTAGAAAAACCAGTCTGAAAAACCCGTCTGAAAAACTGGTCTGTAAAACCCGTCTGAAAAACTGGTCTGAAAAACTGGTCTGAAAAAAACGGCCTTTGCAATAGTTTTTTTAAAGAACCCATCAATTGCGAAACTGGTTAACCAGTTAAAAAAAAATTTTTTTTAGTACTATAGGGGATGTATCAAATTGCGTGTTAACTATATGGATCTCGCTTATTTGAAGAGATACGACGATAGTTAAATTAGAGAAAAGTTGTGTAATTTTATAATTTTAGATAAACTGTTTTTAAAATGATTTATTACATGATTAATGGTATACGGGAGGGAAGGTTAATAATGTGCTACAATCAAAGTAAAAACTTAAATCATGCAATATCAACTTTTAAAGATGCATAAATGAGGTTATAGATAAATGTGTTCCAAAGGTAAAGATATATGCAAGTAAAAATCCTAAATGGTTCAATCGCGATACAAGGGGAATGATAAGGTGTAAGGGGAGTTATCACAAGAAACGGAAGGCCAAAGGGTTGAATAGTAAATTAAATGTGATCAAGCTTCAAGAGGCAAGGAATCAATAAAAAAAAAGATGATTCTGCAGGCTCAAAACCAATATATAATTGAAAGTGAAACTAATATTTGCAGGGACTCGAAGCAATTTTGGAAATACATAAATTCACAAAAATATAGTTCTACGCCTCCTACTAAATTTTGCTACCAGGGAAGTGGAATAACCGGAGGTATGAATGTGTCAAACACATTTACAGACCATTTTAACACCGTTTATACAATGGACGATGGAAATATGACTCTGAATAAGGGGGCCTGAACACTTCGCCCAAGGACCACAACGCCCAACGCAAAAATAAGCCCACAATGCCCAAATAATGTCCAGAACGCCCAATGACCACATCGCCCAACACGACCACAAAGCCCAAAAATAAGTAAAGACACAATGCCCAACGTGCCCATAACGCCCAATTATTTGGTAGTGCCATAATGCCCACTATGACCATAACGCCCAAACTGCTACGGGACCATAAAGCCCAATATGTCCACAACGCCCAATTGTTTTATAGGGCCACTACGCCCAACAAAAGGTCCATAATGCCCAACCGCGCTCGTGTAGAATCGGTTTTATCGGTCAGAAGCCATAAGGGACACAACGCCCAACCCGGCCACAAAGCCCAAATGTAATGAGAGACACAATGCCCAATTATGCAGGAGAGCCATAAAGCCCACTATCACCATACCGCCCAAACTACTACAGGTCCATAAAGCCCAATGTGTCCACAACACCCAATTATTTTATAAGACCACAACGCCCAACAAAAAGCCCATAATGCCCACTCGCACTTGTGTAGTTGGATAATTAGTTGAAATGTTATTTTTATTTTACAATATGGTAAGCTATTTAGAAAATTTTTTAAATATAAACTTATTTTTCGAAATAAATATAAATGTTTATCTATTAAATAATTTCCAAGTCCCAACTCGATTTGGCAAAACGTAACTTCTTATTAATGATCTAATTTGATCTTGTTTGGTTTCTCATTTTTTGGCTGCTGGAATGAGAAAAATCTACTGTGTTTAAAGAACTAATATTTTTCAACTAAACCACTGCTAGGCATTTTCTTTCTCTAAAAAAAGTGTTCTAGAATGTAAAAAAATGTAATTAATTTTCTTAGGAAAATGTTAAGTCAGTTTGTTGGTTTATGGTAATTCAAAGAATTTATTTATTAGTGGCATCCTTCTTAGCATTTAGAATTTTCTAAAGAATTAAATTGCTTGAAAGGTGGTATTATGAATGATGCACAAATATAAGCATTGTAGAAAAAACAACGAAATCTTTAAACCTTTATATAAAAGTAATTTACTGTTTATCCTAAAATCACAACACAACTTGTTTGTTAAATACTTTCTCTAAAAGTGGTTTTAATTATAATTCCATTTTACGAAATACTGATTCATGCCTAGTGTGATAAATAAAAACATTTAATAACTAAAGCATCCATTTGTAATTAAATATTACACAAAAAGAGATTGTATATCTAGTTTAAATTAGCTATATACCGTTAGATAGAGGATAAAATTAGCTTTCTAAAAATATGTAGATGTAGATCTATAAAACAAAACAACAAACCAAACACCCTGTATATTCCAAAAACATTTTCACTAGTCCATTTATTGCAGTCTCTCGGTATACGGTAAAATAATCCAAAGAAAAAAATCTAAGCAAAACAATCCGAGAAAAACTTTCAAATTTTTCAAAACTTGTTTATTTCTGATAATATAAACATGTAAATTAAATCTTTAAGCCCCAAATATGAAAATGGGTCCTACCTACTTCAATTTTCAACAATAATGTATGAACCGACGAATGTTTTCTCCAATTTATAAAACAAGTATGAAACACAAAAAGACAAAATAAAAATTGTAAAAAAATTCAAACACGCTAAAAGTTCAGAAAAAAGACTAAATGAAATTTGGGTTGTGGAAGCTCTAAATCGGGTTTTAATTCGATTTTAAAACGGTTTCTAATCTCCAGTTATGTTATGTTTTCCTCTAGGTATTTTATCCTAGTTTTTTTCCATAGGTATTTTTTCCTTAGGTTTTTTTCCTAGATTCTACCTATGAGACTCTAAAGTGAGTAAATGGAAAAAAAGTTCACGGAAAAAAGTCCTGGAATGTAAAATTAGTCCGGCAAATGATTATTATTTATACAGAGTGAGTCAAAAGTATGGAGACACCGATTTGCTGTCGTTAATATTCCTTTTATGAGAAAATGTTCAATACAAAAGTTTTTTATGAAATTTTTATCTACATATTGATATAACACGAAAAAAAATTTTATATTCAATTGTTTTTGAGTTATGACTTTACGCGATATTTTTTTTAATGGGAACCGAAAAAATGTTATGCAAACCCATAACCAAATTTTTATACCATTGTAAAGAGAAAAAAATTTTCTATCGAATGGTGGTATAACATTAATCGGTTTCCATTTAAAAAAATATCGCGTAAAGTCATAACTCAAAAACAATTGAATAACAAAATTTTTCGTGTATATCAATATGTAGATAAAAATTTCATAAAAAACTTTTGTATTGAACATTTTCTCATAAAAAGAATATTAACGACAGCAAATTGGTGTCTCCATACTTTTAACTCACTGTGTATAAGATGTTTAATTTGAAATAAAACCTGTTGGTTGCTTTTTTATTGTCAAGGTTTTTTTTCGTGGTTTTTATTCAATACTTATGGACCTTTTGTTGGGCGTAGTGGTCCTATAAAACAATTGGGCGTTGTGGACATATTGGGCTTTATGGACCCGTAGCAGTTTGGGCGTTATGGTCATAGTGGGCATTATGGCACTACCAAATAATTGGGCGTTATGGGCACGTTGGGCATTGTGTCTCTACTTATTTTTGGGCTTGGTGGTCGTGTTGGGCGTTGTGTCCCTTTCCAGCCATTGGGCTTTGTGGACATTTTTTGGGCATTGTGGCCTTTTTCTTGCGTTGGGCGTTGTGGTCCTTGGGCGAAGTGTCCTAGACCCTGAATAAGCTGTCTAAACTATGCAATTTTCTGTAATCAACGAAAGTGAAATAAAGAAGGCAATTAATGAACTTAAACTAAGGGCTGCAGTTAGTCCAGATGATATCCCGCCCTATGTAACAAAAGGTTGTGAAAGTGCACTTGTTAAACTGTTGCATTTTCTGTTGAATATGTCTTTAAGGTTGGGAGTGTTTCCAGGTATCTGGAAAACTGCTACTGTAGTGCCTGTTTTAAGGCCGGCGACAACAGAAATATAACTAATTACAGGTCAATTTAGGTCACTTCAGCAATTGCGAAATTATTTGAAAAATACTATTTCAGCGAATATATCAACATTCTGAAAAAGTAACAACTATAGAACAACATGGTTTTGTGAGAAAGAGGAGCACAACCACCAATTTAGTAGTATTTACACAAAAAGTTGCTCAAAATTTGGAAAACGCTTACCAAATAGATTGCATCTATACAGATTTTAAGAAAGCGTTTGATACATGGATATACTTGAAAAACCTTTTTGGAATGGCAAACTTGTCAAAACCTGCATATTATTTGTCTGCATTTTGCTATTTGCAGTTAATTATGTTGTAACTTTCTTGGTGTATAGTTCTGTTCTGTTTTGAAAATATGAGTGCAAGTGTTTACATAAAAATGTTGCAAAGCATGCAACAAGGATGGTAAAACACTTAGTAGCATTCAGTATAGGTCCAGATCCAGTCAAAAATTAAATTACAAGGGAAATTCAACAAAACTAAAGGTAAAATGACGTTATCAATTGCTAGCTGCATATCTAAAACCATCATCACATCAGTGGAACTAACACAGTTTTGCCACAAACACTGACAAGTCAAATATACCCGCTGAAAGAGATAAAATTGGACTTCCTATGGGTAAAACATCTTTTTGAGAATAAATTTTATTTTTAAAAATTAAATAATTTTGAATGATACAAAGTGATACAACTGAATCAACTCAGTCCGTTTTATTAATTCAACGTTTTTGTTAATAACAACACTATTTAACAAATGAATACATTCTTGAGGAGTTTCTTGTGTAAACATACTACTAATATCAAAACCAACTAGCTTGCTTTGTGGTGGTAAACGTAAGATGTCAACATGTAATGTTAGATAATTTATTGATTAATCAAGAAAAATTTTTAATGGAACATTTTGGTTTATAATTAAAACTAGTAATTTTTTAGTATTTTTGCTACCATATGGTTGGGTGCATGTATGTATGATACCACTGGTCTAATGGGCATGTTGGGTTTGTGTATTTTTAATAACGGTATAGTTTAGCGCCGATTCCAAATATCCAAAAATATATAGGGTGTTCCATTTAAAAAACAAAAGTTATATGCCGTTGTGCAAAAACAGTAGGTGTTGTTTAATATTGGCATACGGCATTTTGTGCTATACATTCTCCCAATTAAAACAAAAAAAAAGTTTATTTCGATATCTTTATTAATAACAAAGTTACAGGCTGTAAAGCGATTTACAAACACCCTATATTTTTAGATATTTGAAATCAGCGCTAAAAATACTTTATGGTGGTACACTTACAATGAAATTTTAGAGCGCAGATTTTTTAAAATAATATATTTTGTTACAGTAAGTAGGCAATGCCTTATGTAAAATCACTAACAACTGCTCAATAAATGCAAAACAAGTGCCACTTGCCTTTAAGAATGCACCATAGCCGAATTACGCCACCGAACTTCATTAAAACATGTGAAAACGAATTTTTTTTTATGAAACCATGTGGGTTGCATTAGATAGTTGAAAACTTCAATAAAAGAGCTTTACAATAATGCGCCATACTTCGCTTGCTGTTTGAAGTTAGCTTTTGAAAAAACAAAAATATGTCAAACATCATTATAATAATGCATAAATGTGTTGTTACTATGCCTAGGCAATTGTTTCTTTAATATTTAGTTCGTCTAAGCCCACTAACATGTACTTCATCAATTGTATTATTATAATGTCATTTTTAGGTTTTTAAAGGTTAATTTTGAACCATAAGAGAAGTATGGCATATCATTGTAAAGCTATTTTATTAGTTTTCATCTATCTATCTAATGCAACTCATATTGTTCCACTAAAAAAATTTCGTTTTCACAGGTTTTAATGAAGTTCGGTGAAGTAATTTGGCTATGGTGCTCTTTTAAGGGTAAGTGGCACTTGTTTTACATTTCTTGAGCAGTCGTTAGCGATTTTACATAAGTCACAGCCTACTTTAACAAAACGTATTTTCAATAATCTAAAAAATCTGCATTCTAAAATTTCGTTTGGAGTGTACTACCATAAAGCATTTTCAGCGCTGATTCCGAATATCTAAAAATATATAGAGTGGTCCATTTAAAAAGCAAAAGTTATATGCTGTTATGCAGAAATAGTTGTTAAAAATTGGTATACAGCATTTTGTACCATACATACTGGCATTTAAAACAAAAAAATGTTTTTATCGATATCTTTATTAATAACGCAGTTGTATGCTGTAAAGCGATTTACAAACACCCTGTACACATTTTGTTTCATAAAAACCAGATAAGTGAACATAATGTTGTTATTGTGAAAGTTATTTCTGTAACGATGTATGTTCACTTATCCAGTTTTTATCAAACTCAAAATTTAGTGCACATACGTTTTACGTTTAAAACCCAGGTTAGTGAACATAATTGTTGTAACTCACCACAGCAAAAATGTATTCGGTTTTTAAAAAATAACCATTCTACATTTTTATATTAACTAATTGAAAAATGATTTTTTTTCTATTTTATTTTTTTTTATTTTATATATTACAAAAGGATACAACGTACAACTAGAATGAATTTTCTTTGAATTATTGAATTTGTTTTGTCAATAAAATTATTTTTTTGTACCATTTCTAACAAGATAGGTAGTGAAAGTGGATGGCTAACAACAAAGTAAGTCATATTTTTAGTAATAAAAAAATAAAACTTGGTTCTACTGTATACCTTTTAGTGATTTACTATTTCGGACAACTTTACCTTTACCCCTGTTAAAGTTTTTTACTTGTAGCTAGCGTAAAATTTAGTGTTACGGACTTAACTGCGTTTTACCTGGTAGTAGAGATTTGACACTGCACTCTGCAGCATAAAGTTGTAGTCAAATAGGGACAAGCTTTCCTTTACCCAAATGTAAATAAATATTTGCAATCAACTTCACATGCTTTTACGAAAGATCAAGTTTTCTGTTTCTAGGCATGAAACATGAACTTTCTAGATAGACAACGTTTTTTAGAAGGTGAAAGCCAATACCGTGTTTTCCACTCAGTTCCACATGATAAATTTGCATGAATCTAAAGTGAGTCATTCTACACGAATAAACATTAATTTAAGGAAATTAACAACCTACATATTACACCTCTGTTAATGGATTCTAATAGGCTTTAAAAGGCATCCAAATAAATGTTGCGTAAATATTAGACACGCCTCGCAAAAAACTGCTAATTAAATAAAATTGTTAGGATAATGTGTCTGTCAAGCACCGGTGACAATTTTACGTTGAAATGCAATCGATTTCTGAGTCATGACAATAAATCATTTTGGTTTTAAAAGTAAAATTATTACCTATTCTACTTCCTACGGGTGTAGAAAAGGGGTTTCCACCCAAAGCATTTCCAAAAAAAGATGTCATTGTTAACAAATTTACACTTTTCACCACTCTATATTTTTCCACTGGCTGGATGTTGTCACTTTGACTTGTCAAAATTATTTACTCACAGGAGCACTAGTCAAGTACAAACCTAAATTCAATTACTTTATAAATTTAGATTTATAAACGCGAAACTTTTAAACTTAAAATATTTATGAAAATTATTGCTATAATTTTGCAATGTTTACAGCCTTAATCAATCGTAAGTACCTTCAACGCCACGAACTTGCAAATACTAAACTTTATGAATACAGTAGTACAGTTGACTAAAAAGTAATTTACTGCGTTTACAAAGCAACCTGAATTGTTATAAATCTAAATTACTTTGTCTACATGTCGTATCCTATGCAGCATGTATCTCGTTCGCTTCATTAAAGCCGTTGCAGTGCTGTGAGAAAGTAATTCCGCAGCCATTCTTACATTTTGCCTTTTTGTGATTGGATTCCTTCCTTCCAATTCTTTAGAATGAAGCGATTCCTTCAATTCGTTCTCGTTCTTTGTAAATAAATTATTCTACAAGCACTCTTCAATCACATGATCGTTGAGGTTGACTCATGCCTTGTTCCCCATTTTTGAGTGTTACAATATGTATTGCTATGATATTCGGAATTGTATGATTTGACTGGAGTATTGTAATTCCTGGAAGGCAGTTTTTGGGATGCTTGTTACAATTTAATTTACGATTGGAGGTTTGTGAAGACTGTAAGGTTTCGGTATTCAAACTTAAAAACTCAGGGTTGCGTATTATTGCTGTAATTTCTTGTTTAAAAATTCAAATAATGTGGTTATCCTTATCTTTATATCATTTATATTTTCATATTTGTGAAGTTTTGTTTACTCTGAAAGAAAGAAGAACACAATCAAATTGATACGATTATTGTTTATGTTAATTTTAATTATAAAATTAGTTCAGAAATGTTTAAAAGGTTTAATATATAAGAAGTTTTAGACTTACTTGTTTGTGCATCGTTAATGTCATTTGTGGGGGTTATGGATGTGAATGTCAATTTGACAAATGTATAAAAAGAAACTCCGCCAAAGCCTGTCCCAAGCCAGGTTGTAAAAGTGAGGAGGGGGAGGAGTACCAACCTCGTAAAAAAAACCTGGGTCCAGCTGGCTCCGGCTGGTAGCACCCAGTAAGGGCCCCTATCTAGGGTTACAGACGGACTAGATCAACGACTCCGAATGCAGGAGAGGATTATATATCTCAATGGAGGAGGAGGCGGAAGAACTACAAAGGGGAGGATGGATCTCCTAAGCCTGGAACAGCAATCCATCTAGGGGACGGAAACCCCGATATAAAAATACCTGGTCCTCCAGGTTGGGGGTTGAGGCAATGGGCTAGCCCCTCATTACTCGGAAAATAATAAAATTGCGAAAAAACCTAGAAACCGCCTCGGAATTTTGGATGGATCACATGGTAAACGACACAAGCTACGAAAAAGGATGATGCATTTTGGAATATGGAATGTTCAGAGAAGTCGAGAAAAACTGGAAGAAATAACGTTGGAATTGGAGAATCTAAAAATGGATATCATAGCATTAACGGAGACAAAAAGGAAAGGTAACGGTATAGAAACAGTGAGAAGCTATAACACCTATTTAGTGGAGTACCTAAGGAAAGTAGAGCAAAACGTGGAGTCTCAATTTTAATAAAGAAAAAATTTAAAAAACATAACAGATTGGGAAGCTATTGATGAAAATATAATAAGAACCAATATTAATATTTTAGGGAAAAAGATAACTGTAGTTGGTGTGTATGTCCCATCGGATGACGAGCTTGTTGCAGTTAAACAACAATTCTTTGAAAAACTTGGTGAAATAGTAGGAGAAATTGGGTCTACAAGAGAAGTTATTATCTTGGGAGACTTTAACAGTCGAACAGGAAGTAAAGCAAAAAATGAAGTAGTTGGTCCATTTGGAGAAATAAATGTTAATGACAACGGAGAAAGATTGATTGAGATCTGCGAGTTCAATAAATTAAAAATTACGAATGGCTTCTACAAACATAAAAAAATGCACAAGTACACCTGGGAGCAACCAACTAGAAATCTAAAAACAATTATCGATTATATAATTGTAAAGCAGGATACAAAAATAAAGGTACAAGATGTTAGAACACAGAGGGCTATAACTTGCGGATCTGATCACTATATGGTAATAAAAAGCTAAAATATACTCTCCTAAAGCTAAAATACTCATTATCAAACCAAGTTGGCTTAATATGGAACTACATCTAGAGTAAAAAGAGGAAATACATTATCAACACCTTTCTAGGTGAGTCATTTAAGTGTCACCACAGTTTAATTCCCTAAGCTACTGCAAACATCAGTATTGTTTTAAAATTAAAGTTGTTGGTAATTAACTGCTGCATATCTTAAAATTATTACCAACTATTATGCTGGGTGTCTCTATGTCTCTACAAAACATTATTTTATTATTTCAAATAAAACACCTTGTGCATTATTGCATTTTTAGATTCTACATTTAATTCTAGATATAAACATGTAAAGGTACTATGGTAAACGTAAATTAGATATATTGAAAGCATTTGAATTTCACAAACATTAAAAAACTGTACCTTTAATGAATGAGCAAATCGATCTCTTACATTCGCCATTCTTAGAAGTTTTGGAGTAGAAATCAAGTCTTCTGCAGACATAGATAACCAAGATCAAATCACAAAGTTCCATATTGTTCCTATAGCAACACTAAATGTTTACTTTTAATCTTGTTATATCTTGCTATTGATAATGACATGTAGGTAAACACGTTGTAAATCGTATAAGAGTAAAATAAAAACCTATTGAAGTTATTAATCCTTTTATTTATAATATATTAAAAAAAATTGATTTAATTGAGTATTAATCAACAAACTAGAAATGATAGAAATAATTGTATTACACTTAGAAACCCAACAATGTACAATATAAAATAGCCTTTAATTGCGAACAATACTTATAATTTACTAAGCATGAGTCTCTGTGGGAAAGTGGAACTTGATAGAAAGAGAAAATATTACGAATAAACAGAGGGTTGTCCATTTAGCAATTACAATATGTCACACAAGTTTTTATAAATACATGTATTTTTGTTTTAAGAAATTGAATAAAATCAGCTTCGTTGGCGTCCCCTTTTTTACAGCACCGGGCTTTTAAATTATGTCTGCTTTTGAGTTTTATATTGTGATTGTTCAATATAATAGTAATTAAAATTAATTAAAGTGTTATTTTATTTTTGTTGTTATGTCTATTGATCATTGGAGTGGCAAACGATTTTAGTTTGGAGAGGGCACTCCTTAATTTGTTTTTCTTTTTTAAATTTTGCTTAATATCAAAATTAAGGGAGGCTAGGTACGTCCTATACATAATTCCCCCCCCCCCCCAATTTAACACCCAGTTCAGTAAACTGTAGAGCTGAGAGTGTATCGATATAAATTAATATTAACATCGATGTTTTTAAAATTTTGCGCATCCCAAAACTAAGATTAAATTTGTCTTGCGCCAGTGAAAGTTATATGGGTGATATGCAACTTCCGCTGTCAAAGCATAATTGGTTAAAAGTATTTAAAGTATTCTTACCCCTGAACTAGTTATATGCAATTCTGTTGAGTTAAGTAACAAATTAATTGAAGAACGAATTGAACTGACAAAAATGATTCCACTCGTACAATTACAACTTAGTTGTTCCAAAAGAAAGATTCGTTTATGCCTCTTAGTACAAAATGCTCATTTTGAACATTTAGTTTCAAATTCATATATAGGGTGAGACAGTTATCTGTATATTTGATCCTAATTGGGTTAATATAACAAAAAGAAAAAAATGTTTAAGAAAAAAGTTGCACAGTAGAACTGGCTCGACATTTTAACGTGTTCGGTTGTTTTCTACCTTCAACTATTTCAACGCAGCGATGTTTATTTGTTTTCTATTTAATGGTATGCTATATGTCTTTTATAGCTATCTTATAGAAAATTTAATTCTATTTTCAACGATGTCAATTTTAAAATATCTTGCATGACGATTTTTATAAGAAAAAACCAAAACACCATTACGTTGCAGTAATGAACAGGTATGTAAATTTGCACTTCGACACATTAAACTGTAGAAAAATGCAACAGAAAATCCACATAAGTTAAGTGTTTTGACCGTAATAAATACCTTTTCTTATTTATACACAGGGTGTTTAAATTATTGTGCCTATTTATTCGATGTAAAGTTTAAGAACAAAAAAATGTGTCTATTATTACTATAAAACTTTTATTACATACCTACACAACGAAAAAACTAAATTTATAACAAATTTAACTAAACATAAATTAGAAAGGAAAACTTAAATTAAATGTTCAAATGTTCGTCCTTCCTCAGCAGTACATTTATGAATTCGTTGATATAAATGTCTACGTTCATTTCTCAGCACTTCGGGGGTAATGCTTCCCCTATTCTCTCTTTCATGTTTTCTGCTATCGTAGGTACAGTTGTATAAACAGCATTTTTGTCGTAACCCCATAGGAAGACGTCCAGTGATCTTGGTGGCCACGCGACTGTACCTCCTTTCCCTATCTACAACCCAAAAACTTGGTTTAAATAATTTTTCACTATAACTATTTGGTGAGGGGGTGCACCGTCATGCTGGAAGATAATCGGCTGTCGTAACTCTAGATTTACGTCTTCCATCAAAAGGTTTAATTCAATCTGTAGAAATTTCCCGTAAAGTTCCTTAAAAAAAAATAGGGGCCAAGTAACATAGTCTCAACTACACCTCCCCAAACATTTAATGACCAAAAATGCTGGTTATCTACTTCTCGCATCCAGCAAGGGTTTTCTGGTGCATGTTATGCCTATTTACTTTTTCTTTGCTTTTAAATGTAGCCTTGTGCGAAAAAAAAAATTATGAAACAATAGTTTCATCCTGTCGCATTCGGTTTACTATTCAGTCACAAAAGGTTGTTCGCTTCTGAAAATCTTCTCTATGTAATTTTTGATTGGAGAAGATGTGATATGCATTGTAATTATTTTTTCTTAGCAGTCGTCCTACCTTACGTTGACTAATGTTTACAATTTGACGTGACTTACACGAGAGTTTTTTTCCGTGGTTTTCAAGATTGTTTCTATGCTTTTCAGAATACTTCACACTACCAGTTCTCAAAAATCTATCCAATAACTTTTCGAAAGATAGAGATTGGGGCTGTGCCTACGATCCAAAATAAACACCATGTCTATTAATTCCTTTTGAGAATAATTTGAACCATCCAATTTAAATATTTAATTTATTAAACTCGAGACACAGTTGATGATGCTAATATTGCAATAGAACAACAAGCTCAACATTAGCAAATAAAAAACCGTTACTATAGTGACAGACATTCATTTGTTTTCGAAAACATTACAGTGGATCGCAATAATCAAGAAGGTGTTGGCACCTTACACACTCTCGGAACTTACTAAAGAATTAGAAATGGTTCATTACGTGTCAATCTTTTCTGATGCATCTAACCATAAAGATGTCAAACTATTTCCTACTTTAATATGTTATTTTAATGTAAATGTTGGTATATGCGTTAAAATTCTGGATTTCGTGTCTCTTCCTGGAGAAACTTCGGATCTCATAAGTACTTCAATAATTGAGATTTTAAACCAAAATAATTTAATTGCAAATTAGTTGCTTTCTGTGCAGATAACACAAACACCAATTTTGGTGGTATTGCTAGAAAGGGAACAAAAAATATATTTCAAAAATTAAATGACCAACTTCAACAAAAAATTATTGGAGTGGGCTGTGGCGCTCACAATCTCACATTGTTCACAATGCGATACAAACAGCGGCAGATTTGTTACCTATAGATGTTGAAAGCATAATAAATAAGATATACAGCTATTTCTACATTTATACGCAGTACGAGTAGAATCACTAAAAACTTTTTGTGAAGAGGCTGGTGTTGAGTATCACAAACTGTTAAACAGTAGTAAAACAAGATGGCTTGCTCTGATGCCAGCAATAGAAAGGGTTATCAAATTATATGTTCCATTGAAGTCTTATTTTTTATCGTTGGAAAAATGTCCCGTTATTATCTATAATTTTTTTGAAAATGAAACATCAGAACTATATGACTTAAATTTGTTCATTGTTCAGCATCATTATTTCATGATACAGTTAAATTCATAGAGGGCGAGAAAAATACAATCGTCCAAGTATCTGGAGAAATAAACAAATTAATTGTAAAATTAAATGCACGATTAGAATTAGAGAATGGTACCCCTTTTGTGCCTCTTATTATTATAGGTGATTTGACTAAACTTGCAGAGGCAGGTCAAATAAAGAAAGAATGGTTCATTTCTCATGTTAAAATGTTCTACAAAAATTGTTTAGATTATTTAACTTCGTGGTCTGCTCAATTTTCAGAAATAAGCTGCTTGGAATGAACAGAACTAAATAAAAATATAGAATGGGACAAAGTTCAAACATCATTTGGTTTTATTTCAGAACACTTCCCCAATAATAGTATTGACGAAAATGCATTATTTGATGAAATAAGCTTTCTTAAAAAATATGTTTGTGATGAAAAAATTAAACAATGGGAAAAATCAAAAATTTCTGTGGATTTAAGATGGGTAGAAGCATTTAACCATTTCAAGCAACAGCACATTCCATTTGATCAATTACTACAAATCGTTGAGTTTGTTCTTTGTTTACCGGGTACAAATGCCGCAACGGAACGAATATTTTCAATAATTAATAATATATGGAGTAATGAAAAATCACAATTAAAGCTAGAAACACTTAAAGCTATGTTACTTGTACGTATCAATATTGGAAATTCGTGTGAAGATTTTCTTTGCAAAATTAAAGTTAATAGAGAGTTACTGAAAAAAGTTCATTCAGCAGAGAAATATTTATAGATTACAAATTATATGTACTCGTATGTATAAAAAATATATATAAAATAAGGTGTATATGTATATTATTCAACAATTATTTGTAAGTATATTATATTAATCAAGAATTATAAATGACATTTATATATTTCTTGGAGTTAAAATTTAGTGATATATACTCTGCTTACTCACCCTAATAGCATATTTCAAGGCACAAAAGGCTTCAAAAATGTCATAAAATTAATGATCTAATCTAGAAACTGATTTCTCAAAAAAATTTCCGGACCCCTTTTTCCTGCCTCCTCTCCCGGATGTCAGTCACAGATTAGAAATATATATACATGTCAGTGTACAGCATTCAAACAAAAAAAATATGGTCACCCCATAGGTTAGATCAGTTACATTGCTGTCAGAAATTAAGAATTTTCAATGCACATTCTTTTTTTTCTTTTATTATAGTTGGCGCGTATTTTGCACAGCGCCATTGCGACGTAGTTTAGAACTAAAATTTGTTTTGACCTTGAACGGGAAACTTTCCAGGCCATGGGTCACCCTATATCATGTTAAAATAATTAATTCATGTGGATTTGACATCTTTTTTACTATTTATATGTCAAAGTATGATCACAGTATACTTATTTACACAGTAGCGAAAGCGCCCATATAACGCCTGGTAAGCTGTAACTAGTGGCGCTCCAAGCGGTCGACAAGTTACACTATCGTTTAAATTATGGCGGGTTTTAAATTCCAATCCAGTTCGTTGTTGTTACCATATTTTTAATAAGCAAAACAGAAAAATTACGAGCTACATTATATAATGGTTTTTAAATAATACAAAGATAATGCCAGTAATAGGATTTATTAATATTTATAAACTGCGAATCTTCAAAATGCAGCGTACACAAAGTGCAGTTTTTATTCAAATATCCCACCTCCTTTTCACGTAAATCTTCACGTCTACAGTTTACAACCCCCTGTTTTGATCTAAAACGACGAGAAAGTTAAACTTTATTGTATTAATATTTATCAGAATTTATTACGTTTTTGAATCTTTGGGAAATGTAAAGAAACTAAGGTTAGGATTCTTTCCTTTGTTGTTTTCGCAGTTTACGGCGGAACATGCGCTCCCTTTCGAGACTCTCATAATAGATTGGTATATCACTAATCAAATATTTATATAAAAACACTGACAAACAACTTGAAAATTGTTCTTGTAACGTTCAAAAAGCAGAGAAACACTACTACCGTTAGCTGTCAAACTTTAGTGTAACTTGTTCGCCGCTTGGTGCTATAATTACCATAAATGACCTTAACTTTCGCTACTGTATGAATAAGTATACTGTGGTATGATTGTACATATCTGTGTATGGCCTACTGCAATTTTGTTTTTTTATCATAAAAATCGTAATCCATCCATCCATCCCACTGAACTATACTTATACTGAAACGCGCACTGGCGGTCTCTGCCATAGCAAAGAAGGGAGTCGAGAGAGATAGCGCGCAAAGATCATTCCTGTCCTCTTCGTACCACTCCGCGCATGCCCTGCGCGAGGGAGAAGACAGCAGTAAAGCAGTCAAATCAAAACAAACTAACCCAATTTTAAAAATTATTTTTTCTATAGCAACTGTTAAAACGTGCTATTATTAACTAAAATTAGAGGGAAAAGTAGCACTTTACCATCAAGGGTAGATAAAGTAGTACTTTAACAGCAAGGATAGATAATAGTATATTATAGACCAAGGTAGAGAAGACATTTTTCTCAGCCGAACAGAATTAATTCCCGAGATGCGAAGCATCGAGGGAAATAAGTTGCGAGGCTGATAAGTCTTCTCTACCGTGGTTTATATATTATTTTTTCCACTACTAGCACCCTTATTCCTTTTATAATTAATTGATTTTACATTAATAAAAAATAAAATTACAAATGCAAATATGCACAAAAATAAAGTAGCCTTGCTTGAAAACAAGAGAATAGTTAATTTCAATTGACATTTATGTAAAATATATATTTTATAATAATGGTTATAAAATGTCCAATTTTGATGATCTGAGTGAAAACTGCACTCCTCCTGAAATTAGGGAAGGTGCAGAAAGTGTTGGTGAACAGTTATTACCAGTAAAATCAAAAGATTTTTACATGAAAGTTTATGGTGAATTTTTCATTATTAACCAGTAGTTAATAATGAAATATTAGTAACCACTAGGAAAGAAATTCATCTTCTTGGCTCTAAAACAAAGTAAATAATGATATCGTTTAATGCTAGTAGTGGAAAAAGTATTTTATTTTTAAACAAACTCTATAGCAACCAAAAAGTTATTAAAGCCACCTACTCATTTTTTCGTGAAACTGTTTTTTTCCTGACACTTTTAAATTAAATTATTATTGATTTTTCTTCATTATTTGGTCTTCTTTAACAATTGCTACAGAAGAAAATGTTGTATTCCACACGACGATAAAATTTCATTATCTTCTCGATGCTTATTAGCGTCTCGGCTGACGCCTCGACGCTAAAATCGCTCTCGAAGATAAAGTGCAATTTTATCATCTTGTACAATAAATAACTATTATTATGGTGTAAAAAAATATGGTGTAAAAAATAAATTTATTTATTATGGTGAGAAACTGTTGTGTGTCGACGTGTGGAACCCATACGATAAGATTTCTCTCTTCAGGCAACTACACTTAATCCAAAAAATGCTTTTGAGTTTATTTGATAAATTCAAATTCGAAAATTTTATTTTCAGCTTCCCATGGAAAAACGATGCGGTTCTGAAAGAATGGAAAAAAGTAATACCGACAAACTGCAAAATTACGACTAATTCACGTATTTGTAGTTTACATTTTCAAATCGATTTAGTTGAGCAAAAATTTGGTAAAAGGATCTTGAAAAAAGATGCGATCCCGACAATATTTGCTGAGGAGAAAAGGACTTTACAGGTAACTTAACTGTACTACGATCAGTTTGAAACTAATTTTCTAGCAGAAATTGAATGATGAAAGAAATTAAAATTGCAAAATCGACATTAAAAATGTAGTTAATTCTTTATATTTATCCTTTTCAATATTAGGGTCAGGATAAAGCCTCGCAGAGCGATACAATTGGACTATTGAGCAACAGTGTAACTGAATTACAAACTGAGAGACGATGAGACAAAAGCTAAACAAGACTGTCTTATTTTACAATGTGTAAATAACTTCGGCATCAATATAATTTTAAGTCTGTATAATAATATATGGCATCAAACTTAATTTTAAGTCTGTGAGTTTGATTGCGTCTGATGTACAAAGTGTAAATTAGTTTAGGATCATTTGTACTATCTACTATACTATTTGTATTACTAGTTGTACTTAATGTTCGAATGTATTTATGTACGTTTTATTAAAAACATGTATATTCTCTTACATCCATTAAACCACCTTAATACATATTTCCCAGTGTTTCAAAAACGTGAGTTCCTTTTCAAACGTTGCGACATGACAATCGACTGCTCTACTCATGCGCATACTCTCGAGAGTAGGACAGAGATGATCCTGGGGCCCTCTCTCTCTCGGATCGGGCTGGCGGGCCAAGTGCGCGTTCCAGTATAAGTATAGTTCAGTGATCCATCCATATTACATATATAAAAGCTCAAAGGGTTTTTTTCTCCGGTTTCTCCAGCGGCTACCGCTTCACCAATTTGGACCATTTTTTTTTCAATGAAAGGTCTATCCTCATCAGATGGAACATGAAACATTTTTGTATTTTTATTCTACACGTCGATCATACATATATAAAAGCTCAAAGGGTTTTTTTCTCCAGTTCCTCCAGCGGCTACCGCTTCACCAATTTGGACCATTTTTTTTCAATGAAAGGTCTCTATCCTCAGATGGAACATGAAACATTTTTATATTTTTATTCTACGTCGATTTTTCAATAATAATTATTTTAATTTATAATATATATGAAAGTCTGCTAGACGCGCTTCACTTGAGGCGACATCTACACTAACGCCGCGTCTCATTATTGGAACTAATGCATCACGTGACTTGGCATTTCGCCGGGTCGGTCAACGCTGAGTCTGCCGCCGAATTTCGGCGAGGTAACACTAGTGGTATTTAAAATTGATATTGGTAAAAAGAGAATTAAATTCTCTATAAGATAGCGACAAAAAAAACATATAGTGTACAATTAAAAAAAAAAAGTAAACATTGCTGCATTGAAACAGTTGAAGGTAGAAAATAACCGAACGCGTCAAAACGTAGAGCCACTTCTACTGTGCAACTTTAGTTCCAACCATTTTTTTCTATTTGTTATATTAATGAAATTAGGATCAAATATACAGATAACTGCCTCACCCTGTGCAACAATGTTCAAGTTTTTAAATTTTCGAAGTATTGCGTGACTTTTTGGATTTATATCAAATTAAGTCTTTCTATATGATAAATATTTAACTATTAAAAAATTAATAGATTGTTAATAAAATAAAACTCTTGGTAATTGTTTCACAATTTGTTGGTATTTATTTTCTCGACTTAAGTTTCAACCTTCTCGATCATCTTCAGGAGTTTACAAATCAAACTAACACTAAAACTTAAAGATGTAGTATTAGTTTGAATTGCTTTCAGTCATTTTAAGACCTTCGTAGGCCCTAGGCACTATTACTCTTAGAGACCCTACTTCATATCACATCAGAAATTTTGAAATACACTCACATTCCACAATAGCAATATCTTATTTTCTGTAAAAAAAATTTGAAAGGATTTTTACTGTCTTATAAAATCACTATTAAACTTTTTTTTTATTTAGAAATATATTTTCTTTCGGAAAATACAAAAGTATAGAGGGTGTTAAGTTTTAAGCAAAACTTTTTTATAGAACAACTAAAAAAGGAAATGATCAATAGTTTTTTTGAATACAGCATCGTGATCAGCCAAAACACTGTAATTCTTTGCAAATTTAACCAACTTCATAACTCCAATAATAGCGAAGTTTGCCCGATAATTTCGAATAGCCATGTATACATTTCATAAAAATTTCTGAAACGAGATTTTGGCGGAAATACATATTTTGATTGAAGCCCTAACAGATTTACCAGGTTACAGACTGGGAACTAAAAATATCAATATTGTGATTTACGCACACGCGAGACGATGCTGTACAGCAACTAAGGAGGACGGCTACAATGATTGTTACATCGACTAAACGTAACAGGAAAACGGTACAACATGGAAATCTCAACAGCTAAAACAAAAACAATAATAATATCTAGGAATCTGAAGCTGCGCAAGTAAGAAATACAAGCAAGAATAATAAAGCAGATTATGGAGTTTAATTATCTAGGTGTTGAAATACCAAGCAGGAGGCACTTAACATTTGAATCACACAAGCAAATAATGAAAGCAACACAGGTAGCAAGATGCTTAAACAGTATAGTATGAAGCAACAAACATATGAGATTAGAAAGTAATCAGCCTTTATGTCCCACTGCTTGGCTCTCTTCTCTGCCACGTCCTCTCCTTAGCCCTAAGATGGACCTACAATTTAACGTCGAATCCGAACGACTAAATACCAGAGAAGGTTTCAAGCATTAAGACCCCACGACCGCCTACACTGGATTGGGGAATGTGAGTGGCGGGTTGCAGCATAGATTTTTATTGCTGCACGGCTTCGGCGGGGAATCAAACACCAGACCTTTAGCGTTAGAGGCTAAGCGCCCAACCTCTAAGCTACCGCCACTCATATAAAATTATCAAGTAAAACAAGAAAATATAAAACAATGGTTTGGCCAATTTTAACTTACGCAAACGAAACTAGAGCAGAGACATCAATCACAAAGCGAACAGCAAGAACAACGGAAATGAGAGTTTTAAGAGCAATATTAAGAATTACAATAAAAAACAGGCAGACCAACATCAAAATAAGAAAAAGATGCGAAGTGCAAGATGTGGTTAAGTGAATGAAAAGAAGTGGAATGAATATGTAGACAGGGTTCCCACTAACTATTAAGAATTAGAATCCATGACTTTTCCAGGATATCCATGACCAAAAATCATACTTACCCATGACTTTCGACAAAAAAATCAATAAAATTAGAGACGCAAAAATGTTTATGCGTTTTTTATCAATTCACAAGACAGTATGTGGCGGTCTCACTTGCACCTTATCATAAGCCATATTACGTTCCTTGAAATTTAACAAGGATAAGAAAAGATTAGCGTCTAGCCCCTTAGACTTGCAGCCGATCCTACCTCACATGACTTGCGCAGCGCACCTCCTCTGCATGCAGCTGGAATGTGTGTAAACCACAAGTTCGTAGTGGCACAGATGGATATGCGGGTGTGTTCGGTCGTACTACTTTTTTACTGCATAAGTAGTTGCGGGGTCGAATCTCGGTTGAGACCAAAAATTTTTTTTATTTTATAGTTTTTTTTAACACTGTTGTTGCGTTTTGCTGTTTACGCGAGATTATTTGTTAAGAGCAGTTATATTTTTAAAGAAAAAATACGAAGACAAATTTGCATTCCCTCACTGATTGACGGCATACTAACACGCAAGTCTGGTAATAAATTTAAAAAAAAAAGGATTTGCTGTTTTCTATTGAATGCAATTTATTAGCAATGAAAAAATCGGCTTTAACAATGCAAATCAAGACTTTTGCCAAATCCATGACTTCCAGGTTAAAATTTTAATTCCCTGACTTTTCCATGACTTCCAGGTTATCCAGGGTCAGTGGGAACCCTGGTAGAGCGCATGAGTGACGACAGAATAGCAAAAATATGAAAGAACAGCATACCAATGGAAAAAAGATCACCGCGACGCCCACCGCCCACCCAAAATGTGGCATCAAAGCTGGTTTTCATTGTCAAATGAATAAGCAGACCAAACAAACAGAACAAGTTCCTAGTAGATGGGAAGAAGAAGAAGGCATATTTTAGACCTGACTTCCAAAAACCCAAAAAAAGTGTTTTCTAAAAAATGCCTGTTTATAGGTGGGTGGATAACAATTTCTGTAGCATAGGAAAGTCCAGGCGAAATAGTTTGCTGGTTTTTATCATTTTCCTTTATATATCGAAGACGCATTTATTTTGAATAAGTTAGGAAAGAAAGTGTACTTTTTCAAAATTGAAACTGTTAATAGGCCAAAACTGACATTTGAAAACAGAAAAAGTCGCAATGTTAACATAATTTGAGTTTTCTTAAGATTTAAATTTTAAGTTTTGTTAAGAATAATGAATTATATATTTTAAAATAGCAATTTAAAGTTTATTATATCTATTCTGTACAACTATACAGGGTGTGTCAAACTGTTTATCAATAACTTTTTTATTTTCCACTTTAGGTTACTACTACATTAGAAGTTTTTTATTCAGCGTTAAAGTATCTTTCAGAATATGCAAAAATATACACGACGTTCAGTATTAAGCAAACCCACTCCAAAGAACAAAACAGAATTACAGGACTTTTATCAATCCATCCATACATATATAAAAGCTCAAAGGGTATTTTTCTCCGGTTCCTCAAGCAGCTACCGCTTCACCAATTTGGACCTTTTTTTTTCAATGAAAGGTCTCTATCCTCAGATGGAACACGAAACATTTTTATATTTTTATTCTACGTCAGTATTTTAATAATAATTATTTTAATTTATATATGAAAGTCTGCTAGACGCGCTTTACTTGAGGCGACATCTAAACCAACGCCGCGGCTCCTCATGGAACTAATGCATCACGTGACTTAGCATTTAGCCGGCTCAGTCAACGCTCGGTCTGTCAGTGCATTGTGCGCTGGGGTAACACTAGTTTGTTTTATAAAACAAGGCTGCCATAGCAAAACTTCTTCACAGGATGCTAAAAAAAGATGCCATTTGGCACTGGTCAGGCCAACATTATGCTGCATTTACAGAATTGAAAAAACTTTTGTCATCTGATTCCATGCTGGTGCACTATCCTAAAAGAAAATATTTAATTCTAACCTGTGATGCATCACCGTATGGTTTGGAGTAGTTCTAAGCCCCCCAAACGCCCACTGCCTACTATTCAAGAACACTTGCTCCCGCTAAGACGAATTATGCACAGATTGCTCGATAGGCTCTTACCAACATTGTCAATGTGAAGAAGTTTCATAATTTAAATATGGAAGATCATTCGAAGTTCGAACTGATCATCGTCCAGTATACTGGGAAATAACAAGCAAACCCCAGACATTCTATCACCACGAATGTTAAGAAGTTCGTAGTGTATACAATTATACTTTAACCTATACCAGCTAAGAATGAGTATCGCCAATACCGATGCCCTTAGTAGGCGCATTAACCTCTCTATAAGTGAAAATACCTGTAGTTTCCAAAGTCTTCATGCTTGAATGTTCCAGAAGCTCCACTGAGTTCTAAAAGCATTGCTAAATTAGTAATCAGAGATCCTATACTGTAAAGAGTACTAAACTTCTTCTTCTTATTAGAGCTAAGATTTGGATATATAAGGCAAGAGGTGCTGTCCACAAAAAAAAATTGATCGTCTCCTTTTCAAATTATTCCATAAAATAGCTTGTTTTAATAGCACTCTCTTTATATTTTTAAATATTCCGAAAAATAATTAAATTTGAATATAAAAGTTGCAATGCAGTAGTAACCTAAAGTGAATAATTAAAAAGTTATTCATGATTATTTGTCATTTAACAACAAATTATGTCTAACTATATTAATTTGATGCAAGCCATTGAAGTATTTCATCAATAACTTTTTTATTTTCCACTTTAGGTTACATTACATTACCAGGGATCCCAGCAGGTTTTTTCGTATTTCTTTAGGATTTTAGAACAAAATTTTACTTGATTTTAGGACAATTAAAGGACATTTTTTACATATTTTTAATCAACCAACAATTAAAGTCAATAAATACATGTTTATTTATAAATTCCAGCTTTACTTCCTTAAAGTCCATATTTAATGATTATCTGTATATAAAATACTTAATTACTTTAACAATATTTTGTTAAAGTAATTAAGTATTTTATATACAGATAATCATTAAATAAATACATGTTTAATTTATTTCTGTTTATAAGTTTACTATATTTCAAATATTATCTAAAAAAATAGTTGAGGTATGGACCACCATGCTCTGATTTTTTAAATGTTGAAAAAATGTTGATTTGGTTCGATAACTGCCTAAAGTGTAAAGGTAAACCGGTTATTGTGCTATGCCACCTGCTAAGATGATTTGTTTCTTTGTCAGCAACCCGTTCCTGTATTTTAAAAAGGGCCAAAACTTGAAGATACCTTTTTGACTTTAATATATAAACGAAGTACAAAGTACTCATATGTTCTACAAGAGAACATCGATAGGTTTGAAACAATGATAGAACTGAATGGTTTACGGCCAACCTGGGGAGTCATGCCCCACTTACGGGTCCTTGCAAAATTTACAAGAGTCACCAAGAAAACTGAAAACAAAAACTCTGTCCAATTGCAATATCTTTTTGATAAGAAAGTAAAAATATTAACAAATATAAACACGAGCGAAGCACTTCCCCTGGACTTTTCTATACTTTAGAAATAGTTACTTATCATTATCATGTTTTCAAAAGAATTAGCTATATGCATTCTCCGCGCATACCGGAGAGAAACAGTACTCCGCACCAAGCATACAATGTCAACTCACTTAAACATATGCTTTGACTGGGGTGGCTCATAGTGGACTGGGACACGAACTAAATTAGTTCTAACTAGTTTTAAGACAGTTTTTAAGCAATATGTTTTTGAAAAAGTCAAAATATTGTTAATTTTTTACTTTGAAGTTCTCGTAGTTTTTAATATTATTTTGTACCCTTACGGCACTCCACTATCAAATTTAATTCTGATCTGATTATTCGATTTTTAATAAATATGCGTTAACCACTTGTCTACCAGTAGTACATAAAAGTGTTAAAAATTGTCACTACCTTTAAATACCAGGCACAGTTGTGTACGACATCAAGGTACACACCATTCTGACATTTTTGACGTTAATTGCCAAACACGTTCATGTTGCCAACTTTTCCAATTTTAAAACTGATTACTTATGCGGTACTTCTAAGGATCGCTGGTGCAAAAGTAGCATTAAGTTTGTTAATGTATGGAAATAAAGATAGTTAAACGCGGGTACTTTAAAGTGCCTCTGATAGACTACGAGCTATTTTTTTTTAATGCTATAGAAGACAATGTTATGGGTTAAAGCACAAGTTTTTAAAAAATTCATAGAATGCGTCACATATGAATTAGTGGGCTGGGACACGAACCATTGTAGCTCTTTACCAACTTTACGAGCTTAGAAAACTAAAAAAAATCGTGTGACCAGTTTTCGAGCAATATTTTTTTAAAAATATTTTTCACTTCATGGCTTTTAGCTTTTCTCTAAAGTTTTTCTGCACGGTAACATGGTGTCTCTTAGAAGCTATTACGATAAAAAATTTTAACTCGATCTGTCAACTTGTTTTTGAGTAAAGAGGCAAAGCACAGAGGCAAAGTCAAAATTTTCAAAAAATCGTATCGTCTGCCGTTTTAAATGTTTGGAAAAAAACGTTGGATTTGTCCTAAAGTCTCCTATAAGATTCTAGTTTTATAGAGTAGGATAATTCGTTTTCCAAAAAAAACATATCTAGCTTCCACTTCCGGTTTCGAATTTCTTTTAAAGCTTATTTCCCCAATAAATTATTGATGTGATAAATTTTAATTAACATTACTAAAAACTAGAAGTCATCATCATCATCATCATAAATGAGCGTATAATGTTCCATCGTTGGACGAACGCCTCCCCTAACTGCTTCCATTTTTCACGATCTGTTGTATCTCCCATCCACTGTATTCCGGTGATTTTGTCGATGTCGTCTCTCCAGCGTGTACGAGGTATTCCCCGTGATCTTTTCCCTGTTCTCGGCCTCCACTCTGTCACCCTTCTGCTCCATCTGTCGTCCTGTCTTCTCATTAGATGCCCAGCCCACCGCCACTTTAGTCTGGCGATATGGGCTACCACATCTTCCACTTTTGTTGTGTTCCTTATCCACACGTTAGTTATCCTATCTCGCAGTTTGATTCCAAGCATAGATCTTTCCACGCGTCGCTGTGCCATCCTTAATTTGTCCAAATCCGTAGAAGTCATCAACCACAAAAAAAACATATTGAACCAGAGTACAAATTTAGGATTTTTATGACTTCAAAACAAATTTAAGGACAATTTTAGGACAACTCGCGTTTTTTCACAAATTTTAGAATTTTTAGGACAACTGGGATCCCTGCATTACATTAGTAATTTTTTATTTAAAATTAAGCTTTCTTTCGGAATATGCAAAAATATACAGGGCGATCAGTTTTGAGCTAAACTATTTTATGGAATATCTCCAGAAGGAGCCATTCAATAGTTTTTTTTGTAGGCAACTGGCATCTTAATGAGCATACAACGTTGCACTTTTTTTATTTTAACCAAATCTGTAGCTCAAATAATAAGAAAGCAAACAATAGGGCTGAGATAATTTAAACATTTATTAATTTCGATTTTGCAGTTTTCTTTTCATACAGATTTTGGAGCCCCTGGCGTGAACCGATAAGTATGACTAGAAGTGCCTTGGATGCTATCAATCTCAACTCAAAGTAATTTTAAGTTCGGCTACCTAACTTAAATAATTAAATTTTGAATGTGTTACTTTCACGTCAAACTGCTAGATAACGCTACATTTCGTACAAAATATATACCGTTGTAAAAAATCATATTTCAGGACGACAGGCCATATAGAAACTTCAGTTTATATTAATACAGAAAGCCCTGGGTTTTTGCATGACGACGTCTTTAAAATTTATAGGGAAGTTCATGGCTTATTTAGTACTAAGCTGCTGTGATTTGATGTTAATAAAATATATGATTATAGGGTGTTGAGAATAAATTATTTTACAATCAAGTCGAAATCCGAGTTTACAAGAATACAACTTCCTAATGAGTATCTGTATATAAAATACTTAATCACTTTAACAATATCTATTTATTTTAACCTTATACGTATTTCGGCATGTTTACATGCCATTGTCAAAGGTTATATGAAAAAGTAAACAGTTAGTGTTGTTATAGCAACAGAACTTTTTTACTTATCTTGATAATCGTCTGCAGATGACTTGATTTCTTATTCCAAAATGTCCAGTAGAGGAGAATTTAAGAGATCAATTTGCTCATTCATTAACGGTACAGTTTTTAAATGTTTGTGAATTTCAAAAGCTGCTAGTATATCTAATTTACGTTTATCATCACAAAAGTGTAAACATTTTATGGTGTTATTGGATGTCATTGAATGATTTTGTTCTAGTAAGTGTTTAGCGTAATTGGATTTATGTGGGTGTTTGTATTTGTAACAACGTACGTGTTCTTTATACCTAATATCAAAATTTCTAATTGTCTGGCCTATATAAACCGAATTACAATGCGAACAATTTAATTTGTAAATGCCTGATTTTAGCAAATCGTCTGTTTTTGATTTTGCATTAAACAAAGTGTTTAAGATGTTCCTAGTTGTTTTAAAGCTTACTTTATATTTATTTGTTTTGTTTATAATTTTAGCAATTTTTTCTGATTTGTCACCAAAATATGGGATCGAAGCATATTTAATTGTATCGAACGAAGTTAGGGTATTCGGATAAATTTTTTGAATGGCTAATTTATAATCTTTTTCTTTTAATTAATGTATCAATAAGTTTAGTATTATAACCATTACTGTATGCAATTTGATAAATAAAATACAACTTCCTGTTTGCATAATCAAAAGTTTGAAGTATTTTCAATTGATTTTTGTGGCACTGCCTCTAGAATGCAATTTCCAGTTTTAAATATTTCAAAAGCCTGAAATAAATATTCAACCTCTCACAGTGTATCTTCGGTAAATTGGAACCTTAGTAACAAAATCCTTAAAGGAATTAGAACATATTTTACTGAACGAAAGTTTAGTTTAAGTTTTAGTAATTTAAAAAATTTTATTGTAAGTTCAGTTTCATCGTTTTGTTTTTAATTTAAGTTATTTGTATTGAAGTAGAAACCTGTTATAAGGCTGTAAGAATGCAATCTCCAGTTTTAAACATTTCAAAAACCTGTAATAAATATTCAACCTCTCACTGTATGAGTATCTTTAGCTTACAAGTGAACTGATCCAAGTTGCAAATAAAACACAGCTCTTGAAACTGTTTATTGACCCAACAATCAAAAAGTTTTGTCAATATGTGTCATGTCACATCCTATCAATGTGACTAACTCAGAAATTTAGTAAAAATGGACCGATGTAAACAAGAAGAACCCAAAGTAATAGACAATACAATGTTAGAAAAATGTGTTAAAGAGCAAGGTCCTACAGGAGAAGCTGGACGTTTGGCACGAGAAGAAGGAATACCGCTGGATGAAGTGGAACAAATACGTATTGAATATTCCAGTAGGTATAATATTATTTAATCTTTACACAATTGGCACTGTAACAATGCAATTAACTCTTGCAGAAATTCTACGAATTGATCATCTATGGATGTTAACAGCATTAACAAAATTAAGTCTAAGTAACAATTTAATAGAACGTATTGAAAATTTAGACACATTAATTCACCTTAGAGAGCTAGACTTATCATTCAATAAAATTATTAAAATTGAAAACTTGGATGAACTTGTTAACTTGGAATTTCTAAGTTTATTTGAAAATAAAATTTCAATTTTAGAAAATATGGATACTTTAAAAAAACTTGCAATATTTACTATTGGTAAAAATTGTATCACCGATAAAAATCATGTAAGAGAAAACATTAAAAACCTAACGTCTAATTGTAAAAAATAATTTTTTAGATAATTTATTTGCGAAGATTTACAGTTCTAAAATCTTTAAATATGGCTGGAAATCCTTGCGCAGGAGACGAAGATTTTTTAACTTTTGTGACGGCATTTTTGCCGCAAATTGTTTATTATCAATATCGATTGGTTCCAGACTACGAACGAGAAGCAGGACTTGATATGTACAGGTTCTCTAATTTTTGTGGCGGTTTCTTTCTTGCAAAACTTTCATAAATTTCTTTTAGCGGGTTAATGAGGCAAGTCGAACAGGAAGAAGCCAAAAAGAAAGAGATACAAGACAAAATTGAAGCTGAGATAGCAGAAGCTGAACTTCATTCAGAAAGTTTTGTAGAATTTCTTGGCTCGAGTCACCTCTTTGATTCAATGTTTAAACATGATGAAGAGGGTCTAGCATTATTGACAATTGGCGAAGAAGTTCGGGAATACTACACAGAATATCAAGAACAGTTTGTGGTCATAACAAAACAAATATTTGAAGTGGGACAACAGCAATATCTAATTAGGAAAGTAGAAGTTGATCAGTTTTTTGAAAGCATCAACACTGCTAAATTGAAAAGCCAAGCAGAAAGTATTGTAAGTCTAATTTATGTTATTTTAAACTTACAATCAGTAATAATTATCATTAATTAGGAAAAAATGGAAGAATTCTTAATGCAAAAAGCAGAAATATTTTATGGCTTAAAAAAATTAGAAGATGGATTAAAGAATGTTGACATGCCTCCTGATGAATTTAATGATAATTTGCAAAAAATTGCTGATGACTACAATGACCTCTTGCATAAAGTATGGAAAGATTTGATGAGTCTTGAATTAACTTTATATGAACAAATGGAAGAAGTCATCCAGACATTTGAACAAACTCTAACTGAAATGATCAACACGTTCATTGAAAGTGCACAAGGGTTTTTCACTGAGCTCCGAACATTGGAACAAAATTACACTGAAAGCATAACTTTAGAATCTACTGCATTTCAAACAATGTGTAACATACAAGAAGATTTTCCAGTACCCCCAGAACTTATTTTGGTAGTATTTTGTCACATTTTATCTTTAATAAAAATACATACTTAGGAACTTGGTACACACCCTTACTACTACTACTACTACCTACTAACTTTTTTTTACCAAATTAGATGAAATTTTGTTGGCAACTATTCTTCTAAAAAATTTTAGTTCTAGTTCCGTTCATTAGCGCTGAGTCAAAATATGTAAAAATATACAGTGTTTTATTTAAAATAAAGTTGGGGTATTTTTCTTAATTTAAACAAAACGGCCCGTATTTTTTAGATATTTTGACTCAGCAGTAAATTTTGTGTGCAGACTATCAAAAAACTAGAACTTAAAAACGTAAAAAATTATAATTACAACTACCTATACTTTTTTATTTGACTGCCACGGCTTTCCCAAACCTGGTTTCCATAAGGTTAACATTTATTATTGTAACTGTTTGTTGTGATACTAAATGTTTTCATAGCCTTCTCTTTTTGCTAAGAACCATCGAAACAATATACTATGTATATGATCCGACTAAAATTTAATTTTTTTCGAATACTTGTGAAATAAAACAAAGTTATAGGTAGTATTGTAATCGGCAAAAGATACTTTGTTTAAATAGGCTGTATCTACAGTGTACTAAAATGTAAAAATACACAGGGTGTTTTTATTGAAATAAGAAAAGTTAGTCATTTCTGCCAAAACCCGAAGTAAAAGTTACAGACAAATGGATCAATTTATAAGTTGTATTGCCTATACACTCATACAAAATTTCATCTTTATTGGTTTAAAAATAAAAAAGATAGTAAGGGTACACCAAGGTTTTGGGTCCCTGTTACACTAATATCACAAAGGTTATGATTGTCAACTTGAACTTATTTTTAGATAATGTCAGATAAGGAATATTTAAATAATGCTTTAGGGTCATCCCATGATATGCACATGCAACTAATAGATGCTCGAGAAGATAGACTGGTTAACCGTGCTCGCACTTGGTTAAATAATCTTGTAACTGGACTGCAAAAGTGAGTAATAAGATAAAGCGATAAATTCTTTCTTTGACATTTAGTAAAGTGACCATATTGTTGCGATCAGCAATTATGTTCATGTTCATAAACAAAAGTTGTAAGGTACCTGTACAGGGCTCGAAACAAAGATGAAGTGTTAAAAATATGTAAATAGTGACTTACAGTGCCCAAAATATGTACCAAAAAAGTGAATAAAATATTACTTTTAAGAAATCATTTATTAATATATTCAACATACATTCATTAACATAAAAACTTTTACGAAAAACTAATAAAAAAATATAGAAAGTATTAACATTTTTGAAAACAAGGTATGTATACAGGATGTATCAAATTGCGTGTTAACTATGGGGATCTCGCTTATTTTAAGAGATACGACGATCGTTAAATTAGAGAAAAGTTGTGGAATTTTATGCCCATTAATAATCTTTAAAGAAATTGGAGCTATCTTGCTTAGTTTCTGAAAGAACTGGAAAAAACTGAAATTTTGGATTTTTTTGTTTTCGGCTATAACTAATTTATTATTTATGTTACGTATTTGTAGTTCACACATTATTATGACACTTTTTTTATGCTAAACCTAATATTTTTATCAGATTTGCTAATTTTCGACTGCCAACTTTTTTTTTTATATTTGAATAGACTTTTAAATTCTGATTTCAACGATGTGTCACACTTTGCGTTTTGTTTAATTTTTGAACATTTTGTATCAGAAAATAAACATGTCATAAGAGTGCCATGGAAGGACCACGTCATTTAATTTATTTTGAAAAATTCTGGTAGGCCATGAACTGATGGAAGTAGAATAAAACTTTACTTTTATTTACTTTTACCTTTAGATACATTAGGTAGGTGAAAATTTCAGCAAACTTTGTTTTGAGCGTAGGCAGCAGATTATCTTAATTTAAAAAAAAAACAAATAAATGACAAATTTTCTAACATACACAATTTACTGAAAATTCCACTTGCAGTTTTTATGTTTGCAACTGACATTGCAACTAATTTGAATAACAGGTTAAATAAATACAACAGATAACACTAGAACTGCACTAACACAAACAATTATTAAATAAATGTTCAAAACATTTTACACCTTTGTAAAGCATGCTCAGAAACTCGTCTAAAATAAACTCTCTAATCTGTGTGTTAGTAACTGTGTCATTTATTTGTTTTTGCAAAAAAATAACTCAATCTTCTGCCTATGCTCAAAACAAAATTTCCTGAAATATTCGCGTACCTAATGTATCTAAAGGCCAAAGTAAATAAAAGTGGCGTTTTGTTTTACTTCCATCAGTTCATGGCCTACTAGAATTTTCAAAATAAATTAAATGACGTCTTTCCATGGCACTCTTAAGAAATTTTTATTTTCTGTAATAGAATGCTCAAAACTTTATAACAAAATGCAAAGTGTGACACATCGTTGAAATCAGAATTAAAAATTCTATTCAAATATGAAAAAATTTTAAAAGCCGACCATAAAAAAAAAAAAGTTGGCAGTCGAAAATGAGCAATGGTAACAGTTATACCAAATGTGATCAAAAATTTTAATTCAGCATGAAAAAGTGTCCTAATAATGCGTTAACTAGAAATACGAAATATAAATGACAAATGAGTTATAGCCGAAAACAAAAAATCCAGAATTTCGTTTTTTTTAGTTTATTCAGAAACTAAGCAAGATAGCTCTAATTTCTTTTTAAATTATTAATGGGCATAAAATTCAACAACTTTTCTCTAATTTAACCATCGTCGTATCTCTTTAAATAAGCGAGATCTCCATAGTTAACACACAATTTGATACATCCTGTATACTACTTCAGATAAATACATACCCAAAGATAATAAAAATCTTATAATAGAAAATAAACAGAAGTTTTTTAAACATTAATTTTTACCGCACCATTGATTTTTGATATATCACGCGGCGTCATTTAGTTCCACAGAGCGGGAATATTTGAAAATATGCTCTTTTAGTGACTACTTCGTGGAAATACGTACTTTTATGCACCATCTTTAAAAATATGTACTTTTATGTAAAAAAGTAACTCGTTTCGAGCCCTGCTGTAGTACACAAACGGTGTGACATCTAATGACAACTTTCGATTCTACTTAAATACGATTTTTTGTGTATGGAAGGGACTTGTAGTGAGACGTCAGTTTACACAAATCAAAGGAGGCAACGAAAATACTTATTAGTGCAAGAATTTTGTATTGCCATAATAACCAAACACCAAAACGTATAAAAAAATTCAACATCAACAATGTATGTACTGAATATAAATTTGAAATGAAAAAAATTTTAAAATAAATATTGCCAAACTGTCTTGGCATTTTGTTCATAGCTAATTTAAAATTCACTTTTTCAACTTTCAATTTTACTATTTAACAAGATTTAACTATCTTTAGGATCTTGTATGTGGGAACTTTCAGTATGTTGTAAAAAAACCCGATCTGTGAATTGTCCCTTATGGAATTTTCACTAACTGTCCATCATAAATCTAAAGTAAGGGAAATTTCAAACAAACTGCTTTGCCAATTTTTAATCTGCAATCTAAATGCAATTGAATCGATATAAAATCCTAATAAGCAAATGTTTATACAAACTCACATTATTAAATTAAATAATATTTTAAACTTAATACTAGAAGTTTTTCACATAATAAGTTATACAAAAAATCAATATGCTTAAATTAAAGATATATTGAAATATATTTTTCAGTTATAAAATTCGGAAAAATTTGTATAACTTTTTCATTACAAAAAATATTTTGTCAACCCCATAATAATGAAAATAATTTCTTGTGCATTTCACATTTCATTAGTTATTGATTATTATTTGACTCTTTAATGGCGTTAATACGAACTTACTTTCTCAGAGACGAGATAGCAAGGAACAGAGGAAAAGTACTGGAAATTAATCACTTTTTGGACATTCAAAGGGAGGAATTTGATGAACTACATGCTATAAATGTTGAAGCTACAATGATGGATGCCGACATCTCTGCAGCTTTAAATTGATACTAAAATTAATAAGAATAAGATATATTCATAAAATATTACATAAATGCATAAAATAAATTGCAAAAAAGTTTTAATATAATTATTTAAAAAAATTCTGCTGTAAAAATGCTATTTTCATTAAGTCAGCAGTGCTTAAAGGAGAACAAATAAATTGAAAATTCCTAATTTGCCTCTTTTTTATTTTTGAGCATAGCAATATAAAATTCAAGACCTTGTTGAACCTTTGGTTGAGTGACAAGAGAAACAGTAGTTTGCAAATCTTTTTCTCGAGTCTTCTGTAAAGCCTGAAAGCAATAAAGTGTTAAGTAGTAAAAAAATCTGCTAAAGCAGGTAGTACTTCATGTTTCCAAATATTTTTCTGACCAACACCTTCAGCATTTCTCGAGGTTTTCTAAAAATCTTTCAAAACAGTGAGATTATTTTACTTATCTAGGTACTTTTTTTCGGCTCTGATAATTTCAATACACCAGAAACAGGCAAATTTGTTCCCTATAAGCTATAACTGTGATCATGAAGGAATGTTTTAAATATTTATTCAACGATACTTGAACACACCTCAATATCTGGTCCTCGTAGGTAGTTCTTGGTGTAAGTTCGTGCAATGGGAGGAATCATTTCAAAGCGATTTAAGAAAGCTTCTGCCTTAGACAACCCTTCAGCTTTGTCTGAGGCAATTTCATCAATCAATCCAACTTTTAAAGCTTCATCTGTTTTAAACAATCGTCCTGTGGTTAATGCCAATTCAGTATCTCTTTTGCTAATGGTGTTCAACATAGTTTTAATAAACCAAATCGGTGCTACAATTCCCAATTGAGTTTCATTCAGACCAATGTTGAACTTATTCAGCATGACCCGGTACTCACAACACATGGCTAATAAACAACCTCCGGCTGGTGAGTGTCCCTAAAAGTCAATTTTGGCTTTCAACATCAAATTCACAGTAATTAGTAAAACTTACATTAATAACAGCTACTGTAGGAAATGAACTACCATAGAGTTTCATCCAAACATCTTGCAAGCTGGACCAAAATGCTTTAAAACGTTCCGGGTCAGGTTTGTACATTTCTAAGATATCTAAGCCTGCTGAAAATACTTTATCCGAAGACTGAAAACATCACTAAATATTAGAAACTAATGGGTATTACTTTTATGTTGAATACTCACAGACGTCAGAATCATTCCTCTTGATTTATTGCGATCTAATTCAGTCAGCACATTAGAAAATTCTGCTAAAAACTCATAGTTCAAGCTATTTACTGGTGGCCGTTTCATTGTTACTGTAGCAACACCACTATCATTATTTACCGAAACATCTAAAAACTTCGGTCCACTACTAAAGGGTCGCAAACCACCCATGAAAAATCGAGTACGAAGAATACTATGCCTGAGTGCCATTTTTGCAGAATTGTTTAAAAACTTACAACACGAATATTAATATTTATACAAGCTTTAATTTTAAAAATAGTAACTGCTCAATTAATTTTGGTACAAGGTTCAATGTCCAAATTGAAAAATGACTAAATTAGACTGCAGAGACTAAACCATGACTATACAGTTATTAACATAATAAAATTAAATGCTGTTAATTTAATGGTTTTTTTTTATAAAAAATAATTTTCAGGAGAAAAACTTGCACAGAATCTAATACCGAAATTAGGTTAGAAAATACAGCGGGTTTTTTAAACTATTTTCTATGAAGATTATTTGTAAGTGAAGTATCAGTATTTAGTTAGATAAAATTTGAATTGTCATTGTTTGTTAGTTATTTATTACAAATGATTACAAACATACAACGTTATAGTATAAAAGAATACGTGCAACAATAATACTAAGTCATTTTACAATTAGACTTGTGAAATAAATTCTTTATTATTATAATCATATCTAAATAGTTCTAAATTAACAACATCCTTAAAATATGTTTAAAAGCACATTTATTTAAATTATGTTATATATATATATTTCTAATCTGTGATTATGTTGTAGTACTACATTAAAATTTTGGAAATCTAGTGCATTGCAAACAATATCTTTTACTTATCTGTGATTGCAAAGTAACTTATCCAAAATGTACAAAAAGTGTCCCTAAAGTAAACCTAGCTAGGTCATAATATTATAAAGGTAATAAAATATATCATGGTCTAGATATTAGGCGGAGCTGGCAAATATTTAAGATTATGAAAGATACTTTTCAGTAGGTATCTTTAGTTAGATACTTTATCTTAGATACCTACTTTATCCTAGAAATTTTATTTTAGGTATCTGTAAATTTCAAATGTCTTTGAAAAGTAACTATCTAATATTTTAAAGTTTCTAGATATAGACTGTTTTAGAATCTTAGATACTATTAAAGTTTATTTGATTAAAAAAAATCTAGCTAAGATAGTTTACAAGCATCTTAAATGATTTTTAGAGAACAGAAATGTATGGTATGTAATATCACAGTCACATAGGCGCCGAATACGGGGGGGCTCCGGGGCTCAAGCCCCCTCAGAAAATTATCAGGGGGGGCGCAGCCCCCCCTGATATTTTTTGCATTTAAAAAATCGGAAGGTGCAAATGTAATACGCGGCCTTTTGCAGGAATTTATTAAATGTATTAAAGTAGCATTAACGATTCCTGTATCTTCGTGTTGCGCAGGGCGTTCGTTTTCTGCTTTACGAAGGTTAAAGACATATTTAAGGTCAACTATGTCACAAAAAAGACTTAATGATTTGGCTCTACTTCATATTCATAGAAACCAAGATACAGATTTAAATATAAACACAATTGTAAATTTATTTATCGCCAAGACAGAAGTGAAACGAAATACTTTCTATGTGGAGTAAGTTTTGTTTTTGTGTAGTACTGTTCTTCTTGTTACCTTATGTTTCTAATTAGATTTACTGTTCATTTTTTGTTTTTTTTTTTAATGAAAATATGTACTTAAAATAACGCGTTTCAAAACTATTGGAGTACAAAATAGCTTATTTCTGTTAAATTCCTACAAAATCAATATGCAATAAGCAATACTACATTTTTTAACAAAAAAAAACATCAGAAAATCGTAAACTTGTGCCCACGAAACCTATTTTTCCAAGGCAATATAATTTAACACAAATCCTAATTTTCAATTTAAGACGGTTTGACCTTGAAAAATTCAAAAATTTTGTTTGCGGCTCATTTTCATTAAGCCCCCCCTGAGAATTCAAAAACCCGGCGCATATGATCACAGATAAGGTTAACACTAACTAACCTTATCTGTGGTAATATCACAGATAAGGTTAACACTACAGATATACGGTAAATATGTGAGCTATCGGCAGCTTGTTTTATATGATTAATAATCTGCAAATAGATGGCGCTACAATGACAATTTATAATTAAGTCACAGATGACTGTAATTGAGCAGATTACTTAGCACATATTCAAACCAAAAGCCATATGCCATGCTTAATTGTCAAATCGCAAATTTCGTAAATAATTAATATTGACGCCAATTCTACTTAAACTATATTCATGATGTGTACATAGTTTTTTAATTTATTGCAAATAAATTAATATATCAAGCAGTAATCATACACATTTATTGCACAGTCTAATTTTAAAACTTTATTTTCTGTTTGTGGTGAATTAAATTTAATAATAATTCCAAAATCATCTACATACTTTTATAGGACTCATATAAATCATAATAATCGAGCACTTGCCACTTAACAGGCAAAAGCTTAAATAAATTGTTCTAAAAATGTTGTACCCTTTGCCATGTTCTTATCTGTACTATTAGGCACAACCATGCACAACGAACCAGCCCATTACGGTTTATTCTAAGCCCAAATATTCACTATTTTTTTTCTGTTAGCATTTCAATGAAAATATAAAATACGCGCTTTAACCAGATCCCAGATAAGGTCAGGTTTTTAACGTCATCTGTGACAGATGCATTCAAATTCGCGATAAAACAGTTTCCAACACATTTCAACAGTAATAAACAAATAGCGATAGCAGCGCCCTAAAATTGGTCTGGTGCGCTGTAGCCATACTAACGCTAATTTCGTCTCCAAATATGGGCGGACATTTTTTATAAGGGGTCGTATATCTGTAGTGTTAACCTTATCTGTGGTAATATGTAGGTATAATTATACTTAGTAGGTACTTACAACTACTATCTTAGATGGAATATTTTTGAATAAATACTTTTTGCAAATATTGACATGTCGTCAGTGTGGACTGCACTTGGTGTCGATGAAGTCAAATAGTAGTAAATTGATAGAAAAGTTTGGGGGTTATAAGATTAAAAATACTGCACTGAATTAGTTTATAGACTATTTAAGTGGTAGATTACAAAAAATTAAATAAGGGGAATTCTCATCCGATGCTGAGCAAGTGGAACTAGGAGTGCATCAGGAGAGCATATTGGGTCCTCTTTTCTTTATTTTGTACGATATAACGCAGACAGTGAATAAGTATATCATGCAGTTATTTGCCGACAACTCGTTGATATATATTGCAGGAAAAAATTCTACAAATATAGTTAACCTGTTAAATAAAGCATTGAATTCTGTCAGTGGTTGCTTTAATTTTAATAAATTTAAATAAAATGTATTGAAAACGAAATCTCTGGTAATTGCAAGTAGATGATAGGCAGGCATCATATTTAATAATCAAGGACATAGAATTAAAAAATGGAGGAAGAAATTGAGCAGATTAATCACGTTAAATATCTCAGAATTGTAATAGACAATCGTCTCAACTTCAAGAAACATGCAGATGACATCGCAAAAAAATATTTCAAAATAACAGTATAACACGGTTTGTAGCTATCAAAATATATGATAGTATCATATTTCCTCATTACATGTACTGTGCAACAGTTTTGTTCATGTTATGCAATGAGGATCTGAATAAGTTGTAGAAACTGCAAAATAAAGTGATGAGGAAAATATTTAAAACTAACAGATATACAAAAATACAAGACATGCTTCAAACGTTAGACTGGTTCTTCTTCTTAATACGCCTTCTCCTGTCGAAGGTTGGCGATCCATCTGGCAATCATCGTTCTAGACACCGCTGCTCTGAAAATTTCTGTTGAAGTGCAGCAAACCATCTTCGTAAGTCTTTTAACCAGGAGTTTTGTCGTCTTCCAACTGATCTTCTGCCTTGTATTTTTCTTTCTATTATTAGTCTGAGTAACTCATACTTCTCCCCTCTCATTATATGTCCTATATCTCGTTCTTCTTTCTTTAATAGTGATTAGGAGTTCAAGGGGTTTCCGCATTCGAGCAAGCACCTCTTCGTTTGTTATTCTTTGAACCCAGGATATTTTTAGTATGCGCCTGTATAGGTACATCTCAAACGCCTCCATCCTTCACACCCGTAGAGTAGAACAGAAAATATATAGCACCTGATCATGCGCACTCTGAGCTCTAGGCTGAGTTCGCGCCTTGTAAAGAACTGGTTCATATTTATAAATGCTTTCCTTGCTTGCTAAATTCGGGATCTAATTTCCTTTCTTGGGTCTGTCAATATTTGTCCCCAGATATTTAAGCGTTTTCACTTGTTCTATAGTAGTGCCATTTATTGTTAAATTAGCATCTATGTTCCTTTTTGCGAAGACAAGCAACTTAGTTTTAGGTATATTCATATAAAGACCATGGTCTTCACTATATTGTACTATGCGGTCCATCAGTATTTGCAATTCGCCTATGTTATCTGTCATTATTACGGTGTCATCCGCATATCTAATGTTTATTATAGTGCCATTTACCTTTATACCCTTCATAGTGTCATCTAGAGCTTCTTTGAAAATAGCTTCAGAGTAGATGTTAAATAATAGTGGTGATAAAACGCAACCTTGTCTAACTCCTTTCTTGATCACTGTAGTTTCTTATGTTTCGTTTTCAATTCTGACTTCTGCTGTTTGATGTCAGTAGATTTGTGATATAATTTTAGACTGGTTAGGTGTTCGAAATCTAATTAAACAGCTAGTATTAACGTTTATTTATAAAATTAAAAATGGACTTGTTCCTGTCTAACCAAGAAGATTGTATTAGTCTTAGCTATACATACTCACAACACCCGCCTGTGTACAGATATACATTTAAGTGTTAAATCAAAAAAAGATACTGTGAACTCTCTTTTTGGCGATACATGTGCCTTGATATACCTTCTTTTAAATTCAAACGAGATATTGATTGAAAACGCTCTCTAAATTAGTGGGCCATGAACACAGTCAAAAAAGTTCTCAACTAGCATATCTAGTCCGATTATTTTAAACAGAATCTACATTATCATCTTCATTATCATGATAATCATTCGCTGGTTTACTTCTTGGCCTTAGAGATTCCCACTCACATGGGATGGGGCACTTCCCCTATTTGGAAACTAGTAAAATGGTTGTTAATGTGCTTAATTTTCGTTTTAATGTAGACACCAAATGTAATAATTAGCAAATAATTTCAAGCATCTTGATATGTGCTTGTACTTTAGTAAATACTTTAAAACAAAAAATTAACAACAATTGCTTGCACATTGGTTTTCTAATAATGGTAGAAAACAATTAAAAAGCAAAATAATGAAAACTAACAATACTCATCAGCAGTGGCGGCTCGTGGCGTGGCGTACTGGGGGGGTCATTTTAAAATATTTTTTGATAAAAATGTACTTACCCAGCCAAATTTTAGGTAGACTTTCAAGTCGATCGTTCGCTCCTTCGCGTTGAAAAAATGATCTATTACTAGTTCATTAAAATCGACAATGTTATTAATTAACGATTTTTCGACATAGCTAACTTTCTTAAACTTTCTTGCCCTATCGTGTTACGCAAAAATGTTCTTTTCTTTTTAGAGTAGAGAAGCAACGCTCGCTTTCCACCGTTGTCATCGGCAAAGTTCACAAAATTTTAATAAGTTTTACACTCTCGGTGAAAGTCTGACAAAGATTATTGTTTACAAATAATTGTAGTATTGCAACAGCACCAGCACTTTCACTTTCATAAAAATCCTCATGATCGTATAGCACTTCTAGTTCGGTTTTTAATTTTAAATCGTTTATAACGGGGTAACTAGTCTTGACTAATTTAAAAACATTTTGTGGAAAACATTTTTTGTACTCCTCGAAGAATTTATTTGCTTGAAATAACTGCGAAACAATTTTCATTAAAATCTTTAATAGATTTTTGATAAGCACTGTCTAGTTGCAATCTGATATCCACATTACCAAGTGTGGCAAAATTCATAGAATTTTTCATATGATTTGCTGATAAAAAATGTTTTTGTACTTTAATTTTTAAATGTTTTAAGTCGATCACACCGCTTTTACACCACATTGCGTCATCGCAGAATAACAGACGCGGGAAACAGAAGAAAGCATTTCTTATATTACATCCACAAATTGAATTCGATAATAGTATATTATAGACCAAGGTAGAGAAGACATTTTTCTCAGCCGAGCAGAATTATTTCCCGAGATGCGAAGCATCGAGGGAAATAAGTTGCGAGGCAAATAAGTCTTCTCTACTGTGGTTTATATATTATTTTTTCCACTACTAGCACCTTTATTCCTTTTATCATTAATTGATTTTACATTAATAAAAAATAAAATTACAAATGCAAATATGTACAAAAATAAAGTAGCCTTGCTTGAAAACAAGAGAATAGTTAATTTCAATTGACATTTATGTAAAATATATATTTTATAATAGTGGTTATAAAATGTCCAATTGTGATGATTTGAGTGAAAACTGCACTCCTCCTGAAATTAGGGAAGGTGCAGAAAGTGTTGATGAACAGTTATTACCAGTAAAATCAAAAGATTTTTACATGAAAGTTTATAATTATAAATAGGCATGTGAGTACTAGATAGCAATTGTTTTTATTATTAACCAGTAGTTAAAAATGAAATATTATTAGCCACTAGGAAAGAAATTCTTCTTGGCTCTAAAACAAAGTAAATAATGATATCGTTTAATGCTAGTAGTGGAAAAACTCATTGAACTGACTCATTAAAATACCTTTATTTGTTGTTTTATTTGTTTAATAATTAGGGTTGGTTGTGGACGACCGTTTTCTGTCAACTTCAAACGTTCTTCAAACTTCAACCCACGTTGAGCTTTAAGTTTCATTATTTTTTGCACAGACATTTTATAGCACTAAATTAAGATTTACTACACAATTATGATTTACTACACAAGAAAATGTCACAGACAAAACCGATCTACGAAAAATCCCCGATTATTTCTACACAAAGAAAGTTTGTTACTAACTGTAATGTATATGTATTCATTTTGGCTAATACGAGTTAGTGTGAATGGAGGGGAGTTTTCAGTTTTGGGAACTGATTTGTTTTCCAGTCAGTGTCTTCGTTAAATAAAGTATATAAAATAGTCTTGCGTTTTATTTAGAAGACATCACAGTGGCGACGAGGATTTGATTTTCTTTATTTTCGAACCGCAAAAAATGCCGTCTGATCAAGGTGAAACAGTGGTTTTAAATAATGTTGGGCACTTAAGAGAATTTAATTTAGAAACTACCGATTGGGCAATCTATAAACCGCGTCTTGAACAATATTTTATTGCAAACAAGAAAACGGACGATGCAGTGAAACGAGCTGTTCTGTTAAACGCATGTGGTGATAGTGCCTATCGACTAATTTTTAATCTGTGCATACCCGAAAAGCCCAAATCTAAAACGTATGGAGACCTTATAGGGAGATTTAATAATCATTTCCAACCAGGTAGTAAAGCAGTTTTTCCGGCGCGCTATGTGTTTCATACGGCATGCAGGGAAATGGGTGAAACGACAGCAAATTGGAGTTCGCGCGTCCGTAATCTTGCTTCACATTGTGATTTTGGTGGAGAACTGGAAACAGTGATGCGTGATATTTTCGTTATCGGCCTAGGTAAAGGAACGGCTATGGATAGGTTGTTTGAAGAAAAAGTAGGAGATCTGACTTTCCAGAAAGCAGTGGAGTTAGCCACCAGCAAAGAAACGAGTCGCAAGTTTTTTGAGATGCAGCCGAGTTCTTCGGAATCGTTTCAAGTCAAACAAGAGCCAAGCTATATGGATGATATTCATCGTTTACGTACAAATGACAAAAAAAGTAAATGCAAGGTTTGTGGTTACTCTAATCATAGCTTTGACCAATGCAGGTACCGTAATTTTAAATGCAATTTTTGCTCTAAAGTTGGACACCTGGCGTCTGTATGTAAAGATAAGCGTAAAAGCAAGAAACGCAACAGATTTTCTTTATCAAACGCTGTTCACAATGTTAAAGAGGTTTCGGAATTTGAAAATTTATTTATGTTAAAATCTGAGTGTAATAAACCCATGATGCAAACTGTTGATATAGAAAACATTCCGATAGAATTTGAAGTCGATACGGGAGCTAGCGCCTCAGTAATCTCCAAAAGCATGTGGCAACGACATTTGTCGCATATCTCTTTATTATCAACAAACAAAATTTTTAAAGATTATTCAGGTCACATTTTTCAACCCATAGGCGTTGCAGTGAAATACAAAAATTTAACTTATTTGTTAAATTTATACGTTATGGATAATGCAGGACCACCACTTATGGGTCGAGACTGGTTATCAAAATTTAATATTGGGTTAAGCGAAGTAAAGATGATGAGCGATTCGGATAATAATATAGTTACTCAATTAGCTAATAAATATAGAGAAGTATTTTCTGATCAGCTAGGGTTATTTACCAAAGAAGAAATTTCACTAAAAGTTAAAAAAGGAGCTGAGCCGAATTTTTTAAACCAAGACCTTTACCTTTCGCGATGAAAAATTTGGTTGAAAAAGAAATCGATCGATTGGTAAACGAAGGAATTTCAAATGTAGCCAGGCCCAAAAATGTCAGTGAAGTAAAAGCGTTCTTGGGTATGATAAATTATTATCATAAATTTATACCGAACACTTCAGATTTACTGGGACCACTATACCAATTATTGAAAGTGGGAACGAAATTTGTATGGAACAACGATTGTTCCGAAGCTTTTGAAAAAGCAAAAAAGTGCTTAACTTCGCTCGATGTCCTCGCTCATTATAACCCGAATTTACCCGTAAAGTTGGTTGTTGATGTTTCACAAAAAGGAGTAGAAGCTGTAATCTCACATGTTTTTCCTCGTGGAGTGGAACGGCCAATCGCTTATGCTTCTCGAACGCTGAGCAATAGTGAGAAAAATTATTCTCAAATCGAAAGAGAGAGTTTAGCAATAATTTTTGGAATAACCAAGTTTTATCAGTATTTATTTGGAAAACATTTTATCCTTGTAACGGATCGTAAGCCGCTAATCAGCATCTTCAATCCGAAGAAAGGTCTTCCGCAGATGTCTGCGAGTAGGTTGCAAAGATGGGCATTACTGTTATCAGGGTTTTCCTTTGACATTCAATACACGGAATCAAAGAAGAACAACGCTGATGCTCTTTCGCGATTACCATTGCCAGCACCACCACAAGTTTACTATCAAGATTTGAAGTTAGTCCACGCAAATTAGACTTTAAAACATAGAATAGGGGAAATAATTTATAAAGTTTTCATATTGCGTACACGAACTCTCAGTAGGGGTAGAAACAATAACCCGAAAAGTTCCCAACTGACATGTGTCCGCAACATCCTTTATTTTCCAAAAATCACCCTCAGTTCGCATATTGTGTTTGTTTTTCTCATTTTTCTCTTAAGTCATTGCTTAAACGGGAAAAGTTTATAAAAATAAAAATATTTTTTATTAAATTTTACACAAAAAATATTATATTAATGTTTCGGCTAATCCCCACTCAATTCGCGCAAATAGCGTTTAAAGTTAAGGGTAGTAATTAGCGCGCTGTTAGAAATCAATAAAATGGGGTTTTAAGTGCTGCCATTTACGTACTCTTAACATTATAACATATAGTACATAATATTCGGTTAAAGAGTCGACTTCGACACATTGAAATTCCTGAGTAAAAAGAGTGGGGTCAAGGGTAGGGAGACGTAGGAGCAACCAACTTGGAACATTCCGTGTGTTCGGTTACGTGGTAAATTTAGCTTCGTGCGGTACTGTGTTATTGTATTTTAATCCTTTAAAGATAGTAATTGGCGTGTTTTCACAGAACGAAAGTGCGTTTAATTTTTGTAAAATGGAAACAACAGGCGATTGTTTCATATGCGAAAAGACGCTACGAGACGGGTCAACAGTGTTATTTGCTTGGTCGCAGCGGAAGCGCGGTACCACAATGCGTGTTATTCCAAATTTTTGGCAAATGAGCCTTCAACTCGAAAGCGCGGGCGTCCACAAGACGACGAAATCGATTCAGCATATAAAAGTGTTTGTGAATACATAGAGAATTCTGACAAACACTGGTGTGGTGTATGGTCGGATATGACAATCGAGCAAACGTTGATGAAAAATATGAAAAGCGTTGGTGGCATTACACACGGGAGGGGCTTCACAGAAAGCGTGTTGAATAAATGAATTTGTGGGCTACCAGTAGCTTACCACGTGTGCGAGGCTTTAGAAAAATTTTGTCAGATAGACACAAAAAGCAGTCATCAACACGTCGAACTTCGAGATGCAAGAATAGAAAAGGACGGAGAGGATTGCAAAAAATTTATACTTTGGCTTAAGCAACACTCTCCATTCATCGTGGCCGAAAATTTGATTTCACTTTCAAGTGGACTTGTTGCCGCTGACAACGTTAACTGTTACAAGGCGAAAGAGATTGGAAAAAAGTCGATGGAAGGATTAATTAAAGAAGGCACGAAATTTGGAGATTTGAAACCTAAACGTTCGAACATGACAAAGTCTATCTCGTCTACTACAAATTCGGTCACAATTAAAGACGATGTCATTCAAATTGATACGACGCAGCTATTACAGAGAATAATCTGGACAGTTCGTTCTCCACAAGAATTAAAAACGTGTTTCAGTTTTGAACTTGCCACGGTGCCTGTTTCCTTGTTGGACGAAAAAGGAGTGATGCGAAACACAAAAAAGTCGTCTCTATACGGTATATTTAACAAGGTTCTGGAACGGCCCTTTCACTGTAGCGATGATTGCCAATTTGTAATTGATGGAAGCAATTTGATTCATCGTGTGGTATGGCCAAAACAGAGCACATTTTGTGACATCTGTTCTGCCTACGTTAACTTCATCCGTAAAAATTATGGTCAAAATGTAACGGTGGTGTTTGACGGATACGCTGAAAATGCCGACAGTACCAAGAGCCTTGAACGACAGCGACGACTTTTAAAAAGAATTACAGCTACAATCGCGTTCAATGAGAACACACCAATACATGATCAACAAAAGGCTTTGTTAAGTAATCTAGCTAACAAAGATCGTTTCATTTCTCAATTAGCAGAGAGATTTAAAGCTACGAATATTAAAACCCTGACTGCTCCAGACGATACTGATCTGCTAATTATTACAAGTGCTATCGATCTATCACATCAACATGACACTGTGGTTATTGTTGGACAGGACATCGATCTCCTCACTCTTATTACCGCTCTTGCTCCTGCAGATAAAGATATCCGCTTTTTAAAACCCGCCCAAGGAAATATAAAGAAAAGACTATATAGTTTCCTTGATTTACAATCTTCAAATGTTTTGAAAAATTTCAAAGAAACCGTTTTATTTGCACATGCGTTTAGTGGTTGTGATACAACTTCTGCTTTCTTTGGAAAAGGCAAAGCACTAATAATAAGCATAATAAACAAGAGAACAGATTTGGAAGATGTTGTTCCTATTTTCAACAATCCTCAATCCTCCAAAGATGATATTGCAAGTGCTGGAGAGAGATTCACACTTGGATTATATAAAGCGGAACGAACAGAAACTTGTTTAAATAGCTATAGATTTACTTCATTTAATAAATTGGTTGGCCAATCGAATCATGCTGTAATTTTAGCTAGATTGCCACCAACATCTGCCGCGTTAAAACAACATTCATACCGGGTATTTCACCAAATTTAGTCTTGGCGAGGTGAAAAAATGGAGCCAACGCAGTGGGGTTGGAAAAAAATGGGCAATATGTTATCACCAGTTTATAATACCGAAGCACCAGCTACAATTTCTATTTTGGAAGTTATATCCTGCAGCTGTAAAAAGGGTTGCTGTAAACGATGCGGATGTCGTCAAGTTGGATTACGTTGTTCCACTATGTGCTCCAACTGCCATGGACAAGGTTGCCTAAATGCACCATCCGAAGAAATATTAAACGATGGCCCAACCGACGGATAAGGAAGCGAGCTGTTAGTGGAATAGGCCTTCTGGGGATACCACTTGAAAAAAAAAACGCGCCGAAAGCTCTACCTCATATAGGTAGTGCGGAAACGAGCTTAAATTAAAACATGCATGGTTCTTTAAACGTAATTTGCCAGAGTTAGATTGAAATTAGCCAAAAAGACAATAGAAACTTTTTTATGTAGAATTTAATAATAAACATTTCATTTCCTATACATTTTGCGAATCGGAGCAACGATTCGCACAAAAAATTGAAAAAACTGTAACCTGTACACGCTAGGGGTGAGTTTTCGCGAAAAATGGGGATGCTGCGGACACATGTTGGCTGGGAACTTTTCGGGATTTTGTTCCTACCCCTATTAAGAATACATCTACGTGAATGGCAAAACTTTATAAATTATTTCTTCTAAAAAGTCTAATTTGCGTGGACTAAGTGTGTAAGTTACGTGTCTGAAAAGTTCGAATTAATTAATTTACAGGACATTCAAAGGCACACCGCAGCTGATAGTATCTTAAATCAAGTGATAAAGTTCGTACAGTTAGGATGGCCTAAGAAAGTTGCTAGTGAATTTTAGCCTTACCGAAAAATCAGAAATCAATTGCATATTGAAGATAAGTGCTTAATTTTTGGTTATCGTGTGGTGATTCCGAGTAGTTTGCGTAGTGCGATTATGAAAAGTTTACATCAGGCGCATATGGGCATTGTCAAAACCAAATCTTTTGCACGTTCTTATGTTTGGTGGCCGTCAATGAACTTAGATATAGAGAATATAGATATGATAAAAAGTTGTATACCATGTCCACAATCCCAAGCGCAACCAGAAAAAGCAGTTTTAAAATCGTAGATTTGGCCTAACAGTCCTTGGGATCGTTTACACGTAGATTATATGTCAATTAAAGGCAAAACATTTTTTGTAGTGATCGATGCTTACTCTAAATGGTTAGAGGTTTTTTGTACGAATGGTATGACTACTGAAATTACTATTAATATATTGAGGTCACTCTTTGCACGTTTTGGGTTACCCCGTTTTTTAGTAAGTGATAATGCTCCAAATTTTTGCTCTGCTGATTTTAAGAATTTTGCAACATTAAATGGAATTACACTCCAAAGTGGTACTCCATTTCATGCTGCTACAAACGGGGAAGCTGAAAACGCAGTAAAAATTGTAGAAAAAGCGTTGACCAAAATGATGAATCATGATTGTGTTAATTTAAACTTAGCTTTAAATAGATTCTTGATAGATTACCGTAATACACCGCATTGTACGACTGGTGTTAGTCCAGCAATTTTGTTAATTGGTCGAAATTTAAGAAATAGATTTAATTTACTTAAACCAAATGATGTTCAAACTTGCAATGATAGTATTATTCGTAATCATGTGAAAAGTAAGCAGTTATTGCAACGAAAATACTATCATGGCAAAAGAAATGTAAAATTTGTTATGGGAGATGAGGTAGTTGTACGAGATTATCGAACTGTTAATAAGCCTACATGGATTAAAGGTGTTATTAGCAAAGTTTTAGGTTCAAGAACATATTTAGTTAAAATAGTCGATTCGAATCTTATTTGGAAACGGCAGATCAGATACGTAAAGTTAATTTTCTTGTAACTGATAAGGTTGTACCCTCATGTAATGTTAAACAAAGTGTACCGATTATTTTTAATTCACCTGAGATGAAGAGCCAAAATTTAGATATTTCAGTTAATACTAGACCTAAACGTAATGTAAAACCTCCAGAAAGATATGGTTATGAAGTTAACAAATTAAGTGGGGAGGTGTAATGTATATGTATTTATTTTGGTTAATACAAGTATAGTGTACATGGAGGGGAGTTTTCAGTTTTGGGAACTGAGTTGTTCCCAGTCAGTGTATGTTTGGTCTTCGTTAAATAAAGTATAATAAATAGTCTTGCGTTTTATTTAGAAGACATTACACTAACCTTGTGTCATACCAACATAAAACGAACGTGTGAAGAAATACACCAACTACACGTGATTAGCATGCCCTCATTTAATCTGAAACTGGGGTCATCGACCCTGAAGTCTCTAATGCACACCAGCTTCTTTCCTACTTTAGCTTGTGTAATCTGAATTTTACCGCAATGAGCTTTCTATTTCACTCTTATTCATTTAAAGGCCTTTTAAGCCGGCGGCTTTATTCGGTTACATATAGCTGAATTGTAGACAAACAGCCATATGACCCTTGCATAGATTCGCTTAACGCGCGCGCGATATTCAAACATTCAAACATCTTCGGATCCTGTGGCAGCTCTTTAGTAAACGTTCTCGCATTGAAATCTTATACAAACGTTAACTATAAAGTATTTCAAATTTTATAGTGTGTAATATGTTATGCGCTCAAACAAAAAGTACATAATTATTTTTTTTCTTGTTGCATTGGGAGGTCAATGACCGTTTGACCCAATGGAGAAACTGCCACTGCTCATCAGTTATTTCTGTCATTTCATCAATTGTTAAGATGTAGAAAAAACAATTTCAACAAATTTAGGTACGCAGTTTTTACAAACTTGGCATGAAAAAATTGTTTGTATACAACTGCTTAAAATTTTTATTTGAAATAGGTATTTTAAAAAGTTTATAAAAAAGGTAATTTAAAAGTAAATAATAGTTCATAGTTTAATAAATGGTTTCTTTCTTTTCGCTGTATAGCACAGTGGTATTAGAACTGAAATACGTTTCTATTTAGTATCTTCTTTAAATTTTAAATTATAAGTAAGTATATCAAACCAAATATTATCGAAAAAAGAAAAAAATAAGCTTTTTAATTGTAAAACAGGTCTTCATTTAAAAAACTCATGTTTGTGTTATATCTCGAAAACAAAATTATTATTATTATTGGTAGTAGAAAGGCAGCTTTAAGCTGATATATCTACATATAATATTTACATGATATCGTATTATGTTATGTTATGTTATTAGTAAGTTATTTGTTGTTGTATTATATTGTATTTGTATTAGTTGTTATGTTTGCAAGGTAATTGTCCAATCAATTTTTAAATTGATTTATGGATGTGGCAGCAGTTACTTCTTCAGGTAATTTGTTCCAGTCATTCACTACGCGATTACACAGGAAGTTATGTCGAGGATTAAGTTCGGCTCTGGTTCTTAACAGGTGCATCTTGTGTCCTCGCAGTGGTTCTTGATTGGAGTTTGAACATGGATTTTAACTCTAGGCAGTCATAGTAGTTGTTTAATATTTTGAATGTTTCAATCGGATCGCCACGGTGCCGACGCTGTTGCAGTGTTGGGAGTTTGAGCAGTTCAAAACGATGTAGGTACTCGAATCTTCTGAACCCATGTGGCAGTTTTGTAGCCCAACGTTGTACGTTCTCTATCAATGTAATATCCTTCCGGAAGTAAGGTTTCCATATCTGAAAACCGTATTCCAACAAGGGCCTAATGTATGTTTTGTAGATTTTGACAAATGTGTCTGGTTTAAGATATTGGAATGTTTTCCTTATCAAGTAGATTACCGAGTTGGCCGTTTTGACAATTTCGGTTATATGGGACTCCCATTTTAGGTTCGAGAATACCAGTATTCCAAGGTCTTTCTGTTCCTTGACAGCAGTAATAGGAACGCCATTGGTGTAGTAGGCTATCCTGGGATTGTTGGCTCCAATAGGTAAAACAGTGCACTTGCTGGCATTTAAATTAATCAACCAGTTCCTGGTCCACTCTTGAATTCTGTCCAGATCTTGTTGGAGTTGCCCTGAGCTGGTTAAGGGGTTAGCAAAAAATTTGACATCATCAGCGAAGAATACTACATTGGATTGTATGGCCTTTCTTACGTCGAGCATGAAGAGCGTGAATAGGGTGGGCGAGAGGACCGATCCCTGGGAATTTCCTATTTGTTAGAAAATCTTCAATCCATTTCAGCATTTTGCCACGAATTCCAAGATGATCCAATTTGGCTATAAGACGTTGAATTGGGACTCTGTCGAAGGCCTTCTCAAAATCCAAATATATTATATCAAGGGGTACCCGGGAATCATGAGCTGTCGTCCACTTGTCTAGGCAAGAGAGCAGGTTAGACTGTTGACCTGCGTGGAATGAATCCATGCTGTTCCTGGATTATTATATTCTCTTGCATTAGAAAATTTTTCAACTGGTTAACAATAATACCCTCCATGCACTTGCAGGCGACACATGTCAGAGAGATCGGACGGTAGTTGGCTGGGTTCAACTTATCCCCTTTCTTATAAATTGGAACCACCACACTTTCTTTCCACTGCTGGGGTAGTTTGCCTTCTCGAAAGCTTTGCTGCATGACCTTTGTCAGTGGGTGGCTGAGCATTGGTGCAGTATTTTTTAGGATAATTGGTGGGATTTCGTCGGGGCCCGCTGCCGAATCTTTCTTCAAATTTTGTAAGATTTCTCTGACTACGTCTTCCTCGATGATTACTTCGGAGATTGTCCTTTCAACTCGTGGTGTTGTGTCGAGGATGGCGCGGTTATTGAATTCTGGCTCTTGGACAAAGGTTCTCTCAAATTGATCACCGAATATGTTGGCAATTTTTGATTGCTCGGTCGTTAAAGTTCCCTCCGAATCTCTTAGCGCAGACGGGATGGATATAGAGGAGGCAATGTTTTGTTTGACATAGGCGTGAAAAGCTTTGTCACCACTATCGATAATGTTCGATTCAAATTGTGCTCGTGCCCTTCTGGATTGATGTATGCAGTCATTCCGTAACCTTCTGTAATCTTCGTAAGTTACATTGTTGGTACCATTTCTATAATTGTTCCAGGCTTCCTTTTTCCTCAAAATAGTTTGTTTAATTTCTCTCGTTATCCATGGTTTGTTTGTGGACCTTTTGTTTAGTCCCATTTTTGGGGTGTTCCTTTCACTGCTTCTTCTAGAGTTTTTCTAACTTTGGTCCACAGGTCGTCGATGCAGATGCCAGCAAGTAAAAAGTGGAGTTGCCATACTTGAATATCCAACCAGAGGTCTTCAGTGTCGGCATGGGTGTAGTTTTCATTAGTTCTTACGATTATAGGGACACATTCGACTTCTTTTGCTACATAGATGATGACACCTCCGCCAGTTCGTCTTTTCCGATCTCTCCGATATATGCGATACCCAGGGATTCTTATGATGCTATCCTTAATTGTGGATTTGAGCCATGATTCCGTTAGAACAATTATAGAGGGATTCTGCTGATTAACGTCCGCCAAGAAAAGGTCGAATTTTGATGAAATAGATTGGATATTGGTGTAATAAATTTTAATTGTTAGCAGTTTATTATATTGGACATGATTTAGTTTTTTGTTGTTACTTGTGGAGGGATTTAGTTTTTTGGGATGTCACTTAGTTTTTTGTTAACAATTGTAGGTCTATTGTTGATGTATCTACTTGTTTTCGTAAGATCGCCTCCTTTCACTAGCTCATCTAGCTGTTCTTTTATTTCAAAATAATATTCGCGCTGTTTTTTTGTTTGATCACTAAATACACGGACATTAGGGGTATCTAGCTTTCTTTGGTTTCGAAGCACCGTTAAAGCCTCTTCCTTCGATTGTAGCATTACTTTAATAGGTCGATTTTTGTTGTTTTCAAATTTTCCTAAGCGGAATGTTTTAACGCTATCCAGGTCGATCTCAAAGTTCTTTAATAGCTGTTTAATTGCGTTTTTGTCTGATTTATTTTTTTCGCTGAGTGAATCACCCTTAGGTTCTTCCACACTTTTTGGTTTTTACGCATCTCGTTGTTATTTTCCATAATTTTCTCTTCTAGTTTGGAAAGTTTGTTTATCAATTCTGGTACCCTGAAAACCCCAACTTCGCAGCCGTCGCACAGAAATTTTAATTTCCGTTTAGATAGTTTCATGCATCTAATTTCAGTTTCAGTAAGTTCAGCACATCCTCTGCATAATTCTTTGCTGGAGCTATCACAAGGAAACATCTGATCAGCAGGTGCTTTACATTTGGAGCAAGTTTGCATCTTGGAACATGTGCCGATTAACCTCAAAACACACTAATTAATGGTTTTAAGCTGTAGGGTATCACTATCACTAATATTATCACATCTCAGGTCTGCTATCACTTCAAACAAGTTTTACTATGTATTTTTGATTATTAACCCACTAATTTTAGAGTTTTATTAATAATAATAGGGAGAGTTATCACAATCAACATAACCATAACCAACGACCATCACTTTCCCAACGACCATCACTTACGCAACGACCATCACAAAATAAATGAAAATCATGAAAATATTTTGTCAGTATCAATAAATCTACAATTTTTTTCTTTATAATCGTTTTCTATTTTTACCATGAACAGAGATACGAAAATCCCTGTAGTGTACCTGATAAAATGGACAGTTTATATATTTTTAAATTATGACAAAATAAAGTGCTACATCTGTTAACCTGAGGTCATCTTTAGGCTAAAATGGTAATATAACGCCCTACTGAAAAAATATATAGAAACCTCATATAACCTTATAATGTTTCCATCATGTGGTGTTATGCGGTTTTGGAAACAACCGAGTTCATTATGTATATGGTTTTATGAGGCAACTGAGGTGACTCTCAGTAAAGAGATATGACATATGACAATAAGGCCTTAATAATAAAAATAACAACTTACTCCTTTTTACGTTCTTAAAGTCCTTATATCACTTTTATTTCCAATTTTAATATTACACACTAGTTATGAGATTATAAAGGAATAACACTACTTGGTTTTACTATGAAATGTACAAATAGCATGTATCATATAATCACATACCTAACAATAACTAATAAGCAACTATTTATTTTTTCTTTTAATTCGAATAAAGTAGTCTTCCATAGTTTGTTGAACATCGGGCCTCATTAGAAAAGACGCAAAATTTTCCCCACCTTTTTCTTGGATGAACTAAAAAGAACAATTAGTTAAGACTCTAAACATTTCTGTATTAAACCATACACTAGTAACATTGCAACTACGGCCTTAGTTTATTAGTTGATCCTAGAATTTTAAAAATATATGCAAACCACAGCTTCCTCACAGACTCATGTCGATGATAATCAAGTAGGCCATAATGCTAATACTATTTTGATTTGCAGAGTTTGTGAGTGTACTTGTTAAAGTTATATGCTAATTTATTAATTGTTGAAAAGAAGTTAAATAATATTCAAGGTAATTCTTTTGAAAATGTTCAGAAAAAATTAGCGAAGCACTTTGCTGGCTTTTTCTGGTACTTTAGAAATTGTATTAATATATTTCGAAAGTATGTTTATATTTGCAGCAGAGCCGACTTGTAAAAAAATCGCCCAGTGCTACCGCTATACCGGTTATTAACGTCTAATCGGTCAACCGTTCCTACTTATTGGTATATTCCAATAACGCCCTCTCTCTTAATCTGTGACAACGCCTAGTCGCTTGGCCTCACAGCCGATCCTACCTCGCATGACTTGCGCACCTCCTCCGCATGCAGCTAGAATGTGTGTAAACCACCAAGTTCGCAGTGACACAGATGGATATGCGGGTGTCTTCGGGTGTACTGCTTTTCTACTGTGGGGTCGAATCTCGGTTGAAACCAAAATTTTTTTTTATTTTATAGTTTTGTATTAAAACACTGTTGTTGCGTTTTGCTATTTACGCGAGGTTATTTGTTAAGAGCAGTTATATTTTTATAGAAAAAATACGAAGACAAATTTGCATTCACTCACTGATTGATGGTATACTAACATGCAAGTCTGGTAATGAATTAAAAAAAAAGGATTTGTTGTTTTCTATTGAATGCAAAATATTAGCAATGAAAAATTCGGCTTTAACATTGCAAATCTCGATGTAAATATCACACTCGCACATATGCGGCCCAATATTAGACGATATTGCGCAAGTCAGGATCGGCTGTAATCCAAGCGTCTAGACGCTAGTGTATATTCCTATTGCGCACGCATTCAGTTGGCACATTTTTAGCTCGCAAGTTCGTAGTGGCACAGATGAATATGCGGGTGTATTCCGATGTACTGCTATTTTAATGTATAAATGGTTGAGAGGTTGAATCTCCATTGGGGCCAAAATTTGTTTTTATTTTATTATACTGCTTTTTGTTTAAACAATGTTGTTGTTTTTAGATGTTTACGCGAGGTTTAGGTTAAAAGCAGTTATATTATTAAAGAAAAAATACGAAGACAAAGTTGCATTCAGTCACTGATTGACGGCATACTAACTGCGCAAGTCCGACCGCGCAGGAACGGTGGCGAATCTTATTCTACTATCACTTGTTATGGGCAATTCAGCTTAAACAGAAATATTTTATCATCTCCCATTTATTAAATAAAACACATGAATTTTCGATTTTCAAAAAATCATAAAGGGCGCCAGTGTAGCAGAAAAATTAAGACGTTGGGGGAGAAAACCCACATTGCAACTTGCAACTAGTCTTATTATTTTACAAAATTAAAAATAGTTTTTTAGTGATAAGGCGTTAAATTCAAATTTTTCATAAAATTGTAGCGCCATTTTGAATCTAAAAGTTCAGAAAAAACATTTGGTTTTTTTTATCAGATTCCATTTTCAGATTCACAAAATTTCTCATAGAAATGCTACAAAAAAAAGTCTAACTTATACTTCCGGTTTCAGATTTTTTTAAGCTTTTTGTCAGTAAATTTCTGATATACTCCCACATTCTAAAGGTCATCCATCGCACCATCCCTTCGGGAGTTATGAGACGTCATTTACGAAATATTGTTTATCGTGGGTAATATAATTGCTCAAAATGATTAAATAAAATAGTTTTTGTGGGTATTGATATTCGAGGCCTAATAAAAAAAAATTAAAAAATTTACATTTAAGCTTCTGGGTAATTCTAAACCACTTTTCCTGACACCTTTTTTTTATATATCTTTAAATAGGGACATTTTACCCGTGCACCATTTACAGAACTTTAAATTTCTTGATTTAATGTAAGCAAAAATTCAGTTGTTTTTATATTTAAAAATATTTCTTTTAACGTTAACATTGCATTTTCTCCATATACATATCAAATAAATACCTAAGTTGAAATAATAATAGTTCTTTCTTCTTCTTCTTGTTATGGACGGGCTGCTGGCAAACCCTAGCAATGAAGGATTTTTTCCCTAGAATACGCGGATGGCCTGGTCATTCTCGTTATAGGGAAATTCGACAAAGCAATCAAGGAACGAATGCAAAGAGCCCTGAATGTAGTAACTAGGTGGACAGTAGGGGAAGGTCTAAATGTCAGCCCCCAAAAAACACCATAGTACCATTTATGCCGAGAAAGAAGGTAGAGGTCTTAACACTCCTACACCTTGGCGGCAAAGAAATCAGCCTGTCGGGGGCGGTCAAGTATTTGGGTGTCATCCTAGACTCCACGCTAACCTGGAACCAACACATTGGAAAGATGATCAGAAAAGCCGAAAATACCTTTGCGGTAGTTAGACGCACCTACGATAAAGCTTGGGGTCTAAGACGCACGGTGCACTAGCACCAGAGTGGTCAGACATATGCTCTCTTGGTAGTGTGGCCAAACGTCAAGCAGGAAACTACTAAACTAAAACAAGGCAAGATCCAAAGGCTTGCATGTTTAATCATAAGGGGGCAATGAGAACAACGCCCACCGCTGCAATAAAAACCCTCCTGGACCTCCCCCCTTTACTTGGTGATTATGGGGGAGACCAGATTGAAACTATATAAACTACAAACTTCGCAGCACATTCTTCGTGCAGGCACTGAGCACAAGAGCTTAATTGGCAAAATTAGGGGTCCCATTTTTGACATGAAAACGGACCATATGACGCCAGGACATCTCGTAGCTACACTCTTCGAGGTGATAATTTAGGATTGAACAGAGTTAGGAATTCCCAGGCAGAAGTTTCCTCCTAGCAGTCTTATCTGGTACACGGACGGCTCAAAAACCGAGACAGGCACTGGGGCAGGCATGTATGGGGCAAAGCATAGGGAGAATATCAGCCTTCTACTTAGCAGATATGCCTCGGTATTCCAAACGGAAGTATCAGCACTCCTTCAGTGCGCGCAAGCAAATAATAGAAGGGCCTACGCAGGTAGACGTATTTATAATTTATCCGACAGCCAGGCGGCCCTTAAAGCTCTTTCGAGCCGAAAGGTCACCTCCAGACTGGTATGGGAATGTCTAGAAAAACTCAATGAGCTGGCAAGGCAGAACACGGTGAGACTGCTTTAGGTTCCAGGTCGTTGTGGGATCGAAAGCAATGAAAAAGCCGATGCACTCGCAAGGCAGGGATCTTCAGAGCTATACTGTGGCCTAAAACCTGCCCTGGGAGTGTCAAGGAACGCAATCTCTATAGCTCTATCGGCAACTGGATTTGCCGTCATCATAAGATTCACTATATCAAAAAACCAGAACTCATCCACAGCAAAGCATTTATAAATGGGCTTTGCGCAAAAAGAACTGTAGAACTGCTAGCATTAGGCAGGAAACAGTTAAGAATCCTCACGGATTTTTTAACAAGACATGCAACTGGTAAGGAATATCTCTGGAGAATAAAAAAATTCGATGGAGACCTCACTTGCAGATTCTGTAATGAGGAACCAGAAGCAACTCTACACATTATGTGCAACTGTGATGCATTGGCAAACAGAAGACAACGCATAGGTATTCGGGCATCTGCAGATAGAACCGAAGGACTTTAATAAACACCACGTGAGAACTGTGCGTCTTGCTGCAGGGAATCGATATCACGAACTGGGTGTGAATAGTTACCAGGGTGTGCACAATAAGCCTTTTAGGCTGCAGTGCTTCTGGAACCTAAAGTAGACGCACCCAAAAAAAATATCCAATTCACCATGGAAGTAGAGGAAAATGGTAGTATTCCATTCTTAGACGTACATGTTATACGTAAACTAGATGGTAGCTTGAGGCACGCAGTTTACAGAAAGAAAACACATACAGACCGGTATTTAAATGCAAACTCGCATCACCACTCGATGCAGAAGGCCACTGTGCTAAAAACTCTAACAACCAGAGCAGTCCGAATCTCAGATGCAGAACACCTACAACAGAAAAAACTCATCTTTTGATGTCGTTACAACAAAATGGTTATACAGTCACAGAAAATTCGCAGAGCAATCCGCAATGCGGAACAGCCCAAGGCTAAGGAGGAACTAGCACTTCCGGAAGGCTTAGCTTTTCTACCTTACAGTAAAGGCATTACTAATAAGATAGTGCATGTGCTTAGAAGGTACAGCATAAAGACAGTCTTTAGGACAAATGAAACTCTGGGAAACGGTTTCAGATCGGCAAAGGATCAAATATCAAACTTTAAATCAGCCGGGATCTACAATATCCCTTGCTCTTGTGGTTCAAACTACATCGGACAAACTGGTCGTTCCGTTGAGTTAAGATGGCAAGAGCACAAAGGTGATTGCAAACACAGGCGCATCACAAAATCTGCGGTAACTTAACATACTGGTTTAACTGGGCATAAAATGGACTTTGACAATGCTCAAGTACTCGCTAGAGTACCTCATTACTTCTCTCATATCATACGTGAAGCAATTGAAATTGAGAAACAACCTGACGACATAAACAGAGAAGATGGTTTTAGACTCAGTAAAGCTTAGACTCCAGTAGTTTATCCTCTAAGGACTCATAAGCATCATTAATCTCACGATCACGCTCCACCGGATCCGTCTTTGCCCAACGGTGACAGCCAACCAGAACTCCGCCGTTCTGCCCGACTGGCTCAAAGGGGTTTGAATACCTCCGCTTCGCGAATTTGAATTCAGTGCTCTTATCACTCTGAAGATGCAAGCTTACAAAACGTTAGTTTATATGGGTTCACAAACAGCTATCAGGCATAAGCCGACTAAATCTTCTTGTCCTGGGAAACGAAATACATTAAGATCAAATCCTTGTCCGCCCAAAGGTTTAAATAATTTAGGCACACGGCCTTGTTTAGGCAGGCAAAGCTCACGAACAACCATACCTCAAACTTTTAGAGCAATTGCTTGTAAAGGCCGACAAACTGCAGGAGGTTCTTACTTGATTGTGCTGGGTGTAATCCCCAAATGACGTCACGGTCTAAGCCAAAAGTAAATTGTAATATTGACACCATTTGATTTGAAAGACTAGGACAGCACCCAGCAATGAAGCATATCCGTCGCCCCTCCAGGCGTTGAAACCCTTCGGGACGCCATGATCGAGGTACGATCGATCAACGCGCCTGCCCTCAATACAAGAAAGAGAACAGGCTACCAGTCCTGGCATCAGGCTGCGAGCCCTAAGCCCCTACTGGTGAAGGGAGACTACCTAAATCTCTACTGATTCTGCAATCAGTGCCCGAACTGAGACGCAGCTCACCCATCGAACCACACTAAGACGGCCCTAACCTGGCCCTAATTTAGGCTATACCACTGCCACCACGAGTCCTACTCCGTGACCAAAAACGGAAGGTGTGAATCCCCCGTGGTACCAGTCAAAGAAAGTCACTGGTTGGACTTGTCGGAGCAAGCGCATGCCAAGCAGCGCTACCCTCTCAGTTAGTACCTTGCAGGTCCCAGCACTGGTGAGCTACGCACCGCCCAGACTGGTCGGTAACCGGCCTGATCATAGTGGCCGGCACCTTAACAGCGTCGGGTGTACATAATTACGAACCCTCTGGGTCGACACTTAGATAGTGGGCGTGAGCAGGCAAAATGCGCCTCACCCCTACGGTCCTAGTCCCAAGTGCCAGCTGCACACCACTCCATCGTTGGAAAGCACCTTCACTTGCCGGAACCCCTACCATCCAGCTCAGGTCCATCATCCAACAAGGCTGGTACGTAAGAGTTCCTGGTCAAGAAGCGGGGTTTCCACTTCAGCGATCGTACTACCAGCTGCACACCACTCCATCGTAGCAAAGCACCATCACTTGCCGGAACCCCTACCATCCAGCCCAGGTCCATCATCCAACAAGGCTGGTACGTAAGAGTTCCTGGTCAAGGAGCCGGGTTTCCACTTCAGCGATCGTGACTCAGGCGTTAGCACCCATACTGAGGGCTGGCTGCAAGCAACACCCCTAGGGCCCAAGTCCCTTTGCAGCAGCAGCCACTCCATCCTGGAAAGTACCATCACCTGCCGGACCGGTCAGGGAGCGGGGTTTCCATTCCTGAGAGCGCTACCGCTCTGGTGTTAAGACCCATATTGGGGGCTAGCTTGTTTACACCCCTAGAGCCCAAGACTCTCATAGCAACTGCGCTTCTCCATCCTAAGGTACACCTTCACCCGCCGGACCCCTATCAACCAGTCAATGCGAGGCTACCCGGTCAGGGAGCGGACCCCCTTTTACCTGCCGAACCATTTGCCATCCAGCTCACGTCAGGGAGAAGACGGGCTAATACGCTCTCGGTACCCCGGTCAGGTAGCAGGGTTCCATTCCAGAGAGCGAGCTACTGCCGAGATGTTAGAACCCATCTTGAGGGCTACACTTCACCTGGTGAAATCACTCACCCAGTCTCCGTGGTCCCAATTAAGGAAACCTTGAACCTCTCCGAAGAGAGAGGTGGACGTACCAAGTTAAAATCACCGAAGTGACCGTTACAACGCCGACGTTCGAGAAACCGCGAAAGCCTCAAAGAATATAGTATGATATTTTGCCAGAAGTGTGTTAAAATATGAATTTTTACAAATAAGCCGCCATTTAAAAACGGAAGCAAAATTTTGGGTTGCCGCTCTTTCGATAATAAATGCTCAGGAGGTCCCATAAAGTGTACCAAAATTCAAATTTCAAAGTGCGGATTTCGTGTAATATTCGCTGTGTTGCCGCCCTACTATAATAGCCCCAATTTCGCATCAACCAAATACCTATTTCAGTTTAAATGAAAAAGTACTTCATGGATAATAATTTAAATAGTAATGATGAGCTTGAGTAGTTCGATAAGCAATCAATAGTTATGCTTTAATGCTTTAATAATCACTTCACGGACGTGTATCGTACAAAATTTTATTTCATTACTGCTAAAACCATTTTTTATTTGAATATTTTCTTTTTATAAAAACGTCATTTTTAAAATTTATATTCTGTCAAATTAAACATTCGCTGTTGGTATTTCATTTTAAATCACTCGTTGCTTAGCTACAAATAGATGTGTTTGATGAATTTTTCACTTCCCGACCTTGGCCTGTAATGTGCCATTTCCCGGACTCAAATCAATGACGTAAAGTGGTATATAGCGTACAGTATGAAATAAATGAATTTTATTGCGTAAAGCTATTAGAATCAAAGCGGAAAAGTGAAAAAAAAGCATTGAAAGCGCATTTTCCTTCAGGTTTAATCATAGGCGCCAACTACATAGGAAACTCCCATAGGAAAATAACAATAATAATTATAATAAATCTCTGTACATATAAATTAATTTTTCATACAAACTGTAGTCAAGTTGTGCTGCATGCTAGCCTTTGTGACAAAAGATATACTTAATTTGTTAGTTTATGGATATACCGAGAAATTGCATATATCAGTTAATTTTTTTCAGCATCTTCTAGCCCCCCTCCCCACCAGATACTACAGCACATATAACTTTTCACCAACATAGAAATGGTGAAAACACGGAGCATATGGGTTTAATACAATCCTACTTTCTAATCTTTAGTGGTACATGTTTTTTATAATACAAACATTCTTACCTCAATATCTGGTCTTCGCAAATAGTTTTTGGTGGTTGTTTGTGCTAAAGGATTAATCAGTCCATATCCCTTGAAAAATTCCATAGCTTTATTCATTGCATCAGCTTTATTTGTAGCAATTTCGTCAATCAAACCAATTTTCAAAGCTTCAGTGGTTTTAAAAAGTTTACCTGCAGTTAATGCAAGTTCTGCACGCCTTTTACCAATAATATTCTGCATGAGTAGAATTAACCAGGGTGGCACTGATATTCCTACTTGTGTTTCATTTAAACCTATTGTGAAATTTTCAACCATGATTCGGTAATCGCAACACAAAGAAATCACACATCCCCCAGCTGGGGCATGTCCCTATACAAACAACACTATAAGTTGATAACCTACTTCAAAGTTTATAAATTGTCCTATTTACTTTTACAGATTTTAAAGTAAGAACCTACCTCTAGGTACGTTCTAATGAAATATTTGTTGAAGAAATTAGATAAAATGCTTACCTAGACCTAGGATACTCACATTGATAACAGCTGCTGTTGGATAGGAAGATCCATAAATTTTCATCATCGCATCTTGTAGGCATGCCGAAAAAGTTTTTAAACGCATGTAATCTGGTTTTAATATTTCATTCTTGTCTAAACCTGTTGAAAATACTCGATCGGAAAACTATAAATCACAATTACGTAAATCTTATAGGTAGTATAGCTTCATAAACATACTTACAGATGTTATCAGTAAACCTGCTGGTTTACTATGTTCAAATTCACTTAATGTTTCTGATAATTCTGTTAAAAAGTCCAAGTTCAAAGCATTTACTGGGGGTCGATTCATTGTTAGTGCAGTAATACCTGTTTCGTCGTTTACTGTAATATTTAGAAACTTTTTGCTGCCAATACTATAAGGACGCAAACCAGCCACAAAAGGTAAAGTTTGACGAATACCATGCCTGAGGCTCATTTTTTATTTTAATTGACTGAAATAGATTCCATTAATCATATTATAAGTATTTTATAGTATTTAAAACACTTTAATATTTTCAATTTGTGTTATTTGATAAATATGATTTTTGTTTGCACACTAAAATTGGCAGTGAGCCAAACTTTGAAATTAAAATTAATACATGTACACTGTACAGGCTGTTTCAAGTTCCAGCTCCACCATGAGGGTGTTGCTTATTCGAAGAGAGAGTTGGTTAATTTGAGCAAAGTTGCCAAGCTTTTATGCTTAACAATAATCTGCAAAGAAATTTAAAGCAGCCACTCTGATTTTTCAGATACATGTAAAAAACGGAAAAAATCCTAGGGAAACAAATCCTATCAGAAAAAAACGAGGGGTAAACCGCAAGCTAAAATTTGTACACCGACTTCCCCTTAGTAAAAGACTTCCCCGGAACATTCTTCGGGCATCCCGACTTCCCCAGGACTTCCTTTGAACTTCCCCGACTTCCCTCGGACTTACCCGACTTCCCTCGGACTTCTCCGACTTCCCTTGAACTTACAAAAGACTACCCTCGGATTTTTCCTTATAATACTGAAATGTATATGCAATGTGCAAGTTGGTATACAAAACAATATAATTGTAGGTCATGCAAAAGCATATAAAACTGTTTTAGGTAACCAATCTAATTTTTGTAGTTACAAAATTATAGGATATAATTCTGAAACTTTCATACACAACACGTTCTGAAAATATATTTAAACAAATAAAACATAAATAATACATAATACGCTTATAAAATACACTGCAGTTAACTTCCAATAATATTATTAAATATAATTATATGGAGTCTATGGTATCTATGAACTTATTTTTCGATATCTTTGTACGCTACTACTACGTGAGTATGCTTAAAAAAATGTACATTGATGACAAGCATTTTCCACCTAATCATTTCGGATAAACAATGGTTGCAACTAGAAACCAGGAGAATCTTTCAAAAAGTAGGGTGGCTAGAAGAAGTGTGTTCTATTTTTATATAGACGCGTTCAAAAATAACCTTAGATTCGTATTTTAGACATCTCGTATAACCGATCTGCACAAGCGCGATCTTCCTATGTCCCATCAATTTTTTATTTTATTTATGAATTTCGGCTTCAAAATCGGTGTTAACATATTAAATGACAATAGAAACCACTCTTCATTCAGAAAACACCTCTGGGAGGTTTGCTTTTGGTCGCCTTAAACCTTGTTTGCAATAGTAAATACGAAAAATCATAAAACTAGGTAACTACTTCCAAAAATGAGGGACATGGGGGGATTTAAGAAAATAAACTCAGATATGTGCTGTACGCATATCAAGTAGCTAATTTGCATTTGCGCGGTTTTCCTACCACCAATTCCCCTCTCGGCCCCGCCATTATTTTTTCTACTTTTCAAAACTGTACGAATGTGCGCTCCAATCTCTATATGAAGGAGTTAATTGAATATAAGAATAACGTTTGAGAGACGAAAACCTTACATGGCAGTTTCCTTTTTGGTCGCTTTTCGGAACACTTCCTAATTGCATAATCATTAAAAAACCCAAATTGGAAAGTCGATTTTGAGATTCCAACAGATACGTATTTTAATTTATTGTAAACCAAACAATTCTTAACTTCTACAGGTTTTTTTATTTTAGCTTTATACGTATTTCAACGTATTCACACGTCATTATCAAAAGCAAGATTTAAAGTAAACAATTGGTGTTGCTATAGGAACAATAAACATTCATAGGTTGATCTTGGTTTTCTATATCTGCGTCCAGATGACTTGATTTTTATATTCCAAAACGTCTAATAACGTTGTTACAAGTATAAACACCCCCTAAATTCAATTACGCTAAACACTATTAGCACACAATCATCCAATGATATCTAATAACACTATAAAATGTTTACACTCTTGTGATGACAAACGTAAGTTGGATATATCAGAAGCATTTGAAATTCATAAACATTTAAAATCTGTACCTTTAATGAATGAACAAATTGATTTCTTACATTCACCGTTATTAGACGTTTTGGAATGAGAAATCAAGTCATCTGGACGCAGATATAGAAAATCAAGATCAAGTTATGAATATTTATTGTTCCTATAGCAACACCAACTGTTTACTTTTAATCTTGCTTTTGATAATGACGTGTCAACACGTTGAAATACGTATAAAGCTAAAATAAAAAAAACTGTTGAAGTTAAGAATTGTTTTATTTACAATAAATTAAATGAACTTCAAGGGAGTAAAGCTCGAACTTATAAATAAAGATACGTATTGTTTGCAATTAGAAAAATAAAAATCTTAAAATTTTGAAAATAAAAACATTGGCAAATGTAAAATGTTTGTTTTGTGAAATTTTCAAAATTACAAAAATTTAAAAAAATTCCAAATTTCGAAAATAATTTAAATTTTCTAAATATTTTTTAAAAAATTCCGAAAATTTCATAACTTATAAAACTGTCTTTAGACTTAGTTTAAAAAATATTTAAATTTTTTCAAATTTTTGATTCAAAATTATGCAAAATTGTTCTATATTTTTTGAAAACCTTCAATAGTTTCTAGATGTTTGATATTTTCGAAATACACGAAATTTTGCAGTTTAAATATATTCAAAAATTTTCAAATTTCATGAACTTATTAAACTTTTGAAAACCTCAAATTTAAAAAAAAGTAAATTTTGGTAAGTTATAGAAATTTTCAAAGACAAAATATTTACGCATCTATTATTTACAGCCCATATTTCTTTGTTCAGAAAACCTCATTGTGCAATATATACAGTGAATTTTTCGTTTTTGTATACATACCAGCTATACATATATACTTTTATAAAAAAACATATCATTGCATTGTTTTACTGCAATCTGTAGGCAACCAACTATACACTACATTTCAAAGCTTCAATTTTTGAAAAGAATAGTTTACTGTGGAAACAGTAATCAAATTGTTTAATGTCAAATTAATAGCAATTAGTTTTGATTTTTTGAATTAAGCATAATATGTGTGTATTGTTGATATTTTGTTTTTAAAATAATAGTTTTATTAAAAAAAGTTTGATATTCATATAATTTTGCGTTTATTCATAAACATACTTATTGAACATAACCTCACACTATGAGGAATAACCTTTCTCTCTTTATTACTTTCTGTACAGTTGGTTGACTATAGATTGCAGTAAAACAATGCATTGACATGTTTTTTATAAAAGTATAAAAGAAAAACTCACATATGCCGACGCGAGAATTATTTATTACCTATATTTATTAAAAAGTAACGCTTAAAAATACTAAACTTTTATTGTTTAGCTTCCACCGCAAACCAGTAGATGGCGCCACATTCTCAAGACGTTTTTGTTGAATCAAAACATTTCGTGAATCGGCGGCCGTATAACGGCGTGCCAAGTCGACGTTAATCGACGAGGTCGTGGATAGCAGATTCTATTTGCCAACATGTCTCAGTTTTAACAGTTATTTAAAAAATATGCATTAATGAATGTAAACTGTAACCACTACTATGTTTTTTCTAACGTTTGAAATAATGAGAAACGAAATTTGATATATTTAAAATGAAGTTGTAATGACCTTTATTTATTAAAGCCACCCTTCATCTCAAATTCTTTCGACTATTCAATTCACCAGTCATCTGTCAAAAATTGACCAATGAAAATCCAGAGTTTGGTGTTTCTCGGCCAATAAAAAAAAATAGGGATAAATATATCTTCCTGGAGGGAATTCAAGTGGCTATATTAAACAAATGAAGTTTTTATTAGAAAACATTAATGATTTGGTTCATTGAATAGTCCCTCGAATACCATTCTTAGTCAAAGTTACGTAGATTATTTTTGTGGTGGTATCATGTTCCTTGCACTTGTGATTAGGACTGGCGCACTCCTCCTAATCGTATCCAAGCGCAATGGACATTCGTGATACTACCGCAAAAATGGTCGACATAACTTTAACTACTCGTTGTGTTATCAGTGATTATACTGTAGTTAGGTTATTCCGATAATTGCCATGGCTAGATACATAGAGGAAATGAACAAAAATAGCACACGACTGTGAAATTAGATACTTACCTACTTGATAAACGAAATAAAATAGCAAAAAGTGGTTAATAAAGAGAGTATTTACTAGTTATATTTATTTCTGTAACAATTTATAACCACACATAATATGTGATACCTACTATCTACTAATGCGGCGTAAAACAAATCTGATGTTTACACTACCTTATCTTATCAAAATTAAAGTTCAATGTTTCACCTTCTCGACTTGCTTGAGAAATCGTTACTTATTATATATTTTTCATAAGTTTTTTTTGTATAAAGTTATATAGAGTATACAATAAGCTGCGTAGCCGCATAGTAATATTGTATGAACGAACATACTGCATTATACCACTGTTTTAAGTGTTTAATCAATGAGGATACTAAAATACGGTAAATACTAGCAACAAGCAATCTCCTTCCTTCTTGTAATTCGATTCTTTCGTTCCAGTCCCTTAAAATTAATCGATTCATTCAATTTGTTGTTCCTTGTAAAAAAATTATTCCACAGGCACTCCTAAATTGCATTAACGTTGGCTCTGTTGATGCATTTCATCGTTCCTTGTTCTTCATTGGTTCTGAGTTGTTGATGTGGTGTTCGCAAGCTGTATTTTTACCTCGGGGATTCCTCTGATTAATAAATATTTTCATATGCGATTAAGTTGAATGTGAGCTGAGATATGCATAAGAAAATAAGATTATTTACCATCGTTTCTTTTTGCCCAATGTCACATAAAAATACTTTATATTATTCTTATCTCTGGACTGGCTATATGCGAATCTGTGACTGCAATGGACAAATATTGACTGAAGTAACGGTTTCTTGAGGAATGAACTGGAATGACAAAAATGATTCCTTTATAAACGTTATCAACCGATTAGTCGTTTCAAAGAAACAACACACTTATAACATTTCAAAATTCGAACGCAGCTATACTGCTTAAGGAATTCACAAAAAACCCATATTAGCCGTTCTCTCTTTACAGAGACTTTAACTTCGTAAAAAAGCATTTCCCGATCTATGTTTATAAGAACTATTTTCAATGTATTTCAATTAAATAAATGTAGAATAGACCTAGAACGATGCCGTGTATTTCAGAAACGCCTGGAACCTTAATAATAGGAGAACTTAAATGTTACATACATTCAATACCTGCAAATTTCCCATTAAAATTTGTTGAAAAAATTGTACTTAAGAATTTTTAAATAGCATTCCTTTGTCTCATATTCAGAAATAAAATCAGTACGTACCACACACAGGGAGTTCTAAAATTATACCAAGAAACTTCTGGAGGTTATTTTTTTGTGTCATTTTGAGAGAAACAGTTCTTATAATGTATGTCCTAAATGGCTGCTTAACAGTCTCCCAAAAATGGAACAGTTTAATCACGTTTAAATTATTATCTCCGCTATAAATTGAGATATTTGATTTAAATATTGTGTGATGTGTGGATATTTTACTAGATATAATTTATAAATCTTGTTTACGTGAATTTATAAAAAATTCATCGACTGAGCGTGGGAGGGGGCTGGTGCTTGATGTATCTCTTCGATTAATGTTTTTGAAAACTTCCAAAATTTTTTATAATTTTACTTCAGTTTTCAATATTCTTGTACACAATAATATTGTGCCCCCCTAGAGTTACTACAAAGCCAAATTTGATCCCGATCTGTCAACATGTTTTTGGGTAATAAGGCGTTAAAGTCAACATTTTCAAAAAATTGCAGCAGCCGTCATTTCAAGCTAGATAATTTGGAAAAAATCGTTGAATTTGCCCAAAGGTCTTCCATAAGATTTCGAAAATTCAATTTCTGAAAAAAATGCTACCAAAAAAACATGTCTAGCTTCGCCTTCCAGATTTTGTTTAAAAGCTTATTTCCTCGATGAACTTTTAATATACCCCATATTCCCAAGCTTATCGAAATCCGACCATCCTTTTACGAGTTATGGAACACATACCGACCCACCAAGACAATTTTTAAAAACAACTTTTTTGGGTTCCTGGATGGCAAAACATGTATTTTCGTCAAAATCTTGATTAAAAAATTTTCATAAAATCAATTACCTATTTTAAGTAAAGCAAGTATAAATTCAATACTTCCCTATACTGAGAGTACAGAATAGTAAAAATTGCCATTTCGAACTACTTGGAACACGTATCTCCTTTATTTTTACTTTACCCATTTTCCCATGCACCAGCCAATTAGTCTGCCATTTTTACTTTACTGAAGTAAGGAAAGTTATGATTTCATGCAAATTTTCGAATTTCAGATTTTAACGGAAATACGCGTTTTGGGGTCCAAGGAGCCCAAAAAAGTGGTTTTTTAAAAAATGTCTGTCCGTGGGTGGGTGGGTGCAGTTGTTCCCCTATATCTCCGGAACCCCTTGAACGATTTTAATAAGATTTGCTGTGTGGAAGTTTTTTAGTTGCAGGTAGTTTTGTTAGGTCGCTAATCGGAACCGGAAATTAGACTAGTTTTTTTGGTATAATTTTTTCCTAAACACATTTTAGAAATTTTGAATATATAGCGTTGTAGTGCAGCTAAAGACAAATCAAATGCTTTTCTTCCAAATGCTGCATCTTTAAAATGAAAGCCGCTACGAATTTTTGAAAATTTCCAAAATATCCAATTAATACAAATTATTATATTATTTGATAGCCCTTAATAAGTATAATCAAGCGATGTAAAAATATTTTTGGAAAAATGAAAATTGTTGAAAATTTTTTAGGTTTGTTGTAAGGAAGCAGTTTAGGACATCTGTTTATAAGAACTTTTTCTCAAAAAATAATCAAGACATCACCTCCCAAACTGTGTCGGTGTAATTTTGCAATACCCTGTATAAAAATAGTCTGTAACCTGAATATTAGGTCGGCAACTTTCCCCTTGTAAAAGTAAAGTGCGATCAAAAACGAAATCAGTTAGAGCAAATCTTGATCAGCATATTGGATATATTTAGAAAACAACAATCAATATTGACATTTGTAATCGTTTTCTAAATATTGCAAGACCTGAGGTGACGCAAGCTGCTCTAATTGCACTTTATCTACTAAACAGATGTTCAAAACAATTCAGTCAAGTAGGCTGGAGTGTGGTTTTGTTAACGTTAACACTTATGCCTAATATGAAATTTTCTGTTGCGACAGTTGACAGCGGTATTCTCAAAGGTGGTATTGTTTTATTACAAGCAAATGTCAAGTTTACAGTGAGTTAGTGTACAGAAAAATAACATGAAAGGTAAGTGGTGCGTTAGGATAAAAACCATTCACTTGACCAGGAATTTTTGGAACATTCGATACTCGTGGTAGTTGTAATTAATAATAAACTTACTGTTTTACTGATTTTTAGTTTATTTTGGATATTAGTTTCACAAATGTGAAGACCACACAATTAAATCTGACAGAAAATAGTATTATACAATAACTACTATAATTTTCGAGTACAAACGCACATCCACACAATAGCCCTGACATCTGCCTTTTTGTGCATTTTACTATGCAAAATTACAAAATCGGAATGCAACTAATAAAAAAATATATTACTTCAACTCGAGTATAAAAAAATTCTAACAATAACCTATTTTCATTAAATTTCTGACTTATAAGTGAATTTACTGGCTCACACATACGGAATGTTACCTAAAAGTAATTCTAGCGTAAGAGTACAACATTATTCAATATCTTTAGATATGGCAGATAATGATACAGATGCGCACAACCAGTCTCACAAATCCTCCAAAAGGAGGCAACATTACAATGAAAGAACTCTTTACAGAGTTTGGAAGCATAAATACATATGAAATTTAAATTCGTTAGTAAAAAAAAATTACAAAATCCTATGTAAAAGTATTGGTTGAGGAAAAAAAAATTAACAAAACAAAAGATAATTTCTAAGTACTTAAATTACAGTTCGTCTTTTCTTGGTGTGTCATCATCTTCAGTCTCTTCTTCAACTGGTTCATCAACACCAGCACCTTCAACACCACCAGATTCAATGAATTTGGTAAGTCCATCGAAAGTCCTGGGACCGTTGTATTCAATCACCTTATTTTCTCCTTTAGTGTACAATTTAATGGTAGGAAAACTAGTAATGCGAGTATGTTCAAGTTCATTCGCTGTAGCATCCATCTTGGCAATAACAATATCGTCGTTCTTTCCGAAATGTTCGCCAACCTTTTCATAAATGGGAGTTAACTGTTTGCAATGTCCGCACCAAGGTGCATAAAATTCAACAAGGACGTCTTTCCCAGTGTCAAGGGCAACACTGTCAAAGTTGCTGGCAACAAGCACATGAACAGGTGTTTTGTTCCAGTCATCGGGAAGAGTTTGGCTCAACAAATGCTGTTTCAATTTACCATCCAAGAAGTCTTGTACAAACTTCTGAAGAGTCTCGGCGTTAAGTTCATCACTTGGGGGCTTGAATTTGGCCATATCTTCTTCAAGTTTAATCAAACGAGCTGCAGGGGTTTCTTCTTTTTTCATTCCGAAGAATTCTAAGATTCTTTGATGGTCTTCTTCATCTGTATCAATGGTAACGAAGAGAACTTGTTCTCTGAATGGTTTGGCAATGGACTTGGCAGCTTCTACAACCTTCTCGGTATTTTCATCACCCTTTGGCAAGAAAAGAAGCAAATGACTCTTGATTTCACCTCCAAAGATCTTTTGTGCTGTTTCATGGTTGAATTCAACAATGAGGGGTAAAGATTGTGCAGCTACGAATTTCTTAATATTCTTTTCTGTGGTTTCGCCCTCAAAGATGGATTTTCCCTCATCGAACTAAAAATAATGTAAATATTAAATCATTTTATACAGTTTCTTAAAATAATTTATGCTAATTTGCCTGCCTGCAAAGGTGGTTTCCTAATTAAGGTAATACTATTACATTGTGAGAAACTTACAAATGTATCTACTGAAACAAACCAGTTACTTTTAAGATATGCAAAGGAACTTCCTGTTTCCTGTAAGTGCTTAAAAGTAGAACCCTGTAAGTGCTTAAAAGTAGAACATTTTATATTGTAGTTAAAACTGATATCGCAGAAAGGTAACCTCCCTAAATTAGAATTTGGCAGGGCAAGTCGTAACGACTTGCCCTGCCCTCCATTTGTCTATACGTGACGTACAGACAAATGGAGTAAAAAAGTACCTAATGGTGACCTTGGGGAAAGAGATGTAGCATAGGAAGAACACAACAGCGATGGAGAGACGATCTGAAGAACACCAGCGGATTAAATTGGTACAGAAAAGCGCAAAATAGAGAGGTGTAGAAACATAATATAAAAGAGGCCTATACTCAAACAATAGGTAAAAAACAGCTGAAGAATCAAAGAGTAGAATAGAAAAAAAAAGTTGATTGAAGGTATTAAAATTGCATTTTAGACTCTTTTTAGATTGCATTACTAAACTAAAGATATTAATTAACAAAGTAATTCCTAAAATTTTAGGCAATAAAATCATTAAAAAGAACGTAAATTCCCTATTCGATAGAAAAAAAGTGAGAGATTTTACTGTTTTTAGATTGTTACTATTTTCTGCTCAATTTTGGTGCAATCACCGTAGGTGTAATATGCAATGTTGATGAGCTTACTTAATAATTATTAAATAATTAATAAATTCAATTTAAAATGAGAGTTTTAGAAAACAATCACAAATCAAATTAGTTCTAGATTTGGCATTGATAGATTTATACAATCATGGGAACAAATATGAAATAGTAACACAAAAATTCGTAACAATAATTTATGCAATTTACCTAACACAACAGTATTATGTGATAATGACAGGTCGAAATTATTATAGCTCTTATGCTACTTCAGAAAACAATTAAACAAACTGTAGAATTAAGTTACACATGAATTTATAGGAGAAATAATATGATGAATACAGTTTACTTTACAAAAATGTATACTAATATGGTTTTAACTTACTTTCTTGAATAAGATAATTGAGCCGCATTTGGCATCATATTGCTTGTATACACTTTCTTCAGAGGTAATACCGAATGGATGGTCATCAATAGTGCTAGCAACCGCCAAAAAGGCTTTAGCTTCATTGGAAGATTGATCCTTAAAGAAACCAACAATGGCAACATTGCTGGCATCAATAAATTCTTTTGCTTCTTCAACAGATTTAAGTTCTTTAGCTGGGGGACCGGTTTTTTTGGTTACCCATGCTACAATTTCATCAGCAGTGCGGCCACCTGCATTAAAAAAATATGTATGTAGGTATGTTCTTATTTCATTATATTGAATACAATACTATTTATACTACAATAGTAGAACATCATAAAATCATGCAAAAACATAATAAATGCATGCAGTCAAATATTACCTAATATCACCCAATATCGATTTGTTGGTGTATCAAATCAGATAATAATTAAATTATGCAAAACAAACACAAGTATACACTTCAAAACTTATTTTTTGAAACAAAGATAAGATAAGGTTGAAAAAATATAGCAATACTAGATTTATGCATGCACAATTTCCTGCTTACAAGTTTCAATTAACAATAAAAATATTAATACAGTTATTGTTAAACTAGAAATTTGATTGAGTATACATAAAATACTTTATTACTTCAACAATTGTTATTTATTTTACCATTATACCTATTAGACATGTTTACATGCCATTATCAAAGGTTATATTTTAGAGATCAATTTGCTCCCTCATTAAAAGTACAGTTTTCAAATGTTTGTGTGAATTTCAAAAGCTTTTAGTACATTTAATTTACGTTTATCATTGCAAAAGTGTAAAATTTTATAGTGTTATTAGATGTCATTAAATGATTGTGTTCCAGTAAGTGTTTAGCCTAATTGGATTTATGTGGATGTTTGTAGGTATTTGTAACAATCTACTATTAAAAGTAAAATAATTTTCATTAATGCAAAGTTCAAATAATTGAATCAACTCAGTCCGTTTTATTAATTCAACATTTTTGTTAATAAGAATATTATTTAACAAAGGAATACACTCTTGAGGAGGTATTTGGAAAAACATATTAGTAACATCAAAACTAACCAGTTTGCTTTGTGGTGCTAAATAAAATTGTATCTTAACAAAAATATCCAAAACTGCTTGTTGGTCATGCAACAATTTCATTTCATACTATTACTTTCAACCACAAAAACACAATTGAAAAATAAATTTTCCTTACCGCTGTATTCTGTGGGTGTGCCTCTCCTAAAGAATTTAAGAGTAGGATAACCTCTAACTCCATGTTCTTCAGCAAGGTCCGTTTCTTCGGTAGCATCTACCTTACCTAGTTTGATTGCTGATTGTTGGTCAACTAGTAGTTTTGCTGCTTTAACGTATTCTGGAGCTAAAGCTTTGCAATGTCCACACCACGGCGCATCTGCAATAAAGATAAACAGATATTTTATTAAAGTAACAGGTTACATACAAAACATTTAGGTGTTTCTTAAGACGATAGGGGACTACTTAGGTTTCATTTTATAATTTTTTATAGGAGATGGACACCATAACCTGTAGCTTACTGGAAGATAGTGAAAACAAATTTATGCATGCTTTTTTTTTAAAGACCTTGTGTGATACTTACATAAAACTAGCAAGAACAAAAATAGTAAAGCAGATTGTGGGTAGCAGCAGGAAATAAATTATAACTTAAGGTCGGCCTAAGAAAAAATAAAATGCTACAATTTTTGTGCTGCTGCAACTGACCATGCAGATGGTTAATATGAATAATTATGTTACAAGGATTTTGATTCAAACATTAAGTATTATTATTTTTATATGCTTAATTCTATTTTTGAAATCATTGTAGTTTTAATACCATAGTTATAAAGTGCCAGGCTCGGAATGATGAATTAATGATGTATCTATTGGTTTGTAGTTCTACATAGATTTTATAAAAAAAATTCTATTTTTATCCTACACAAAGCAAAGGTCGTTAAAATCATTAACTTCCTAAATTACATGTTCCCTACGGCAAGACAAGCTTATTCAATTTCTAGTGTTGCTCCCCCAGCAAGCATTAAGGTTATTGACCTTGAGTATTTAGGGCTTTTCTAGGCGTCTACTTGCAAAAAATACTGCTAGAAATAATGAAAGCCAAACATCTAAAACTACAATGTATAAAATGATTATTAATTCATAGTTAATGAAGGAGAAAATGGTTATTGGTGATATGACGTGTAATAAGCAGACGTGAACATTGAACAATGTGCAACATAAAGACTTTTTGCTAGATGCATGTTCTTAATGGTTAGTTTAGCATGGTAAGAATTTTTAATGGGTAAAATTTTTAATTTAGGAATAGATGAATGATACTTACAAAATTCAACAAGAACGAATTCATTATCGGTAACTGCACTCTGGAAATTTGCCTTGGTTAAGACCAAAACACCTTCATCTAATTTGATTTCCTCATCGCAAAAAGCCGGAGAAATTGCGACAAAAATTAAACAGAAAGCCGAAATTAAATTCATCTTGTAATTTTTGCAGCCGCCACCGTCGTCACCAGAAGTTTGACTGATAAAAAACGTGAGTCGTCAAGTGAAAGGCGCACTCTTCTCACAACGTGGCACGAATCGTGGGGGGCTGTGATTGGTGCACGTGAAACGTGACGTTTCTTGGTATCTTCAAAAATAAATCACGAGTAGACTTATCCGCGAATTTATGTAATCTACCATTATACTTGATACTTTTATCGCACTTTTGTATTTCGGTGAGTTATTTTACGCACAGCAACCGCAAATAAATACTCATTAACCTTTTACTCCACTCGTATTTACTAAATAACCTTCGACTGGAAATTTTAAGTTTCCCGCCAGATTAGATACCAATTCTTGACCTATCCCACCATGCTTGAGTAACTCCTCTTAAAATTATTATTGTCGGCATTAATTTTTAATAAATATTCAAACAGATTTTAAACATATTTTTAAGCATTTAGAACTAAAATTTTTGCAAAACTCACTGTTTAAATTAAAATTGTTTTGATAATATGGGCTATCCTAGAAATTATGACTGGGGAATTTTTAATTACTAAATTTTCAAGAAAAAAAAATAACCTTGAAATTATTTTTGCTTTATAAAAGTATTTGAATACACTTAACATAAAAAGCAAGGTATTGTAATGTTAATCAATTGACTTCCCATTGGCATTTAAGCGGGATATTCAAATTTTTCAAGTGTCCCACTATTGTTTCCATGCGTTTCGTGTGTTGTAAACAGTGGTGGCGCCAGGGTTTTGAAATCGGGTGGACAACCGTGCAGAATATAAAGTAAAATAAAACAGTTTTACCACCAACGCTGATTAATTGAAATTAAAATCATTCTAAATTATCCTCTTAAAAGGGTCATGCTTCATGCAGGTACAAATAAATAAGTGATATATAAAAATGCGTAATTTTAACAATAAATAATATTTACTATTTAAAGCTTAACTTACAAGCAATAACAATGCAAACGAAGTTTACTGTCAGCGGTTACTCTTGGTTTATGTACACCAAAACTGTTACGACTTACCGTTAAGCGTCGCTGATGCTAGTCCTGTGCAAAGGATAGGTACTGAGTAGGATGGGCAAAATAATGGAATACAAAGTTCACTTTACCCTTTTTTTTTTGTATGCGTGCACCTGATTTAATAAAGATATAATAATCGTAAAAGAATACCTTTTTTAAAAAACAGTGAGTCAATATCATTCTACTTACAAAATTGACCCTTAAAAAAAAATTTAATTCGTTCCACCGCCCCCGGGTCACGGAAAAACGAATCTGTTATAGCCAAAAGTTTTCTTGTCCTGGTAGACATCTGCCTGTGTAATATTGTTGGAAAATTCCCAATAATAAAAAAAATTGCTGGAATAAAATTGTTGAAATTTAATTCGCTCTACCGCCCCCGGGTCACGGAAAAACGAATCTGTTATAGCCAAAAGTTTTCCTGTCCTGGTAGACATCTGCCTGTGTAATATTGTTGGAAAATTCCCAATAATAAAAAAAATTGCTGGAATTAAGTTGTTCAAATTTAATTCGTTCCACCGCCCCCGGGTCACGGAAAAACGAATCTGTTATAGCCAAAAGTTTTCTTGTCCTAGTAGACATCTGCCTGTGTAATATTGTTGGAAAATTCCCAATAATAAAAAAAATTGCTGGAATTAAATTGTTCAAATTTAATTCGTTCCACCGCCCCCGGGTCACGGAAAAACGAATCTGTTATAGCCAAAAGTTTTCTTGTCCTGGTGGACATCTGCCTGTGTAATATTGTTGGAAAATTCCCAATAATAAAAAAAATTGCTGGAATAAAATTGTTCAAATTTAATTCGTTCCACCGCCCCCGGGTCACGGAAAAACGAATCTGTTATAGCCAAAAGTTTTCTTGTCCTGGTAGACATCTGCCTGTGTAATATTGTTGGAAAATTCCCAATAATAAAAAAAATTGCTGGAATAAAATTGTTGAAATTTAATTCGCTATACCGCCCCCGGGTCACGGAAAAACGAATCTGTTATAGCCAAAAGTTTTCTTGTCCTGGTAGACATCTGCCTGTGTAATATTGTTGGAAAATTCCCAATAATAAAAAAAATTGCTGGAATTAAGTTGTTCAAATTTAATTCGTTCCACCGCCCCCGGGTCACGGAAAAACGAATCTGTTATAGCCAAAAGTTTTCTTGTCCTAGTAGACATCTGCCTGTATAATATTGTTGGAAAATTCCCAATAATAAAAAAAATTGCTGGAATTAAATTGTTCAAATTTAATTCGTTCCACCGCCCCCGGGTCACGGAAAAACGAATCTGTAATAGCCAAAAGTTTTCTTGTCCTGGTAGACATCTGCCTGTGTAATATTGTTGGAAAATTCCCAATAATAAAAAAATTGCTGGAATAAAATTGTTCAAATTTAATTCGTTCCACCGCCCCCGGGTCACGGAAAAACGAATCTGTTATAGCCAAAAGTTTTCTTGTCCTAGTAGACATCTGCCTGTATAATATTGTTGGAAAATTCCCAATAATAAAAAAAATTGCTGGAATTAAATTGTTCAAATTTAATTCGTTCCACCGCCCCCGGGTCACGGAAAAACGAATCTGTTATAGCCAAAAGTTTTCTTGTCCTGGTAGACGTCTGCCTGTGTAATATTGTTGGAAAATTCCCAATAATAAAAAAAATTGCTGGAATTAAATTGTTCAAATTTAATTCGTTCCACCGCCCCCGGGTCACGGAAAAACGAATCTGTTATAGCCAAAAGTTTTCTTGTCCTGGTGGACATCTGCCTGTGTAATATTGTTGGAAAATTCCCAATAATAAAAAAAATTTCTGGAATAAAATTGTTCAAATTTAATTCGTTCCACCGCCCCCGGGTCACGGAAAAACGAATCTGTTATAGCCAAAAGTTTTCTTGTCCTGGTAGACATCTGCCTGTGTAATATTGTTGGAAAATTCCCAATAATAAAAAAAATTGCTGGAATAAAATTGTTGAAATTTAATTCGCTATACCGCCCCCGGGTCACGGAAAAACGAATCTGTTATAGCCAAAAGTTTTCTTGTCCTGGTAGACATCTGCCTGTGTAATATTGTTGGAAAATTCCCAATAATAAAAAAAATTGCTGGAATTAAGTTGTTCAAATTTAATTCGTTCCACCGCCCCCGGGTCACGGAAAAACGAATCTGTTATAGCCAAAAGTTTTCTTGTCCTAGTAGACATCTGCCTGTATAATATTGTTGGAAAATTCCCAATAATAAAAAAAATTGCTGGAATTAAATTGTTCAAATTTAATTCGTTCCACCGCCCCCGGGTCACGGAAAAACGAATCTGTTATAGCCAAAAGTTTTCTTGTCCTGGTAGACGTCTGCCTGTGTAATATTGTTGGAAAATTCCCAATAATAAAAAAATTGCTGGAATAAAATTGTTCAAATTTAATTCGTTCCACCGCCCCCGGGTCACGGAAAAACGAATCTGTAATAGCCAAAAGTTTTCTTGTCCTAGTAGACATCTGCCTGTATAATATTGTTGGAAAATTCCCAATAATAAAAAAAATTGCTGGAATTAAGTTATTCAAATTTAATTCGTTCCACCGCCCCCGGGTCACAGAAAAACGAATCTGTTATAGCCAAAAGTTTTCTAGTCCTAGTACACACCTGCCTGTGTAATTTTGTTGGAAAATTCCCAATAATAAAAAAAATTGCAGGAATTAAGTTGTTCAAATTTAATTCGTACCACCGCCCCCGGGTCACGGAAAAACGAATCTGTTATAGCCAAAAGTTTTCTAGTCCTAGTACACACCTGCCTGTGTAATTTTGTTGGAAAATTCCCAATAATAAAAAAAATTGCTGGAATTAAGTTGTTCAAATTTAATTCCTTCCACCGCCCCCGGGTCACGGAAAAACGAATCTTTTATAGCCAAAAGTTTTCTAGTCCTAGTAGACACCTGCCTGTGTAATTTTGTTGGAAAATTCCCAATAATAAAAAAAATTGCTGGAATAAAATTGTTGAAATTTAATTCGCTCTACCGCCCCCGGGTCACGGAAAAACGAATCTGTTATAGCCAAAAGTTTTCTTGTCCTGGTAGACATCTGCCTGTGTAATATTGTTGGAAAATTCCCAATAATAAAAAAAATTGCTGGAATTAAGTTGTTCAAATTTAATTCGTTCCACCGCCCCCGGGTCACGGAAAAACGAATCTGTTATAGCCAAAAGTTTTCTAGTCCTAGTAGACACCTGCCTGTGTAATTTTGTTGGAAAATTCCCAATAATAAAAAAAATTGCTGGAATAAAATTGTTGAAATTTAATTCGTTCCACCGCCCCCGGGTCACGGAAAAACGAATCTGTTATAGCCAAAAGTTTTCTTGTCCTAGTAGACATCTGCCTGTGTAAATTTGTTGGAAAATTCCTAATAATAAAAAAAATTGCTGGAATAAAATTGTTGAAATTTAATTCGTTCCACCGCCCCCGGGTCACGGAAAAACGAATCTGTTATAGCCAAAAGTTTTCTTGTCCTGGTAGACATCTGCCTGTGTAATATTGTTGGAAAATTCCCAATAATAAAAAAAAAATGCTGGAATAAAATTGTTGAAATTTAATTCGCTCTACCGCCCCCGGGTCACGGAAAAACGAATTTGTTATAGCCAAAAGTTTTCTTGTCCTGGTAGACATCTGCCTGTGTAATATTGTTGGAAAATTCCCAATAATAAAAAAAATTTCTGGGACCATGTTATTAAAATGACAGTTTTAATTCGCTCTACCGCCCCCGGCTCACGTAAAATCGAATTTCTCGCTGCCAAACGTTTTCTTGTCTTCTCGCCTACCTGCATGTCTAATATTGCCGGGATATTCTAAATAATAAACATAATAGGGAGTATATCGGGATTTTATGCCCACGACTTTATTGAGCTGGATTTATTGCCGGAAAATTGCTAGAATCACGCCGGCTCGTTAAAGTCCATATTTAATGAGTATCTGTATATAAAATACTTAATTACTTTAACAATATCTATTTATTTTAACCTTATACATATTTCGGCATGTTTACATGCCATTGTCAAAGGTTGTATGAAAAAGTAAACAGTTAGTGTTGTTATAGCAATAGAACTTTGTTACTTATCTTGGTAATCGTCTGCAGATGACTTGATTTCTTATTCCAAAATGTCCAGTAGAGGAGAATTTAAGAGATCAATTTGCTCATTCATTAACGGTACAGTTTTTAAATGTTTGTGAATTTCAAAAGCTTCTACGTATATCTAATTTACGTTTATCATCACAAAAGTGTAAACATTTTATGGTGTTATTAGATGTCATTGAATGATTTTGCTAGTAAGTGTTTAGCGTAATTGGATTTATGTGGGTGTATGTATTTGTAACAACGTACGTGTTCTTTATACCTAATATCAAAATTTCTAATTGTCTGGCCTACATAAACCGAATTACAATGCGAACAATTTAATTTGTAAATGCCTGATTTTAGCAAATCGTCTGTTTTTGATTTTGTATTAAACAAAGTGTTTAAGATGTTCCTAGTTGTTTTAAAGCTTACTTTATATTTATTTGTTTTGTTTATAATTTTAGCAATTTTTTCCAACTGTTTAATTTTTAATATAACCTTTGACAATGGCATGTAAACATGCCGAAATACGTATAAGGTTAAAATAAATAGATATTGTTAAAGTAATTAAGTATTTTATATACAGATACTCATTAAATATGGACTCTAATGAAGTAAACCTGGAATTGATAAATAAACAGGTAATGTGTTTGTGTGTTCTAAGTTTCAAAATACGGTAAATTAGCAAAAATAATATGTGTTCAAAAAAATTCCTGGTCAAATGACTTATATGGTTTCTACTTTCAGCATAGGAAAGTATTGATTTCGTGAAAATTTTCGAATTCGAGATTTTGACGGAAATACATGTTTTCGGTCTCCAGGAGCTCAAAAAGTTTTTAAAAATGTCTGTTGTAGGTGGGTGGGTATGTATGTACTATGCATGTGTGTGGTGCATCATAATTCCCGAACGGATAGTTTATTTTTGATGAGCTTTGGAATGTGGGGGTATATCAAAAATTTACCGGCAAATGAAGCTTTAAAAAAATCCAAAACCGGAAGCGGAAGCTGGACACGTTTTTTTGGTAGCATTGTTTCTGGAAAACGAATTTTTCAAATGTAAAAAGCTGAAGTGTGGACTTTGAGCGGACTTTCCCATACTAAAACTTATCGTATTTGCAAAAGTGTGAATTTTATAATTATAACCTTCGATTCCATTGCGATAGCCTGTTCAATTGGTTTCCGTACTGTAACTCTACCCATAGAAGCAGCGACTACTGCATGAAAGCAGAGTAAGCGCACGCCGTAGCGCTTCGGCCAATTACAAATTCCGCTTGGGATGTCGGACAAAAATGGCTATAATAGCTTTATTTGGAAAGTTATCAAAAATATGCAACGAATGAAAAATATATTTTTTTAATATGTTTGGAATGGTTTAATTTGTAACACAAAATTCGTAGTTCTGACAGTGTAACATGGTCGGTCTAATAAGAAAAATATAAAACAAAAAGCACGCATTTTTAAATTTTGAAGTAATTTATTTTTCACGCTACCGGCAGTGTAAGTAGGCCTTACATCCATAGCTACAGGGATCGTAAGTGGCTGATAACATTCGTGTACTAGTTACCCTTGACGACGGAACTTAATAGTGTCACTTACGTTCCTAGGAAAATAATGTTGATTTTAACTGTTCGTTGATATGGTAACAAACACAGACAACTTAGAATACCTAATGGAGCTTTTAAAAAATAATTCCGATGACAGCTGTCAAAACGAACTTTTAAAAATATGATTAAATTTCTACCTGTAGGCCTACTTACATTGCCGGTAGCGTGAAAAATTTAATAAGTAACACGGAATGTATCGACTAATAACATCCTGGGCAGGCGACAAGCTTCGGCTCCGCCTCAGCTCGTATTCGCCTACCTCGGATGTTATTACGTCCTTACATTCCTTGATACTTAAATAACTATTGTCATCAATCAAACACCTAAGGAAATAATTTAGTGTAAACATCTGAGTAGCCTCAAAATAACCCTTTGACGTTAGTGAATTCTTTTTATGAAAAAATAATCAGTTAATGCGATCCAACAAATTTAAACACTGTCTTAAAGCGTTACGAAGATATAAAAAAATTAATTATTTTCCTCGTGTTGTTGAAAGGCTGTAACTTCGTAGCAATGGACTTTTTGATACTACATTAACTTCTTCCTATTTCTGCTGTATTAAGTTAATTACATTTTTTCAAAACGTCCGGTATATAAGAATGTAATGCAGTAAAATTATAAACAAGATTAATCTACCAATACACAGCTTAAATTTATCTGTAGTTTATGCTTTCAGATGGATGATGAAGACTATAAAGTATCATCTGAATTATACTCGGAATTTAATTATGCTACTACTCTGACACCAACACTGAACAAAGACAGTAAATAAATATAAAACTTATCTGCCATGAGTTACGACTTAAAATTAATTTCAGATGTAGTGTCAAGATTTCCATTCGCTTATCCACCAAAAGATGCTAAAGTAGATTCCGATGGAGACCTGGTAGTGCAAAGAAAAACAAAAGAAAAAACAAGTGTTATTGAAATAGGTATTCCACCGTTTTTAATCAAATTAGTCTCGCTCTTACACCGAATAATAATATTTCAGAACATAGTAAAAGCACCATATTGGGTTTAGTAGGGCTTCAAGTATGGCGAGGTGCTCTTCTCCTAGCAGATTGGTTGCTTCACAACGGGGCTAATTTACCTAAGGATGCTACAATACTTGAACTTGGCTCAGGAACTGGATTAACTAGTATTGTTGCTGCCATGTATGCACCTGTAGTTTGCACAGGCAAGTTTTAAAACTTTAATCTTTTGTAATAATAATAGGTACTAATATATCAATTCTAATGAAATTTCAATTGCAGATGTAAATAAAGGAGAAATTTTAAACCTTATTAAAAACAACATACAACGAAATAAATCTATAACCAAACATCCTGTTACTGTAACTGAATTAGATTTTACCAAAGAATCATTAAGTCCCGAAATTGTAGCTGTTTTATCAAAAGTTCAAATTGTTCTTGCAGCAGATGGTAATAGTCTTTTTAAAACTTCTAAATATAATAATTAATTTAAACAAATTTTAGTGGTTTACGACGATGAATTAACGGAAGCTTTTGTGAAAACAGTGAAGCTTATTTTATCTCATCCTCCAGTTCGTACAATATACGTAGCTCTAGAAAAACGATATGTGTTTACAATATCAGACTGTGATACTGTAGCTCCTTGTTACGAGCACTTTCTAGAATGTTTGAACAAATTAAAGTTAGTTAACATCACAGAAATCACATTAGAATTCCCGCAGTTTTTTAAGTATGACCGTGTTAAAGAATTAGTTCTATGGAAAATTACCTCCGGTATTAGTTTGTAAGTGAGGTGTTTTGCACAAAAAAATTTAATGTAAAAATAAATAATAAAGGATGAAGCATTAAGTTTATATTTTTATTTTTATATTATTGGACCTGAATATGGCACCTCGTATTGACAAGCTGATATGCTATCAATACTTGTCTCGATATACAGGGTGTCCAATATTACTTGCAAAGCATGGGGATCTTGGCAACTATAAGAGATACGGAGACAGTTTAATTAGATTAAAATACCCATGGCCATAGATTAATAAGGAGTTATTAATCTATGCCATGGCTTACCAGATATAGGCGAAAATCTAAAAAAATTTAACTTCTTTAAGATAAAATACCTCTGTTCATACTGAATATAGAAAAAAATAATAAAGAGAAACTTGTAGATCTATTAAAGTTGTATTAAAAATATTTTCACAATAGCCTTTGTTTTGTTGTCGAAAAATGAAACACAAACATATATTTTTTAAATAGAAATCCTATTTTATTTTAATAACATTAAAAAGCTTATTTCTTTCTGTTTTCAAAGATACGAGATATGTAATCAAAGATACCCACCCATCAATTTTAACCAATTCCCAGCAAATGGAGCTTCGAAGATTTTTAGTATATGAATTTCATCGGTAATTCATAATATGTAAACATATACAGGGTGTTCCATTAAAAATATGAAAGTTGATGTCATTTTTGTGAAAAGGGAAGTGAAAATAGTAGAATTGTTGGTCCGTATAATGAGCTTTTACGATCTATAAAACATACTAAAATTTCATTAGTTTATCTTAAAAAATAAATTAAAAAAAGGAGGGTGCCCTAGGTTTCATTAACACATCACATCTAAACAGTTCTAACTATTATCAGAAAATTTGATAAAAAAACAATAAAACCTTGATATTTTATCATTTTCCTTTTAGCACAGTATCAATTTTCTCTTTATACACAAAAAACAGGATCACTGTACTCAGTGCTTATCTTCAGACATATATTTATTTTTTGTAGAAGGTATAAATCACACTTATTTGTTACTGTAATCAAAATATGTTTTTCATAACTGGATGTTTACTTTTCTATTTCTACACAGCTAATCACAATACATGCTTACTAAATAATGGAAGATTAAAGTATTATTTTTTAAACCAAGCTGCCATGTAGTCTTCACCACTAGATTGTCTCTTTCCTACTCTGGTGCAAGGAACGTGGCCTTGTCTCATTTCTTTATTTCGAATTTGTTGATCGAGCTCTTTCTTTAGAGGTTCTGTAGATTTTGTTATGACCTCATCCTCTGTAAAGTACACTACCAAAACATCATTTATAAAATCAACCGATTTCCTGTTTTGTCGATAAGGTTGATATTCATATAATTCTGGTGTTGGACACACTATAATAGAATTTTCATTGCTAACTGATTCACTAATGCTTGATCGCTGATCATCTCCTGCTATATGTTCAATGTTTTTTATGATGGGTGATTGTGCTTTGCTACTATCTCTTGAACAATGAGGTGACTTATCTAACGGTTTTCTTCTCTGAAAAATTTAAAATATTTTTAAATTAAGCACTACAATACAGCTAATGATCAATATAAAAAATGTAAACCTAGTTTCATGTTGTCATACATTGTTGTCGTAGTAGACTGCTATGTGGATGCCTTCACTGTTAAGCAGTTAAGCTACTTACATGAAAACTTTTTAGTTTTTGAATTAATAGTAAAAATGACACACCGTAAATGTGAGGAAAACAGTGTAATAATGTGTGTTTCCTGATTAACAGCAAACTGATTTGATTGAATAATAGTGGTAGAACATCGAACTTCTAAATCGTATACAGGATGTATCAAATTGCGTGTTAACTATGGGGATCTCGCTTATTTGAAGAGATACGACGATGGTTAAATTAGAGAAAAGTTGTGGAATTTTATGCCCACTAATAATCTGAAAAGAAATTGGAGCTATCTTGCTTAGTTTGTGAATAAACTAAAAAAAAATTAATTTTGGATTTTTTGTTTTCGGCTATAACTCATTTGTCATTTATATTACATATTTCTAGTTAACGCATTATTGGACACTTTTTTATGCCGAACCTAAATTTTTTATCAGATTTGGTATAGCTGTTACCATTGCTCATTTTCGACTGTTAACTTTTTTTTTTACTTATGGTCAGCATTTTAATTTTTTTCATATTTGAATAGAGATTTTAATTCTCATTTCAACAATGTGTCACACTTTGTATTTTGTTTAAGTTTTGAGCATTTTATTACAGAAAATAATAATTTCATAAGAGTGCCATGGATAGACCACGTCAATTAATTTATTTTGAAAAAATTCTAGTAGGCCATGAACTGATGGAAGTAAACGAAACACTACTTTTATTTACTTTAGCCTTTAGATACATTAGGTACGCGAAAATTTCAGGAAACTTTGTTTTGAGCGTAGGCAGCAGGTTAAGTTATTGTTTACAAAAACGAATAAATGACACAGTTACTAACACACAGATTAGAGTTTATTTTAGCGCAGTTCTAGTGTTAGCTGTTGTATTTATTTAACCTGTTATTCAAATTTGTTATGTCTCGGGAGACCTCACTCCTAGAGAGCGCGTCCCCCGGGCGGCGGATGGGGGAAGTCCTGGAGACAGGATTGCCGTGAATATTCACAATAAGCGGCCGTGGACCAAGGGCCAGTTTTCCCGAGGTAACGGGGCCTTTGTCGTTGGGCCAATCACCCACACAGAATATAAGCGATTCAGAGATTTTATGGGAGCCTCGGACATGGACGGAAATCAGGCATCGGAAACGCGAGAAAAAGGTTAAGATTTGGAACGTGGAACATCAAGACACTTACTGGAAAAGAGGAGGAAATAGTTGAAGAAATGGAAAAATATAAAATAGGAATACTTGGTATCAGCGAAATCAAGAAGAAGGGGCGGGGCTATAAAAATCTATCTAAAAATTATACACTGAGATATGCAGGAATTCCGGTGGGAAGTCGGGCCAAAGAAGGAGTAGGAATAATAACGAATGCTGAGATCGAAAGTAGAATAGTAAATTGGGAAGCTGTAAATTCCAGAATTATTACCATGAGCCTAGAATTGGAAGAAAAGATAGGATTAATACAGATATATGCCCCAACAGAAGATGCGGATGCGAGAGATAAGGACAAATTCTATGAGGACTTACAAATATCAATGGAAAAAATGCAAAACAAAAATAAGCATATAATGATAATAGGAGATTGGAATGCTCGAACCAGATGGAAAGAAGAGGAAGGATATGGAACAATAGGCAAGTTTGGAGGAGAAGAAACATTAAATAATAATGGACAGCAAATGATCGATTTCTGTGTTGTAAACCAGCTTTTAATAGGTAACTCTTTTTACAACCACAAAACGATACACAAAATAACATATGAAGCTGAAGAAAGAGCACAAAAATCAATAATAGTCTATATAACATATACAAGATCAATGAGATATGCAGTACAGGACATTAAAGTCATTAGAGGAGCAGAACTTAATACAGACCATAGATTATTGATAACCGATACAACATTTAAAAAACCAAAAAAACAAACCCCTAGAAAACACAGACGACTTAAGCTAGAAGAACTAGAGAAGACCGAAAAACAAGAAGAGTACCAAAAGAAATTAACGGAAAATCTAAATACATTAGAACAACAAAGGATTAGCCAAGATTGGAACATACACATAAAATGGCAAAAATTAAAAGAAACCATAACCAAAACAGCGGAAGAGATATGTGGCACAAAAACCGTTAACTATAACCAAAAACGAACAAGTTGGTGGAACGACACAGTGAAAGAAAAAGTACAGGAGAAAAAACGAGCATGGATTAGATACAACCAATCTAGAACGGAAGAAACTAAAGAACACTATCACCAAAAACGAAATGAGGCAAAGGAAACAATAAAGCAAGCAAAAGCAGATTCATGGGAAAAATTCGGTAAAAGAATTGAAGAAGATTATATAAGCAATCAGAAACAATTCTGGAATACAATCAAAAGATTAAAAGGCAGCCAAAGAAAACAGATAAGGAACATTAAAGATCAAAATGGTGAATTAAAAACATCAAATAAAGAAATACTAAAGACATGGAAAGAACACTACAGGGCAAAATTTAAAGAACAAGAAAGAACACAAACTCGGCATGGTGATGAAGAAAGAGAAGAAGAAGAAGCACAAGATGAAATAAGAATAGAAGAAGTAGAAGAAGCCCTAAAGACAATGAGAAATGGAAAAGCAGCAGGAGAGGATAATATCGCACCGGAACTGCTAAAGAAAGGAGGGGATAAACTAAAAAAATGGATATGTGGAAAAAACAAGGAGGCATGGCATACGGAGACAATACCGAGTGAATGGGAAAACAATATTATTGTCCCAATACATAAGAAAGGAGAAACTACAAAATGTGAAAACTACCGAGCAATATGTCTTTCGTGAGTAGCTCTTAAACTATACACAAAAATACTAGAAAAACGTTTAAGAGAAGAAACAGAAGAAAAATTAGAAGAAGAACAAGCAGCGTTCAGACCAGGTAGGCAAACACAAGACCACATTTATACAATTAGAACAATAATGGAAAAACATTAGAAATGGGTAAGGATCCATACCTAGCTTTTGTGGATCTATCAGCAGCCTTTGATATGGTGCCGAAAGAAGAAATATGGAAAGCACTAGGAGCGTTAAATATAAACCAAAAATTACAAAGAACTATTAAAAGTGTATATAATAAGGTAAAAGGCTGTGTCAGACTAAATGGAGAAATGTCCGAAAACTTTAATATGGAAAAAGGTATGAAACAGCCTGAGTCCACTGCTATTTGTCATATTTATGAACCAACTAATCAAGAAATGTAAAACTAAAACAAGACCCTCCACTATAGGTCATTACAGGCTAACTCTGATAAAAACCTTTGACCTGGTTTACGCGGACGACATAATGCTGATAGCAAGTACGAAAACTGAATTACAAAGAAAAGTTAACGTCTGGAAAGCCTGCTTGGAAGAAAGGAGAATGCAAATTAATATAGGAAAAACCAAGAATATGCATATAACAAAAGGAGAAGAAGATGAAAACATAAATATACAAATAAATGGGGAAAGATTGGAAACAGTAAACAAATATGAGTATTTGGGCACCATCATTACCAAGAATGGAACAATAGATAATGAAATACAAAATAGAATACAAAAAGCAAGTAACATATACCAACTAATCAACAACACACTAATAGGTAAAAAGGAAGTAAGAACAAATACGAAAATAAGAATCTATAAAACCATATACACACCGACCCTTACATATGGATCTGAATCATGGCCGATGAGAGATAAACATAACATAATGAAATATCTAAGAAAGATAAAAGGGAAAACTAGAAGAGATCGAATAAGAAACAAAAACATAAGGGATGATTTAGAACAAATACCTTTAGTGAGCGAAATAGAAAACAAACAGCTGAGCTGGTATGGACATCTAATTAGAATGCCAGAAGAGAGAATCCCCAGAAAAACAATAGACATAGGCATAATCGGAAAACGGCAGAGAGGCAGGCCAAGGATAAAATGGGAAGAAAATCTTAAAGAAATAGTGCACAGCAGAGGAAGAAACATACAAGAAGTAAGGAACATGGCAAGGAACAGAAAAAACTTTAGAAGATGGATAGAGGATCCCAACTACACCCCAACGCCATAATGGCACTTACGGGGAAACGATAAAGAAGAAGAAGTTATGTCAGTTGCCAACATAAAAGCTGCAAGTGGAATTTTCAGTAAATTGTGTACCTATGTTAGAAAATTTGTCATTCATTTGTTTTTATAAAAAAAAAACATAGCCTGCCGCCTACGCTCAAAACAAAGTTTGCTGAAATTCTCGCGTACCTAATGTATCTAAAGGTAAAAGTAAATAAAAGTAGTGTTTTGACTTACTTCCATCAGTTCATGGCATAGAAGAATTTTTTTCAAAATAAATTAAATGACGTGGTCTTTCCATTGCACTCTTATGAAATTTTTATTGTCTGTAATAAAATGCTCAAAACTTAAACAAAATGCAAAGTGTGATACATCATTGAAATCAAAATTAAAAACTCTATTCAAATATGAAAAAATTTAAAATGCGACCATAAGAAAAAAAAAACTTACAGTTGAAAATGAGCAATGGTAACAGTTATACCAAATCTGATTAAAAATTTAGATTCAGCATGAAAAACTGTCCTAATAACGCGTTAACTAGAAATATGTAACATAAATTACAAATGAGTTATAGCCGAAAACAAAAAATCCCAAATTTCAGTTTTTTCCAGTTCATTCAGAAACTAAGCAAGATAGGTCTAATATCTTTTAGATTATTAGTGGGCATAAAATTTCACAACTTTTCTCTAATTTAACTATCATCGTATCTCTTCAAATAAGCGAGATCCCCATAGTTAACACGCAATTAGATACATCCTGTATAGAGGATGTCCCAAAACATTCTGCCATAATTCATACGGTGGATACTTGACTTAAAAATAAAACGAAAAGTCTTAATAAACATATGTGCTAAAATATCTTGTTTGATCTGATTTCGGGTTTTAACTACAAAAAATTTAGAAATATGTTAAAAAGGTGTGTGCGATCTTGGTGGAGATTATGTAGAACAGTTCTTACTTTTCTGTTACACAAAGAATTGTTGTTATGAAAATTATTTTACTACTTCTTTATTAATAAACATACAAACAATCAACAACACTATATTAAAACTAAAAACAAACAGTTGTTTTGAGGTTTGCAGAACAAGCAAAACTTTTTATAAGAATGACTTTTTCTCGAAAAACCGAAAGTTTTCCTCATTAGACACTTAATCTTGGAACGCACTGTATATAAATAACTTTAGCACTAGTTTTGTTTGAAAAATTTCTTCACGGCGGCACAAGGGGGGGAGCACCGTACTCTTTTTTAAATACCTTTTTCCTGTATGTTTTAACGTTTTATAAAGAAATTTATTCCCTGAACAAAATCACAGAAAAGAGTAAGTAGTTTTGTTAAAAGTCACTAAATTCAACGGTTTTTGAGATAATTCAATTTTTGTGAGAAATCGATTTGCCGTAAAGATCTGAGTGTTTCCTTAAGATGTGTAATTAGTTTGTAGAAACTTTGCGGGTAAGTTCCACACATCGAGCACAATAAAAGTTCCTATAAACATGGGTCCGGTAAGGCTTCTTTATGGAACCATCTGGACTGGTGAACATTAACTCTGTAAAGAAGTACTACTGGACACATGTTTGTCGAAATCCTTTTTATTGCTTTTGTGTATAGAATGCCATATACATATCTGGGCAAAGTAATAACAAAAGATGGAAATGTAGACGAGGATGTGAAAAACAGGATTAATAAAACAAACCAGATATATTACACAATAAATAACACGTTAATCGGTAAACGTGAAATAAGTAATAAAACCAAAATGAAAATATACAAGACAATATATATACCACCGTTGACCTACGGAACAGAGAGTTGGACGTTAACAGACAAGCATAAGTCGATGATAACGGCAACAGAGATAAAATATTTACGAAAAATGAAGGGAAACACAAGACGTGATAGAATCAGAAACGAGGTCACCAGATAGAAATTAGAGCATGAACCAGTAACTAAAATGATAGAACAGAAACAGCTAAAGTGGTATGGACACTTATGCAAGATGAAAGATCAAAGAATCCCCAAAATAGTGACAAAAATGGGAGTAGAAGGACGTAGACCGCGCAGAAGACCAAGAAAGAGATGGGATAACATACAACAAATAGTGAGAAGAAGAGGGAAGACAATACCCGAAGTAAGAAGACTAGCAAGAAATAGAAAAAAGTATAGAAAGTGGATAGAAAACCCGACGCCCTAAAGGCAAAAGAGCTGGCTAAAGAAAGAAAGAAAGTGTATTAAATGTCAACACGATTTTTCACAAAAAATTAAATATTTCAGAAACCTTAAAAATGATTCTGGAAATACGACCACATTATTAATGGAATGTTGGCGAATGTGTTTTTATATAAAAAAAAACGCTATAAACAAAAAAATGCAGCAACAATAAGGTTTACTTAATATTCCTTATTTTTTCATTCCAACAATTTTTAAATATTTTCTTTACCCTCTGAGGACTATTATTGGCTTTGTAATTTTGGAAGACGTGCACCATTACTGATTTTAGAAGACCAACTCCCAAAAAGAGTACCTAGTCCTGGGCTATTTGACATCCCTGTATTGAAATATAAAATTAGCACTTAGTTTCAGTATTAGTACCATCGCGAGTCAGAAAAAGGGTTTACTATAATGTAGGGTATATGAAACTATCTCGGCACTATAGTTAATTTTCTTATTATTAGAGCTACAGATTCGGTTACATTGGAGAGCAAATGTGCCTTTTTGTGTTAATTAAGATACCCAATACAAAAAAAACAATTGAATTTCTCGTTTTAGAGTTATTCCATAAAATAGCTTTGCGTAAAACTGAATACTCTGCATATTTTTGTATATTCTGAAAGAAAATTAATCTATCAATAAAAACTTTCCATACATAACATAGTAACCTAAAGTGGATGGTAATAGTTATTCATGAAATACTTTTATGACTAGCATAAAATCGCTTATAGCTAGACCTAATTAAAATTTATTGTTAAACAATATGAATAACTTTTTTATAATCCACTTTAGGTTACTACTGCATTGGAACTTTTATATTCAGAATTCAATTTTCTTTCAGAATACTCAAAAATACAGTGTTTCATTAAAAAAAAAACTTTATTATGGAATCTCGAAAAAGCTGGCTATCTTGATGACCGCCCCCCTACCAACTTTTCAACAATACCCAGGTTTGCAGCACTGTCCTAAGGAACACCTGATTAATTGCTTTGACAAATGATTCTTAAGTAAATCAACCGGTCGA